>CM064482.1:41718063-41731103 GCA_032716605.1 Paralithodes platypus | reverse complement strand
CTAAACAACAACAACAACAACAAAAACAATAAGAAACTAAGCAAACAAATGTAATTGTAGGATCTGCAATTACAACACATCAAAAGATCAATGAAAGCCGATGAAGTATTACTCACCACTCAGCTGATCATCGATGAGTGATCAGTCAAACAGTAAGCAATAAACAACAACATCAAACAAAACAGAGGCACAGCTGTGCGTAGGCCTATAGGGTAAACTATCCAATGTGTATGCGATGATTCAATTTGTATGAGATAGCCTATCAACAACAATCAATCAATCTTGAAGAGCTTATGTCGGGATGGTTTGTAGCTACAGTACGGTAGCTCTTCGACTCCACTCCCGTGAATCTTCCTAGGCAAGATTCCATGTTGCGACTGCCGACTCATCCATCCCAAGTAGCTTTCCACATGGTTGATAGACTTGTCTAAGCCATGAATTAAGCTGCAAGTCGGTAACCTCTGATAGCTTTCAGCTCAGGTGTCTCTGTTGGTCCAGTGTGGTGGCCTTCTTTGCACCATACAGTCGGAGCAGCAACTTTTCACCAGCTTCAGCAATCTCATCATGGCGAGCATCTTTCTCCTTGAACGCATTCAATATGGTCCAGTCTTCTTTTGTATCTTGAAGTGCAGATATTTCTTTCTGCTTTCCTATGTTATAAGGTGCTGACACGGTGTCGCAACCGGTGATGGCACGTGCCAGAAGGATATGTGACTTCACATTAGGAGAGAGGGCATCCTGGATGTCGGATACCGGCATCGAATAAACAGTATCTGGTTTGGTGGTGGTCTGCATGCTGATGTTCAATTCTATTGTCACTGAATAAGTAAGGATAACCATAAATAATAGTCCTAGGAAGGCTGAAAGTGCAATTTACAATTTGTTGTGAATTTCCCTAATTAATATGCAAATTAGGTTAATTATGCAAAATGGCCAAAGAGAACTTTTGGGGACTCATCAGATATGTAATTGAGGATGAGTCAGGAATGTTTCCTGAAAAAATCAGTTTGCTACATTTTTTTTCCACCTCCATATAGTTAAACTGGCTAACTACGGTACTACAAGCCGGTGTTCCACAAGGACCCGGAGTGCTAGAATTTGATCTACTGTAGACTTCTTGGGCATGAATTCCTCAGGCCTCTGACCTGTTAACAGAGGATTTTGAAGCCCCATCCGCGTCACCAGAATATAATTGAAAACTTTACTTTGCACGCCGAGTGCTGTAATGCAACGGTGGTTGTTGCATGAAACAAATGGATCATGTATTTAGCTATTGTATCTATTGTAGAGTTCGCCACCTGCTAGTAGCAATGAGCACACCGCCCTTCGGTAATTTTTATGAGGTTTATTCCCCTAGACATGTTGCCGACCAAGGTTGACGAGTCCCATCCACCCGGATTTTTATAAGGTTGTCTCCCCTAGGTGGATTGCGCACCAAAGCTGACGAGTCCCATCCACCCGGATTTGTATAAGGTTGTCTCCCCTAGATGTTGCCGACCAAGGCTGACGAGTCCCATCCCCACCATGGCTAACATAATACCCTGAAATATATGAATAGACTTAGATTACCATAATAGACTTAGATTACCATAATAGACTTAGATTACCATAATAGACTTAGATTACCATAATAGACTTAGATTACCATAATAGACTTAGATTACCATTAAAGACTGAGAGTTACCATAATAGGATTAGATTACCATAAATAGACTTAGATTACCATAATAGACTTAGATTACCATAATAGGACTTAGATTAACCATAATAGACTTAGATTACCATAATAAGACTTAGATTACAATAATAGACTTAGATTACCCTTAATAGACTTAGATTACCCAATAGACGTAGATTACCATAATATAATTGATGATTACCATAATAGACTTAGATTACCATAATAGACTTAGATTACCATAATAGACTTAGATTACCACATAGGACTTAGCATTACCATAATAGACTTAGATTACCATAATAGACATAGATTACAATAATAGACCTTTAGATTACCATAATAAGACTTAGATTACCATAATAGACTTAGATTACCCATAATAGACTTAGATTACCATAATAGACTTAGGATTACCCATAATAGACTTTAGGATTACCCATAATAGGACTTTAGATTCACCATAATAGACTTAGATTACCCATTAATAGAATTAGATTCCATAATAGACCTTAGATTACCATAATAGACTTAGATTACCATAATAGACTTAGATTCAACCATGATAGACTTAGATTACACCATAATAGACTTAGATTACCAGAATAGACTTAGCTTACCATAATAGACTTAAGAATTACCATAATAGACTTAGATTACCATAATAGGACTTAGATTTACCCATTAATAGGACTTAGATTACCATAATAGACTTAGATTACCATAACTAGACTTTAGAGATTACATAATAGACTTAGATTACCATAATAGACGTTAGATTACACTTAATAGACTGAGATTACCATAATAGTACTTAGATGACCATAATAGACTTAGAATTTACCATAATAGACTTAGATTACCATAATAGACTTAGATTACCATAATAGACTTAGATTACCATAATAGACTTAGATTACCATAATAGACTTAGATTACCAT
Source organism: Paralithodes platypus (assembly GCA_032716605.1). NCBI lineage: Eukaryota > Metazoa > Arthropoda > Malacostraca > Decapoda > Lithodidae > Paralithodes > Paralithodes platypus. The sequence continues at coordinate 41,728,483 of CM064482.1, read as the reverse complement.
AATAGGTAGTGGCATAGGACAACTAATGGTGTGTAGAGGCAGTTAGACATGAGGAAGTAACCACTCCACCACTATGACTGATAGTGCTGATTGTCGTGATAAGCAGGAGGCTGGAGCTGGGTGGCAACTGACTCGCTACATTTTGTCACGCTGGCCTAGTGTTATTATTGTTATGTATATTAATAACACAATTAGATGATTGTATGCAGTTTAAGAAGAGCCTACGTTACCTAGAGAGTTTTATTGAGATCACATTTACCCATTTTGTGATTGACTGTACGGCACGTCAAGGTTAAGAGGTGATTTGTTGGTCCATTTATATATTAATATATATATATTTTATTTAGTTTCTTCGCTAGACCCCCATCAGGCTTTAAAAAAAAAGAAAAAAAAAAAAAAAAAAAAAAAAAAAAAAAAAAAAAAAAAAAAAAAAAAATCCTCCCCCCCCTCCCACCCCCCCCCCCCCCCCCCCCCAACCCCCCCCTCCCTCATCCCCCCCCCCCCCCGTCAAGAGTAACATTGTTAAATTGTTCCCCCCCCCCCCCCCCCCCGGGACGGTAGTAAAATGTAACAGCCGAAGGCCGATTCCTCCTAGAATTTCAGGCTCGCTATCGCTCGCCAGGAAAACATTGACACCTTAATGGCACGATAGGTCTTTATTTTGACAAAGAAATGGGGCGAAAGGTGTTAAAATCGCCAAACTAATGGAACGAACGTCATAAACTCACAAAGCTAATGGGACTAAACATGGGGGAGACAAAGCTAATGGGACTAAACATGGGGGAGACAAAGCTAATGGGACTAAACATGGGGGAGACAAAGCTAATGGGACTAAACATGGGCGAGACAAAGCAATGGGATAAAATGGGGGGGAGCCAACAGCTAATGGGACCTAAACATGGGGGAGGAGACAATGCTAATGGGACTAAACATGGGGGAGACAAAGCTAATGGGACTAAACATGGGGGAGACAAAGCTAATGGGACTAAACATGGGGGTGACAAAGCTAATGGGACTAAACATGGGGGAGACAAAGCTAATGGGACTAAACATGGGGGTGACAAAGCTAATGGGACTAAACATGGGGGAGGGACAAATGCTAATGGGACTAAAAACAGGGGGGAACAAAGCTAATGGATAAACATGGGGCGAGTTTTGGAGACAAAGTAATGGGAATAACATGGGGGGTGACAAAGCTAAGGCGCTAAACATGGGGGAGACAAAGCTAATGGGACTAAACATGGGGGAGACAAAGCTAATGGGACTAAACATGGGGGAGACAAAGCGACTAGTACCTCCCCCTTAAGGGGGGTGACCTGATTTTTGTTATTTCTGTCCTTTTCTCTCTTTCTCTGGCTTGTATCCATTCGGCCCCATTCAGCCAACTATTTTAAGACGTTTATTCCCCATCTAGGTGTCGATTTATTCCTGGCGAGCGATAGCGAGCTAGCATTATATGAAGAAATCCGGAAAAATGCCGGAAAGAAAAATGCATTTTCGGGAGCACACCCTTTTTTGTCTATCCGAAAAAAAAATAATGTACAAATTTAGCCCATTGCGGTCAAACAAAAAATAAAAAATATTGCTGGCTCGCCTTACTGCGCTCACCAGTAAAAAATTGACACCTGGATGGGGATAAACGTCTTAATGGCTGAATGGGGCCAAATGGATACAAGCCAGAGAAAGATAGAAAAGGACAGAACACAAACAGGTCACACCCGCCCTTAAGGTGTTAGTTACAGTGAGAGACAACCGGACGATAATATACTTGGGAATACCCCAGTGTTGGATAATTAGATCGGAATGTCTGAGGGTTTTTTATTAGATGGGAATTTCTAGTGGGAGAGAGAGACAACTTAAGGGGAGATTTCCACTTGAGAAATTTTGTTCTGGACCCCTTTCTCCCTCATGTTTAGCCCCATTGCTGTTGAGATTTTAAGACGTTCGCCCTAGTAGTTTGGACATTTTAAGACATTTTGACCCATTACTGTCAATTTTAAGACCTTTCGTGCCATGAAGGTGTCGATTTTTTCCTGGCGAGCGATAGCGAGCCTGTAATTTAAGAGCCACCAGCCTTCGTCCGCGACATTTTTCTACCGAAAAATGTACAAATTTATCTTGAAAGGGGGTCTAAGGGGTGTAATTTTAAGCTTGATGAAAACGTAGGGAACAAACCAAATACCTCCCCTTAACCCCTTCTGTACCGGCGACGTCTTTTGGTATTTTATTCTAGCTATATTGAGACGAGTTTGTGCAGTTAAGAAGGATCTGTGGCAGTGGAAAGGGTTAAGGGGAGGTTTTTAGTTGATGCCCTAGACTTCCATCAAGCTTAAAATTACACCCCTAGACCCCCTTTCAAGATAAATTTGTAAATTTTTCGGTAGAAAAATTTCCCGGGCCGAGGCCGGTTCCTCTTCGTAAATGACACGACTCGCTCGCTATCGCTCGCCAGGAAAAAAGCGACACCTAAATGGCATGAAAGTTCTTAAAATTGACAGAAATGGGGCGAAAGTTCTTAAAATCGCCAAACTAAAGGGGGCGAGCGTCTTAAAATCTCAAAAGCAATGGGGCTAAACATGAGAGAGAAACGGGTCCAGAAAAAAATCCCTCAAGTGGAAATGTCCCCTTAAGAAGGATCTGTGACAGTGGAAAGAGTTAAGGGGACAATGGCTGTTTGTTTGGTCTATTAATTTATTTGTTTATATTTATTTTGTTTAGTTTCTTCCCTAGACCTCCATCAAGCTTAGAAAAACACCCCCTAGATAGATTTGTACATTTTTAGGTAGACACATTTACAAATTTATCTAGAAGGGGGATCTAATGGATTTTTTTTTTTTTTTTTAAAGTTTGATGGAGGTCGAGGGAGAAAAAATAGAAAAATAGAGGTAGTATATAAATGGAAAAATCTCTCTCTCTCTCTCTCTCTACCCTCGTTTGCCTGGGGCTCTCATTACTATCATCTTAACCACCAGAAACAGCCGAGAGAGAGAGGAGAGATGGTAGAGAGCGAGAGAGGTAGGAGAGAGGGGAGAGGGAAGGAGGAAGAGAGAGAGAGAGAGAGAGAGAGAGAGAGAGAGAGAGAGAGAGAGAGAGAGAGAGAGAGAGAGAGAGAGAGAGAGAGAGAGAGAGAGAGAGAGAGAGAGAGAGAGCGCTGTTAACCCCTTGCGTACCGGCGACGTCTTCTTAATAATATGTTAGATATATTTAGACGATTGTGTGCAGTTTAAGAAGGATCAGTGGTAGTAGTAAGAATGGCTAAGTGAGATAGTTCGAAGCCTATTAATTGCTGGAGACCATTTAATTGTACCGGGTAGCCAGAAGAATGTTGAAAGGACAGTCGCGCTAATAATTGATGTCTCGGCACCAAGTATGTTTTGATCAATAATTGGTATCAGCAATATCTAAGCTTCATTTCTTCATATTGGAAGGTTACAATAGATTAAACTGTTCCCTATGTTCCACTTCTTACTAACCCTCACCAACAACCCTATGCCACCATCTGACAGAACAGACATTAATACAGCACAGAACAAGCTAAACGTAATGACAGCTGGGACATGACTTATTTGCGCGACCGTACAAAAGGGGTTAATGGTGGAGAAGGACTGTAGAGAGGTTTGTATGGGGCACTTCTCTTTATTATGGCTACTTGTACGGATACCGATTCATCATCTAAGGACGGAATCTGGTGATGTTTTCTATTTTCATTCATCTAAGGAAGGAATTGTGTCAGTCAGAGGAATGGTTGAAACCATTTTTGTCCCTTTGATTTCTAGAGGGCTTTCCAAAACTGAATAAAGTCGTCTAGTGATAGCCAGAATTAACTCACACTCTCTCTCTCTCTCTCTCTCTCTCTCTCTCTCTCTCTCTCTCTCTCGTCCTAGAATAAAGCTCTCCTCTCTCCTCCTCTCTCTCTCCTCGATCTCCACTCTCTCTCTCATCTCTCATCTCGTCTCTCTCTCATCCTCGCTCTCTCGACTTTCCAATAAAAATCAGCTTGCCTCCTTGGAATCCATAATTTTCCAGTTCTCCCTTTGGAATTTATTTTTCTAGATTTTAACAATGGTGTTTTTCCTTGTCATTTTTAATCACGTATTCAGTTTTATGCCTTTTTTCATCTGTTATCGCTTAATTAGATAGATATAGCCGGTGTTAGATAAGAATATTTGATATAGATTGATCTAGCGAGGAGCCGGTCTATATGAATCTGTGCCCCAATGACATTATTTGCTTTCCTTTTCACTTAAGGGGAGGGTATTTAGAGAGTTTTGTTTCCCTAGACCTTTTCCATCAAGCTTGAAATTACACCCCCTTGAACGAACCCCTCCCCACAACCCCCCCCCCTTTCAAAGATAAATTTGTAAATTTTTTTTTCGGTAGAAAAAAAAATTTCCCGGCCAAAGGCCGGTTTTCCCCTCTTAAATTACAGAGCTTTTCGCTAAACACAAATCCGCTCGCCTAGGAAAAAAAATCGAACAAAACAAGCCAAACCAAAAACCTAAAATGGGATGCAAAGGTCTTAAAAGTGACATGAATTCATAAAGTGTGTGAACTTCTTGAAACTTCTAAATCATCGCCAAACTTAATTGGGGCACCAATAAAATTGAAAACGTTACTTAAAAATAAAAAATATCGAAATGCAATGGCCTACAACATGTAGGGAGAAAGGGGATAAAGAAAACAAATCCCCCTCAAGTGGAAACCTCCCCTTAAAACATTAGGCTATACCGTATGGCGGCTGGGAATATGAAACTGATTGAGATTAATATCCAGTAATTCGAGAATGGATAATAATTCGTGCGGGGGAAGATGAAATGAGAGATCATATCCAGTATGCGAGAATGGATAATAAGTCGTAGGGTGGCATAAACCTTTAACCGTCATGGTGGTAAGGTTAAGGTTTGATACAAATCTGGAGTGTGATATAAATGCTTTAAAACCGTCGAACCTGGTGGTGTATGGGTTAAGGTGACTACAAAATCTGGTGTGTGATAAAACCCCAGGTTCGAATATCCTGGTGGAATCAATATATATATGCTTACTTATGTTCATGGGAGGTGTTTGGTGTTTGTGGTGAAATTAATACCATAATCATGATTAAATAAGTGTGCTTTCATTTGTTTCGTGGAGGTGTTTGGTGTTGTGGTGAAATTAATACAATAATTGATTAAATGAAGTGTGTGTGTGTGTGTGTGTGTGTGTGTGTGTGTGTGTGTGTGTGTGTGTGTGGTGTGGTGTTGTGTGTTGTTTTAGGGGAGGGGGTTGTTTTGCGGAAGTATCATAGGAATGAGCAACCCAAAGCTGATGAGTCGTGGCAACCCAACGCAAATGAAGATTATCTACAAACCAAGTTATATATAATTTCATTCATTATATACCGGTACTTATTATTATTATTATTATTTGTATAATTATAATTTGTATTATTATATATTATTATTATTATTATTATTATATAAAAATCCTACTTACAAACATATATACATACAGAAAGACACACCCATTGTCACATAATTTCCACACAATTCTATATTTGTGGAGATAACAATAGACATGTTTACCATAACAACACGGTGACCATTGGTGAAGGACTGAATGATTGGCATGCGTGGGAAGGCAGGAAAGGAAGAAGGAGAAGACTGATAAAGGATGAGGAGAGAGGAGAAGAGAAAATGGTGGAGAAGGAAAAGAGGATGAGAAGAGACGAGAGATGATAATACACCGGTAATAGAAGAAATAGAATGAAAGGATTATTGGCGAGAAGAGACGTTGGTGGGAGAAGGAATATAGAGCGTAGATTATGTATAACGAGAGTAGATAATACCCCGTAATAGATTTAAATTACCATAATAGAGCTATAGATTATTGGAGAAGGACTGGACGTTGAGGGTGCGGGGGCGACCATGCTGACGTGGTTATGGTATAAGAGGAGGAGAAAGGAAACTGATAAAGAAAGAGGAGAGGAAGGAGAATATAGATACACAGAGAGGAAGAGGAGAGAAGGAAGGAGAATATAGATACACAGAGAGGAAGGCAGAGAAGAGGAGAGGAGGAAGGTGAATATAGATACACAGAGAGGAAGGCAGAGAAGATAGCGAGCCAGCGTTGTATAGAGAAATCCGGCTTCGCCGGAGAAATTGTTCTATCGAAAAATGTACTAATTTAGCTTGCTGTCTAAACAAAAATATATACGGTATATGCTGGCTCGCTACCGCTCGTCAGGAAAATATTGTCACCTGGATGAGGGTAAACGTCTTAAAACAGTAGGCTGAATGGGGCCAAACGGATACTAAGCCAAAGAGAGGGGGAGAGAAAGATACAAAACAGCGAGGTGGGCTCCCTTATTTCAATTTCTCTGGAGATAATTTGTGATACAGTTACACATGACAAATACAATTAATAAATAATAAAATATAATAAATCTATTATAATAAACTTTATAATATACGGTACTGTTTTATTTGATCTTGCAATATGGTGCATTTCATGAGCCAGTACTTTTCTTTATCATTTATCTATCTCATATTTCATGTTTTATATTATTTTGTATTATTGTTTCGTCCTATTAATAATGTACCGTATCGTTTCTTTTCAGTTGGAGGAGTTAGCCGAGAAAATGCGAGGTCTTGTGTGAAAAGTGAGTACCGATGATAATAATAATAATAATAACAATAATCATAATTATACTAATAATACTAATAATGATAATAATAATAATGTTAAAAATTGCCTGTATATTTATATTATAAATACACATAACTATCATATTTAGGTTACTTAATTGTCAAAAAGAGCCACTTGTTTCACAATAAAATCAATTTTTAAAGTCAGTCTGTTTGTCACACTCCACCCCTGTTTTTCTGAATGTAGGTCTGTTTGTCACACCTCACCCCTGTCTGTCTTGCCTGTCTGTTTATCATTCTGTCACATTCCTTCCATGGCTGTGTGTCTGTTTGTCACACTCCTTCCATGGCTGACTGTCTGTTTGTCACACTCCTTCCATGGCTGTGTGTCTGTTTGTCACACTCCTTCCATGGCTGTGTGTCTGTTTGTCACACTCCTTCCATGGCTGACTGTCTGTTTGTCACACTCCTTCCATGGCTGACTGCCTGTTTGTCACACTCCTTCCATGGCTGACTGCCTGTTTGTCACACTCCTTCCATGGCTGTGTGTCTGTTTGTCACACTCCTTCCATGGCTGTGAGTCTGTTTGTCACACTCCTTCCATGGCTGACTGTCTGTTTGTCACATTCCTTCCATGGCTGTGTGTCTGTTTGTCACACTCCTTCCATGGCTGTGGGTCTGTTTGTCACACTCCTTCCATGGCTGACTGTCTGTTTGTCACACTCCTTTCATGGCTGTGTGTCTGTTTGTCACACTACCTACCGTACCTGTAGTCTACCTGGAGTTGTTTCGGCCATCTTCAGTGGCCTCGGCGAGAGCTGCTCCCCCCAAGTATGGTTGCTGCCAGTGTTTGATGCAACAGGCTATTCGAGGGGGCAGTTGTCACCCCCGCGAAGCATGGCTGATCAAGCACTGACTTGAGATGGTTGTCCAAGAGCTTCTTGAAGACTTCCGTTGGCACATCCATCAGGTTTTTCAGGTTCTCTGGCATTTTGTTGAAGAGGCTCGGACCCCTGTTTGTCAACCAGGAGTCCCTCAGTGTGCCCAGAGCTTCCCTACACTTTTGGAGTGGGATGTTACATGTCCTACCCCCCCTGTCGCTCCAGTTCCATGATATTGTGGTGTGAAGGTTTGACACTAGACCCTCGATAACTTTCCATGTGTAAATTATCAAGTATCTCTCTCTTCTTTGCTCCAGTGAATATAAGTTAAGAGCCTTCAGCCGATCCCAGTAGTGAAGATGTTTTACCGAGCTGATGTGGGACGTGAAGCTTCGTTGAACACTCTCTATTTTGTATATTTCCCCGGCTTTGTGTGGGGATGTTAGCACACTACAATACTCCAGTCGTGGGATCATCAACGATTTGAAAAGCGTTCTCATTTGCCGTTCTTCTCGTGTCTTGAAAGTGCGCAGTATCCAACCTACAAGTTTCCTCGCTGCTACTGACTTGGCCTGATTATATTCTTTGAAAGACATGTTTTCTGACATTATTACCTCAAAATTTTTAACCTCTGATTTCCGTGGGATTGGCAGGAGTGACTGTTAAGTAGGCTGCGTTTTCTTTAATCTCTTCATTTCCTCCATACCTTATCAGCTGAAATTTATCTTCGTTAAATTGCATGTTGTTATCTTTGGTCCACCGAAATACAGCGTTCGTGTCTGCTTGCAAGATTTCTTTGTCTTCTATTGTGGTTATTCCTAGACTTAGTTTTGTGTAGGCCTACTCCTTCCATGGCTGTGTCTGTCACACTCCTTCATTGTCTGTCTGTCTGTCTCCACCCCTGCCGGTCTGTCTATATGTCTGTCACACTCCACCCCTGTCTGTCTTGCCTGTCTGTTTATCATTATGTCACACTCCTCCCTTGTCTGACTGTCTGTTTGTCACACTCCACCCCTGCCCGTCTCACTTACATTCAATTTAGTGTGAGTTGAGCAACGTACTTTATAATAATGGTGTTATGGATGTGTTTTAAGCCACTTACTGTCTGCGCACACGTGTATGTAGAGACCAGCTTATATACATGTAGCTGTAGAAAGCATTATAATACCGGAATATACAGTGTGTAGGCCTATATATATATATATATATATATATATATATATATATATATATATATATATATATATATATATATATATATTCACCCCCCTCCTCACCCCCCATTGACATTGTCATCATCATGTATTTTGCCAGCAGGGGGCAAATAACAGCTGGCCTTGGGATAATTTTGGAAAAAAAGCATCTCTGCTCCTTGTCTTCGTCTATTGCTCAAAAGATAGGTTTCCTTCACAAGTGTTACAAAGCATTTGTTTGTGACAGACACCACTTTTATCAAATCATTTATTGCGTTTATTTTGCCACATTTGTAATATTCCTCGCCTGTTTGGATGTCAGCTGCCAACTGTCATCTAAATTGGTTTAACAAAGCTGTTAATTTTAAATCCATTTTTCCTACATTGTCTCTGGACTTGAGTCATTGACTTCAAGTTGGTGCCCTCAGCATTTCTTCAAAATCTTAATGGTGCTCAGCATCCTTTGCGTGGTGTTTTACTAGAGACTTTTGCTCCAGCACTTATAACAAGGTCTACTTTGCTTTTTAATGACTTTGCCATGAAGTGTGTAAATGTTTTCTTAGTTTCCGTTTCTCCAGTGCCTTCCGGTTTGTGTGGATTCAATCTTTACTGCTGTTTCTGCATCCTGTTGGAAGGGTTGGGTAGCTTACATTATAATAATAAATGTTTCAAGCACTTTACATATGATCGGAGTCAAGGTGATTGGATTATAGTTACAAGGTATTTTTTTTTCTATGTGATTGAGGGAGGCAAAAGGCATAACTGTCTAAAGCGAGTGCCTCCCCCATAGTTGAAAGAGTGACAGGGCCAAAATCAAGGGACGATCGAGCCAAAATGCCTGGACACACGGAGTTTGAAGCAATTTAAGTCATAGGAAGAGGGAAAAACTGATTCTGGGAGAGAGTTCCAGAGCTCAGCTGTTGAGTAGAAGAAAGTTTGTGAGTAACGTTTCACTCTTGGGTTAGAGAGTTGCATAGTGCAGGCAATTGACCACTTGCGAGTTTCAGGCTATAAGGAAGTGGGAGTTTTAGACATCGATATTTGCAGAATTACCAGCTAAAATACGGTTGTAGTACATTTATAAATACATAACATCCAATTCAACATACTCTTTAGCCATCAGAAACCTACATAATTACTGTATTTGTGTTTAATATCGATGTTTACAAGCCGAACTTCCTTATAGCCTGAAACTCGCAAGGGGTCAATTGTGGAGTGCATTATGTATGACCTGGTTTTATCCCTTGCCTTGCAGGTGACCTCGAGCGTGGAGGAGGCGGGTGGAGCAGTGGTGTTGGTGGAGGATGATGATGTGGTGGTGGTCAGTGGAGGTCACTTGAGGTTACTAGTGGTCATACCCCCACCGCCAAGCTGACGCCTCACACCAACACCGAGACCCAGGTAGGTCATGGTTCCACCAAAACTACAGTATAGTGTATTTTGTCTATGTGATTAAACCTCAGAGTAAGGCTAGTCTGCAGCCTGTAACCCTTTCAAAGCTATTAGCAGGCCAATAAATGCCTCACATTCGCCTCAAGGGATGGGGTATGCACTGAAAGAGCTCTGATTGTTGTAATGCCGATAGAAGAGTAAAAGAGATGCAACATTGCGGCATGTAGAAAGAGATTGTAGGGAACTAGTACGGTAAGAGGAAGTGAGTTGATGGAGGCGAAATGCTTTTGAATCTACTCTTTCGAGAAGTGCAGTATGGGTGGAACCTCCC
>CM064482.1:41643063-41713063 GCA_032716605.1 Paralithodes platypus | reverse complement strand
AGAGAGAGAGAGAGAGAGAGAGAGAGAGAGAGAGAGAGCGAGAGCGAGAGAGAGAGAATAGTTAGATCTCAAAGACCTTGCGGTCAATTCCGGTGTGACACTCGAAGTGGAAGGAGAGAAACTGTTTAGTGCACTACACTCGTTACAGTGTGCAAAATACTATCTACTCTCTTCTCAAAGTGCTCTACTGAACAATTGTTTACAACTTCTGAAGAAAGTTTGTTTCAGGTCGAATAGATCTTGTACGTGGTTTTGTTTGTCCACAAATACTAGTGCTGAACCTTTTCAATTCTAACTTCCAGCCATGGTTGCGTGTTGTATTCATATTGAGGCTAAACAATTGCCATAATCCACATTGTCAAACCCATTAAATATTTGAGAGAGAGAGAGAGAGAGAGAGAGAGAGAGAGAGAGAGAGAGAGAGAGAGAGAGAGAATGAGAATGATGAGGCCTGATTGGTACATGGGGGTTGGGATAGCGAAGAAAATATAAGAGGAACAGAAGAATTGAGGATCCGGGTAAAAGAGAAGATGTGTGTGTGTGTGTGTGTGTGTGTGTGTGTGTGTGTGTGTGTGTGTTCGCGCGAGTGAGTTCAAGCAATTATCGGAAGACAAATTAAACTAGCAGCGTTTGCACACCGCAATGTTATGGAACTTGAGCGACAGTGGGGGTAGGAAATGTAACATCCCACCCCCAAAGTGAAGGGGGGTTCTGGCAAGACCTTTGTTCTGGGCACACATAAGGACTCCTGGCTGACAAATAGGGGTCCTGCTCTCCTCAACAATATGCCAAAGAGCGTGAGAAACCTGATGGATGTGCCAACGAAAGTCTTCAAGAGAGCCTTGCACAACCATCTCAAGTTGATGCCTGATCAGCCATTATCGTTCTTAACACTAATAACCCCCAAAGTAGGTTAATGAAAGCATGTGATCCTCCCGGGATTCGAACCCAAGACACCACATACAGAACTTACACGCTCAAACTATTACGCCATCAAAGACAGTTAAAGGTACAGTACATACCCACGATTAATATCTATATGTCGAATACTGGATATCAGTGTAATCATGTACTGGACCCAACTGCACTATGCATTGCGTAATGCTTATTCGAGAGGAAATAACAATTTATGGGGCACATATCTCAAAGGAACGACCTCGCAATGCACTGTTCCTGAACCTATTAATATTATAAAAAATGGGAAGGCCTGGGAAGAGACAGAGGAGGCGAGTTATAAGAGGTACCGGCAGTTATAAGTTGCTGTGATCCTTCTTGGTGACACTATCTTACTTTATTATGACTTTTATGAGTGAAGGGGTAAGAGAGAGAGAGAGAGAGAGACTTGAGTTATAAGAGGCTGTGATAAGGTGATGTGATCCTTCGTGGTGACTCTATCGTACTTTATGTCGACGTTTATGAGTGAAGGGGTAAGTGGTCTGAAGGAATGGAGGGCAGGTAGGAGCAGCAGGGTAGGATTCTAGCAAGCTATAGATAGATAGAGTGTAAATGACTGTGTGTGTGTGTGTGTGTGTGTGTGTGAAGAAGATCGACATTAAGATAACATAAGTGATCCGCAAATTGTATAGGCTACTCCTGTTCGTCACAGGCAGTTCTGCCTTTTGTCTCCCTCATTCACATTAAAAAAAAAAAAAAAAAAAAAAATCCCCACAATATGATTTAGTGTGACATGATTTGCTGTTACAACTGTACCGTGTATATTAACATCGTAATCCTTTTGTTAGCCTACCTTTCTCCCTCCCTTCTTGTGTGGCTCCTGACAAAGACAGTCATTAGGGTGGAATGGTAGGCTGTTGTATGTGTGGTGGTGCTGGGTGGACCTTTGTGATGCATTGTTTGTGGACGACTCTCTATGGTGGAGGGTGGAGGGGGGGGGGGAGAGGATGGGAGGGAGAGATGAAAGGAGGGAAGGTGCTGAGGGGAAAGAAGAGAGGGAGGGTGGAAGGATTGGAGGGAAGATAGGGAGAGGAAAGAAGGGAGGAAGGTTGGGGAGGGCGGGAAGGAGAGAGGATGAGAGTGAGAGGGGTTGGAAGGATGGGAGGGAGAGGTGAAAAGAGGGAAGATGCGGAGGGGAAAGAAGGGAGGGAGAAAGGGAGGTAAGTGGGATGACGGATGGTAGAAGGGAAATGGAAGGATTTAAGGAAAACGGATTGGAGGGATGGAAGGAGAAGGAAGGAGGATGGGAGGGAGGTTAAGCTGGGATGGAAGGACAAATCGAAGAGAAGTGAAGGGAGGATGGGTAAGAAGTAGGCTTTAGGCAGGGATGGGAAGGAATGGAAGAGGGGTAAGTTAGGAGAAGAGAGAGAGGAAGAAAGGAAAGGGGGGGGAGGAAGTGGAATGAGGATGGGTAAGAGGTAGGCTTTAGCAGGGATGGGGAGGAATGGAGGAAGGGGTAAGTAAGGAGAAGAGAGAAGAGGAAGAGGGGTGGGGGGAGGAAGGGAGAATAGAGTGGGGGGAGGGGAGGTAGGAAGTGGAGGGAGGATGGGTAACATGTAGAGGGGTTAAGGAGAAGAGAGAGGAAGAAAGGAAAAGGCGGGGGGAGGAAGGGAGAATAGGGGGTTCAAGGGAAGTTAGGAAGCGAGGGTGAAAGGATAGGTAAGAGGTAGGCTTTAAGGAGGGAGCAGCTCTCGCCGAGGCCACTGAGGATGGCCGAAACAACTCCAGATAAGGGGAGATTTCCACTTGAGATTTGTGTTTTCTTGAACCCCTTTTTCCCTCATGTTAGCCCATTGTTTTGTTTTACATTTTAAGGCGTTTGGCAATGTTAAGAACATTTGCCCCGTTTCTTTCAATTTTAAGACCTTTCGTGCCATTCAGGTGACGAATTTGTCCTGACGAGCGATAGCGAGCCTGTAATTTAAGGGGCCTTCGACCGGGACATTATTGTACCGTAAAATTTACACATTTATCTAGCAAGGGGGTGTAATTTTAGGCTTGGAAATCTATGGAGCAAACTAAAAAACTCCCCTTAAGCAGGGATGGCGAGTAATGGAAGAGTGGGTAAGCAAGGAGAGAAGGAAGGGAGGGAGGAGAAGGAAGAATGAAGGAAGGGAGGTAGGGGAAGTAAGAAGGAAGGAAGGAAGAAGAAGGAAGGAAAGAAAGGAGGAGAGAAGGAAGGGAGGGAGGAGAAGGAAGAATGAAGGAAGGGAGGTAGGGGAAGTAAGAAGGAAGGAAGGAAGAAGAAGGAAGGAAGGAAGAAGAAGGAAGGAAAGCAAGGAGGAGAGAAGGAAAGAAACAAGGGGAAGGAAGGAAGATAGGGGAATGAATGTGCTAGTTTTTTTTGTTAGCATTGTAAATAAAGAAAATTTGTGAGGAGAGAGAGAGAGAGAGAGAGGGGGGCGGGCTTGAGAAGGAGATAATGAGGAGGGTTGAAGACGAGACCTAAAGACACAAGAGCTTCCTGAAGAGAGAGCTTTAGGCTGGAGCTGAGATAAAGAGCTACAAAGAGTGTGGCTAGTCTGACCTGTGTGTTACTCTCTCTCTCTCTCTCTCTATCAAACACACTCACTCACTATCTTTCACACACACACACTCTCTCTCACACACACACACTCTCTCACACACACACATACTCTCTCTCACACTATCTCTCACACACACACACTCTCACACACACACACTCTCTCACACACACACACACACACACACTTTCTCTCACACACTCAATCACTCTCTCTCTCTCTCTCTCTTTAAGTATAGCCTTTATAGAAATAAGGAAATAGTCCTCACACTTTACAACGCTCTAATACGGCCTCTCCTGGAGTATGCTGTTCAATTCTGGCCTCCAGCACTCAGGCAAGACATAGAGCGACTGGAAAGAGTACAAGCTAGGGCTACACAACTTATTCCATCGTTTAGAAGAATGAGCTATGAGGACCGGTTGAGAGCTCTAAAACAGTCTCTCTCCTTCCACTTCGAGTATCTCCTCGGAATGGACCACACGGTCTCCGAGATACTAACTATTCCTTGTAACTCCTTGTAAATCTCACCTTTCGACTTTTCTCCCCACTCTCCTCGTATATGCCCCTGGGCCTCCTCTCCCACAAAAAGGTCTATTATAAGCTGTGAGAGCGACGGTGGAGTGAGAGAGGGTGGGGATGTGTGAGATGGAAGAAGAGTGTGTGTGTGTGTGTGTGTGTGAAGCTGAGAGGTAGTGGGTTAGTTGTTGGTGTGCGTGTGTGTGTTTATGTGTGTGTGTGTGTGTGTGTGTGTGAAGCTGAGAGGTAGTGGGTTAGTTGTTGGTGTGCGTGTGTGTGTTTATGTGTATGAGTGTGTGTGTGTGTGTGTGTGTGTGTGTGTGTGTGTGTGTGTGTGTGTGTGTGTGTGTGTGTGTGTGTTATGGTGTAGGTGAAGCAGTAAATGGTATATATATATATATATATATATATATATATATATATATATATATATATATATATGTCTATGTATGTATGTATGTATGTTTGAGAGAAAGAAAGCGAGAGCGAGAGAGAGAGGTAGACAGATAAAGAGAAAGAGAGGGAGACAGAGACAGGGAAAGAGAGAGAGAGAGACAGACAGACAGACCGACCGAGAAAGAGACAGAGACAGAGGGAGAGAGAGAGCGCTTAAATCGATGGCACTTATAATAAAGCTAACGACATGAGCTATATATATACCCCCCCCTCCCCCCTCCCCTCCCCTCCCCTCCCCTCCCCCCTCCCCTCCCCTCCCCTCCCCTCCCCTCCCCTCCCCTTCGCCAGACTCAGGTATTTTTGTTAGTCTAGTTTTGTGTTTAACTAATGAATTTATATTGCTCTTAAGGGGAGGTTTCTAGTTTGTTTCCTACTCCTCCAGCAATCTTAACATTTCACCCCCTTGACCCCCTTTCAAGATAAATTTGTAAATTTTTCGGTAGAAAAATGTCCCGGCCGAAGGCCGATTACTCTCAAATTACAGGCTCGCTATCGCTCGCCAGGATAAAATCGACACTTAAATGGCATGAAAGGTCTTACAATTGACAGAATGGGGCGGAAATTCTTAAAAATCACCAAACTAATGGGGCAAACGTCTTAAAATCTCAAAAGCAATGGGGCTAGACATGAGGGAGAAAGGGGTCAAGAAAAAAGTCCCTCAAGTAGAAATCTCCCCTTAAATATTGTTATGATGTTTGTTTTGTTTGTGTTGTGTTGTTTGTTTGTGTGTTTGTTTTTCCTTTCACTTTTGTTTGTTTTGCTTTTGTTTGTATGTTTTGTTTCACTCCCATGAATCCGTATTCCACGTGCATATACATTTATTAAGATGTGTTGTTACCTCCGCCAACGAATTTGGACGGAGATTATGTTTTCGCCTCTGTCTGTCTGTAAACAAGATATCCTACAAAGTTATGAACCAATTTTCACGGATTAGGTGGGCAGATAGGATATGCGCCAAGGAATAGGCTAGTTATTCAATTTAGGAGTCGATCCGGATCATATCCTAGATCCAGAACAAAATTTAGGTCTGATATGTACGGTCGAGGTTAATAAGTGTTGTCAGATATTTCACAAAGTTTGGGACACTGACTAATACTCTGAGGGATAAGCACTTTTCCCAGTAACTATAAAGATACCAATAACACTTGTTGAGCGAAAACCACTGGAATCTATGACAACACTTAAGGGGAGGTATTTAGTGTGTTTCCTAGACTTCCATCACACTTGAAATTACACCCCCTTGACACCCTTTCAAGATAAATGTGTACATTTTTCGGTAGAAAAATTTCCCGGCCAAAGGCCGGTTCCTCTTAAATTACAGGCTCGCTATCGCTCGCCAGGAAAAAATCGACACCTAAATGGCACGAAAGGTCTTAAAAGTGACATAAATGGGGTGAAAGTTCTTAAAATCGCCAAACTAATGGGGCGAACGACTTAAAATCTAAAAAACAATGGGGCTAAACATGAGGGAGAAAGGGGTCAAGAAAAAAATCCCTCAAGTGGAAATCTCCCCTTAAATTCTCCGATTGTACAGTACCCCTTTAGCTGTTTATTGTTTGTTATTGCCTGTCTATCTGTGTGTCTCTATCTTCCTATTGTACAGTACCCCTTTAGCTGTTTATTGTTTGTTATTGCCTGTCTATCTGTGTGTCTCTATCTTCCTATTCACTGTATTTGTTAATTTGTCAATATCATCTCCAATTGTTTCTACATTATGTGTACAAATATCTGTCCGTCTCTCTATTCCTATGTTCATGTAGCTCTTTCTCTCTCTCTCTCTTTCTTTCACACACACACACACACACACACACACACACACACACACACACACACACACACACACACACACACATTGTTCCCCACCGTTCTCCCCTCCACTATTCTTTATTGGCACTGTTATCTCTTCCTTCCTCCCATGCAAACACACTTTTTGCTTTTTGCTACTAGATTTTTTGTTTTTAAACTTTCACTCACTCTCACACTCCCTCTCACACTTTCACACTCCCTCTCACACACTCTCACTCTGTTATTCGGTTTCCCTGGCCCCCTCGCTTGCCTCTATACTGAAGTAGTCCCCAAGTCACCCCCGTTTTTTGTCAGACCCTTCCTTTATTTGAGTCTAGGCTTATGTATGATCGTTTTCTTTGTTAGGTCTTATTTACGATCGTTTTCTATTTTAGGTTATATTTATGATCGTTTTCTTTTTGTCCCCCCCACTAGAGTCTATTCGCTGTAAGTAGGCGAGAAATCATGGCCTCTAACCTCTGTAACTCAAACACGACTAGAGTAATCGAGCTAATATTTCTACCATTTGAGAAGAATCAGCCAAGGCATAGATGTGGAAATTTATAGCCATTTTGCTTTAGCCCTTTATGAGATACAGAGGATAGAGGTCATGATTTTTTCGCCTACTTACAGCGGATAGACTATATGTGTTATGGTTAATTTTATGGGTGTAGGATCTGTAGTTTGGACCTTTATATTCGTTACCGGTATGTATGCAAATCCTTGAATTTATTAGTACAAGGGTATGAATTGATTTTTTTCTTTTTTTATTCAATGCAATTCAATTCAAAACGTCCATTGATATACACTTATTTACATATAGGCCTACATTGATATACACTTATTTACATATAGGCCTACATTGATATAGGCTACAACTGTTTGTTAAGGGGAGACGGACCGTTTATTTTTTTATTTTTTGGTCTATTAATTAATTTGTTCCTTTATTTCTTAGTTTTTTTCGCTAGACCTCAATCAAGCTTAGAAAAACACTACCTAGTCCTAGACACCCCTTCAAGATAAATTTTTACATTTTTCGGTAGGAAAATGTCCCGGCCCAAGGCCGGTTTCTCTTAGAATTTCAAGCTCGCTATCACTCGCCAGGAAATTATCGACACCTATATGGCACGAAAGGTCTTCAAATTGACAACGAAATGAGGCGAAAGGTGTTAAAATCGCCACTCTAATGGGCCGAACGTCTTATAATTTCAAAACAGATGGGGCCCAACGCGAGGGAGAAAGGGGACCAGAAAAACGACCCCTCTCCCCTTAACCTCAACAGTCCATCAGCCTCACCTTAAGTCCATTAATCCTAGTTGGTCCGAGGGCGGTCTTTTGGGAATTCCCCTTTTGTGCTCCATTAGTCTAGAGATTTGAAGATGTTTCACTTCATTAGTTTTGGCGATAATAAGACGCTTCACCCCATGCAGGTGTCGATTGTTTATGGGCAAGCGATAGCGAGCCAGTAATGTTTGTATAAATAATGCTCAAATTAAGCATGACTTGTGTCTGGGCTGGCTTTTTTTTTTTTTTTTTTAGTGTGAAGGAATTCTGGGAAAATTCAAAAATTACAAAAACAAGCAAAATCCTCAATACTAATTAAACAAAATATAACAATAACCCTCAAGAGGTTGAACCAGTTAGTGTTAATATATGAATGGTATATAACATTAAGTTGTCATTATGTACCGTACACGTGTGTTAGCGAATACACAATTTTATTCATGTATTATTATTGGTTATTGATTGATCTGTATGTCAGCATATCCAAGGAATTATTAGACTATAGTTAATACCGGTAACTGGTATGTTTTATGTTTTAAGGGGACTGGTTATATCTGGGGTATATACTGTATAGGCCTATGCTATATATATATATATATATATATATATATATATATATATATATATATATATATATATACCCGTATATACTGTATATATATTTGTTTTATACTCTTTCCCAGTCCAGTTCCTCGCTGCCTCTCTCTTTTTTTCTCTTTGTGTGTGGGGTTTTTTTCTCTCATTTTTAACTGTTCTCTTTCTCTAACTGTTTTTATTCTCTCTACCGCTTCTTTTTTCTCTATCTCTTTTTTTTTCTATGCACTTCACATTTGTTCACGCTCTCTCTCTCTCTCTCTCTCTCTCTCTCTCTCTCTCTCTCTCTCTCTCTCTCTCTCTCTCTCTCTCTCTCTCTTTCTTTTACTGTCTGACTCGCCCCCCCTCCCCCTCCCCCTCCCCCTCCCTGAGCGGCGATATCCCCCATTTTTTTCTTTCAAGTTGAATTTTACTATCGCTTTTTCTTTCACGGGGATCATTGGGTGTTATTGAAACAATCTCTCTCTCTCTCTCTCTCTCTCTCTCTCTCTCTCTCTCTCTCTCTCTTTCTCTTCTCTCTCTCTCTCTCTCTCTCTCTCTCTCTCTCTCTCTCTCTCTCTCTCTCTCTCTCTCTCTGTTAGTCTTGCTATCTCTCTATCGTACCGGTATATACAGTATATATATATATATATGTTCTTGCCTATCTCAATGTCTATATCTCACACACAAATAGTCTATTCATTGTTTGCATTCCCATCTTCGGGATATCTCTCTCTGCTTTCACACACGCACGCACACACACACGCACACACATACACATACACACACTGCAGACACACACACACACACCCCTAATCCACCCTGGCTCCTCTCCTTTCTTCTCCCTCTTTGTCTTTTCTCTCTCCCCTCTCTACTCCCTTCCCTCCTCTTTTCTCTCTCCCCTCTCTACTCCCTTCCCTCCGCTCTTCTCTTTAATATTGTAATTCACCTGACTTCTTTGTCGTTTACCCCGTTTTTACTCTGCTGATCTACCGTACTCTCTCTTTCTTTCTCTCTCTGTCTGTCTCTCTTTCTCTTTCTCTCTCTCTCAACCATTTCGAGGAGGTTGGAGTGTTATAGGTTAAAAAGAAAGAAAACAAAAAGATACGTTACGTTAAGTTAGGTTAAATATTTGTAGTATACAATATTTCTCAACTTCGTTTTCATTTTACTGGAGGCCTATTTTTATTTTTCCCCAATTCAATTTCATGCGGACCCAAGGGCGGAGGGAGTGATGGGTGGGGAGAGAGCTTTTTGTTTTGCTGTCTTTACCTTCCACTTTGTAGCAAACGTTATGTTGGAATAAGTCTGGATTGCATAGTAGAAACCGCAAGTTCTGTGCATTCTGCGGATCTATGTAACTCCCTCGGTTCCCGGACATCTCAACCAGTAGACCATTTCAACCAGTAGCTCTCAACCAGTGCCAAATCAACCTAGACCAACCAAACTAGTGCCAACATACAGTACTAACCTAACATAACCCTAACCGTATTGGTTGATTTGGTACTGGTTGAGTACTACTGGTTGAAATGGTCTACTGGTTGAAATGGTCTACTGGTTGAGTTGTCCGGCCACCAACTCCCTCTCTCCCCGGGATCGCGTGACTATCTCCCTCATCACCCTTCCCTCTCTCTCTATCCACCATCTTTATAACTTTCTTACTCCCATAAATCTTGCCTTCCTTTTACTTAGCGTCATTTTCCCTCCTTAATACGCCACGTTTGGGGGGGGGGGGGGGGCTCATCACTTTCCATTGCATAATATTTGTGATATTTTGTTAGTTCCTTATTTTCAATCTATCTCTTAAGGGGGAATTAGCCGCTTTTTTTCTCCCTCATGTTTAGCATATCAATTTTGAAATTTTAGGACGTTCGTTCCTTAAGTTTGGCGATTTTGAGACCTTTTGCCCTCATTTCATGATCAATATTAACACCTTTCGTGCCATTTAGGTGTAGATTTTTTCCTAGTGAACAATAGCGAGCCTGTAATTTTAGAGGGAATCGGCCTTCGGCCAGTACACAGATTTATCTTGAAAGGGGGTCTAGGGGGCGTTTATTTAAAGATTGTTGGTGGTCTAGCGAGGTTACTTTAAAATACCTATACACATGAATAAATATACCATAAAACAAGCACTACCCCTTAAGTTGTCTTCTGTTATTCAATATGTGAATAAGTGTCCATTGATAACTAACTATTGATATATATTGCACTGTGCTCCTCTTCATATGGTGTATATATTTACTGTTATCATTGCCTTATTACGTTTACCTAACATTCCAAATATTCTCCATACAAACCCCTCTCTTTCCATACAAACCCCTCTCTTTCCATACAGACCCCTCTCTTTCCATATAGTCCCCCTCTCTTTCCATACAGACCCCTCTCTTTCTATACAGACCCCTCTCTTTCCATTAAAACCCCTCTCTTTCCATATAGTCCCCCTCTCTTTCCATACAGACCCCTCTCTTTCTATACAGACCCCCTCTCTTTCCATACAGACCCCTCTCTTTCCATACAAACCCCTCTCTTTCCATACAAACCCCTCTCTTTCCATACAGACCCCTCTCTTTCCACAGACCCATCTCTTCCCATACAGACCCCTCTCTTTCCATACAAACCCCTCTCTTTCCATACAAACCCCTCTCTTTCCATATAGTCCCCCTCTCTTTCCATATAGTCCCCCTCTCTTTCCATACAGACCCCTCTCTTTCCATATAGTCCCCCTCTCTTTCCATACAGACCCCTCTCTTTCCATACAAACCCCTCTCTTTCCATACAAACCCCTCTTTCCATACAGACCCCTCTCTTTCCATACAAACCCCTCTCTTTCCATACAAACCCCTCTCTTTCCATACAGACCCCTCTCTTTCCATACAGACCCCTCTCTTTCCATACAGACCCCTCTCTTTCTATACAGACCCCCTCTCTTTCCATACAGACCCCTCTCTTTCCATACAGACCCCTCTCTTTCCATACAGACCCCTCTCTTTCCATACAGACCCCTCTCTTTCCATACAGACCCCCTCTCTTTCCATACAGACCCCTCTCTTTCCATATAGTCCCCCTCTCTTTCCATACAGACCCCTCTCTTTCTATACAGACCCCCTCTCTTTCCATACAGACCCCCTCTCTTTCCATACAGACCCCCTCTCTTTCCATACAGACCCCCTCTCTTTCCATACAAACCCCTCTCTTTCCATACAGTCCCCTTCTCTTTCCATACAAACCCCTCTCTTTCCATACAGGCCCCTCTTTCCATACAAACCCCTCTTTCCATACAGACCCCCTCTCTTTCCATACAAACCCCTCTCTTTCCATACAGACCCCTCTTTCCATACAAACCCCTCTCTTTCCATACAAACCCCCTCTCTTTCCATACAGACCCCTCTCTTTCCATACAGTCCCCCTCTCTTTCCATACAGACCCCTCTCTTTCCATACAGACCCCTCTCTTTCCATACAAACCCCTCTCTTTCCATACAAACCCCTCTCTTTCCATATAGTCCCCCTCTCTTTCCATACAGACCCCTCTCTTTCTATACAGACCCCCTCTCTTTCCATACAGACCCCTCTCTTTCCATACAGTCCCCCTCTCTTTCCATACAGACCCCTCTCTTTCCATACAGTCCCCCTCTCTTTCCATACAGACCCCTCTCTTTCCATAAAGTCTCCCTCTCTTTCCATACAGACCCCTCTCTTTCCATACAGTCCCCCTCTCTTTCCATACAGACCCCTCTCTTTCCATACAGACCCCTCTCTTTCCATACAAACCCCTCTCTTTCCATACAAACCCCTCTCTTTCCATACAGTCCCCCTCTCTTTCCATACAGGCCCCTCTCTTTCCATACAGTCCCCCTCTCTTTCCATACAGACCCCTGTCTTTCCATACAGTCCCCCTCTCTTTCCATACAGACCCCTCTCTTTCCATACAGTCCCCCTCTCTTTCCATACAGACCCCTCTCTTTCCATACAGACCCCTCTCTTTCCATACAGACCCCTCTCTTTCCATACAGTCCCCCTCTCTTTCCATACAGACCCCTCTTTCCATAGTCCCCCTCTCTTTCCATACAGACCCCTCTCTTTCCATACAGTCCCCCTCTCTTTCCATACAGACCCCTCTCTTTCCATACAGTCCCCTCTCTTTCCATACAGACCCCTCTCTTTCCATACAGACCCCTCTCTTTCCATATAGTCCCCCTCTCTTTCCATACAGACCCCCTCTCTTTCCATACAGACACCTCTCTTTCCATATAGTCCCCCTCTCTTTCCATACAAACCCCTCTCTTTCCATACAGACTCCTCTCTTTCCATACAGACCCCTCTCTTTCTATACAGACCCCCTCTCTTTCCATACAGACCCCCTCTCTTTCCATACAGACCCTCTCTTTCCATACAGACCCCTCTCTTTCCATACAGACCCCTCTCTTTCTATACAGACCCCTCTCTTTCCATACAGACCCCCTCTCTTTCCATACAGACCCCCTCTCTTTCCATACAGACCCCCTCTCTGTCCATACAGACCCCTCTCTTTCCATACAGACCCCTCTCTTTCTATACAGACCCCTCTCTTTCTATACATACCCCCTCTCTTTCCATACAGACCCCCTCTCTTTCCATACAGACCCCTCTCTTTCCATACAGACCCCTCTCTTTCTATACAGACCCCTCTCTTTCTATATAGACCCTCTCTCTTTCCATACAGACCCCCTCTCTTTCCATACAGACCCCCTCTCTTTCCATATAGTCCCCTCTTTCCATACAGACCCCTCTCTTTCCATACAGACCCCTCTCTTTCCATACAGACCCCCTCTCTTTCCATACAGACCCCTCTCTTGCCATATAGTCCCCCTCTCTTTCCATACAGACCCCTCTCTTTCCATATAGTCCCCCTCTCTTTCCATACAGACCCCCTCTCTTTCCATACAGACCCCCTCTTTCCATACAGACCCCTCTCTTTCCATACAGACCCCTCTCTTTCTATACAGACCCCCTCTCTTTCCATACAGACCCCCTCTCTTTCCATACAGACCCCCTCTCTTTCCATACAGACCCCCTCTCTTTCCATACAGACCCCTCTCTTTCCATACAGACCCCCTCTCTTTCCATACAGACCCCTCTCTTTCCATACAGACCCCTCTCTTTCCATACAGACCCCTCTCTTTCCATACAGACCCCTCTCTTTCCATACAGACCCCTCTCTTTCCATACAGACCCCTCTCTTTCCATACAGACCCCTCTCTTTCCATACAGACCCCTCTCTTTCCATACAGACCCCCTCTCTTTCCATACAGACCCCTCTCTTTCCATACAGACCCCCTCTCTTTCCATACAGTCCCCTCTCTTTCCATACAGTCCCCTCTCTTTCCATACAGACCCCTCTCTTTCCATATAGTCCCCCTCTCTTTCCATACAGACCCCTCTCTTTCCATACAGACCCCTCTCTTTCCATACAGACCCCTCTCTTTCCATACAGACCCCCTCTCTTTTCATACAGTCCCCTCTCTTTCCATACAGACCCTTCTCTTTCCATACAGACCCCTCTCTTTACATACAGACCCCCTCTCTTTCCATACAGACCCCCTCTCTTTCCATACAAACGCCTCTCTTTCCATACAGACCCCCTCTCTTTCCATACAGACCCCTCTCTTTCCATACAGACCCCTCTCTTTCCATACAGACCCCTATCTTTCCATACAGACCTCTCTCTTTCCATACAGTCCCCTCTCTTTCCATACAGACCCCGTCTCTTTCCATACAGACCCCTCTCTTTCCATACAGACCCCTCTCTTTCCACACAGTCCCCCTCTCTTTCCATACAGACCCCCTCTCTTTCCATACAGACCCCTCTCTTTCCATACAGTCCCCTCTCTTTCCATACAGACCCCTCTCTTTCCATACAGACCCCTCTCTTTCCATACAGACTCCTCTCTTTCCATACATAACCCCTCTCTTTCCATACATACCCCTCTCTTTCCATACAGACCCCCTCTCTTTCCATACAGACCCCCTCTCTTTCCATACAGACCCTTCTCTTTCCATACAGACCCCTCTCGTTCCATACAGACCCCTCTCTTTCCATACAGACCCCTCTCTTTCCATACAGTCCCCTCTTTCCATATAGTCCCCCTCTCTTTCCACACAGACCCCTCTCTTTCCATACAAACCCCTCTCTTTCCACACAGACCCCTCTCTCTTGCTAATCAGACGTCCCTCTCTTCGCACCCTACAACCTTTCCCTTTCCCATACCTATGATATATCTCTCTCTCTCTATGTTCATCCCTTGCTCACTCACACTCTTGCGTTTCCATCATATTTTCCACTTCTGTGCCAATCCCCCTTTGCCGTTTTTACTTCATTTCATTTTTCCAGGTTATCCCTTCAGCGATCCCCCCTCGACTATTGGCACCCCCCCCCCCCTCTCTCTCTCTCTCTCTCTCTCACACACATACACACACTCAACTTCTTCAAACCTGCCATCCTCTCGCCCCCTCCCTCCCCCACACACACACACTCTAGCTTGCTCTCTTTATTTTCCCCACCTCTCGACTGTCACTTTCAGCTTCTCTCCTCGATCCCTTCCCCCACCTCCATCCCTCCTCTCCCCGCCTCTGCATTCTTCCTTTACTTCCCATTGTCCCTTTCAGTTTGTCTCCCCGTGCCCCCCTTTCACCACCTAAACCATCTCCCCACTTACTCCCCACCTTTGCAATCCTCAATTTCTCTCTTGGCACTCTTTCTTTCCGCTTCCTCATTCCCTTTTCCAGCTTCCCCTCCCTATTTACCCTCACGCCACCTACACCATGCCCCCACTTTTGCCATCCTCAGTATCCCTCCTTGATCGCTTTCTCTCTCTTCCTCTTCCCCTTCCCACTTCCCTTTCCAGCTGCTTCCCTCTCCATCCCCCATCTCACCACCCACACCTCCTCCCCACTCACTCCCCACTCCGCCTGCGTGCACTGTTCCTCCCCCTGCCTCTCCCCCCCTTGCTATAAGAGTCGGGTCGGATCTCTCTCACCATATTGATTGTTGAGCGGGCGGGCAGAGCGGACCTCAGCCCTCCCGGTCCCTGGAACCTCACTGACTTGGACCGAATTTTCGTAATTAGCTCGGGTCCTGGAACCGTCCCCGTGCGGTTCTGGAAGGCTGGAAAGTGTTGGGAGATGTGGAGATAGGTGTGGATAAGTGGATGGATCTCCCCCGTGGAGTGTCGACTTTCTGACTGGAAGGAGCAAGCGTGTTGTTGTGCGGATTTATGAACGGGCTGTCAGGTTGAGCGGGAAACCGGCCTGTCACTGTGCTATTGCAATTGCACCTTTTATTACCCATTAGTTCGAAATTATGTGTGTACTATTTAAGACACTTTGTATATATAGAACATATGCCAGAAATGAATATTGTGTGTGTTTTAACAGTGATAATGGAGTGAAAAGGAGAGACCGTAAACGTTTCTGGAAGTTACCCCTTTTATAGATATGACACTCATACGTTTTCTGTGAGGGCATCGTGCCTGTGTTGTGACGCCGCCAAAGCCTTTCATGTCCTCTGTGTTGATATTGGAATTACTCCCAAGTTATTGACGTACGAATGTTATTTTAATTGCATCTGAAGGCCCCTTTGAAGTGGGTTTGGTGCGTTCACGAATTAACCTGTGTATTCACCGAGTGTCCTGCGATATTTTAACTTCACAGCTCCCTTAACAATGTGGGAAGGAACGAAACTTTGTGGTGAAGGTGTTGTTCGGTGCTGGCGTTCCCACGTTGTTACCCTCTTACCCAAAAATATATGACAACCAGAGAAAGTTTGTGCTATGAAATGCCCGCTTGTTTTTAGTGCAGTTTTCGTTGTGATTTTACCGGGATCCTTATTGTTGTTTGGGGGGGGGGGGGGGGAAAGGGGGGCGTTTTGTTGGCTTCGGGCCCCGCGTTCGTTCCCCTGGCTGTTGGATTAGGTTATTTATTTGGGGAAAGGTTTTTTGGGGGGTGTAATAGGGTGGCGAGGGGAAGATGGTGAGAGAGAGGGATGGGCCCGAGTGAAATGGAAGGGAGGTGATGGAATACTGATTAGCCTAAGGTGAGGGGGTACTGTGAGGGGGAGGGAAGTTTACACGAAGGGAAGGAATAGAGGAAAGTTTACACGAAGGGAAGGAATAGAGGAAAGTTTACAAGAATAGACGGAATTTACAAGAATAGACGGAATAGAGGAAATTTTACACGAATAGGAGGTTAAAAGGAGAGACAGTAGAGGAAAGTTTACAAGGATAGAAGGAATAGAGGTTTACAAGACTAGAAGGTAAAATAGAGAGATGAGAGAGGAAAGTTTACAAGAATAGTTGGTTAAAAGGAGAGACGATAGAGGAAAGTTTACACGATTAGAAAGTTAATAGGAGAGGCAACGAAGAAAAGTTCACAAGGATAGAAGGAATGGAGGAAAGTCTATAAGAATGGAAGGTTTAAAAGAGAAATGATAGAGGAAAGTTTATAAGAATGGAAGGTTAAAAGAGAGATGAGAGAGGAAGTTTACAAGAATAGAAAGTAAATAGGAGAGACAACAGAAGAATAGGCAGAAAGTTCGATAGATGATGAAGCAATACTAATGAAAGGTATAATAATAATAATAATAATAATAATAATAGTTCTTAAAGCTAGCGAATGCTAAGCCAGCTGAAGATAGCCCAATAAGGCCGATTAGGCGTATTTCCCCATTGCTTTTGAGATTTTAAGACAGTCGCCCCATTAGTTTGGCGATTTTAAGAACTTTCTCTCCATTTCCGTCAATTTTAAGGCCTTTCGTGCAATTTAGGTGTCGATTTTATCCTGGCGAGCGATAGCGAGCCTGTAATTTAAGAGGAACCGGCTTTCAGCCGGGACATTTTTCTACCGAAAAATGTACAAATTTATCTTGAAAGGGGCTCAAGGGGGTGTAATCTTAAGCTTGATGGATATCTAGAGACCAAACTAAAAACCTCCCCTTAATTGTTGGCCACTAACCTCTATTAACTCATAAACAACTGGAGTAATCGAGCTAATATTTCAACCATTTTGGGAAGTGTTAGCCAGGGAATAGGTGTGGGATCTTAAAGCCCATTTGTTCTAGCCTCTTTTGAGTTACAGAGGTTAGGGGTCACGCTTTCTGGCCTAACTATACGTTAAGGGGAGGTTTTTAGTTTGGTCTCTAGATATCCATCAAGCTTAAGATTACACCCCCTTGAGCCCCTTTCAAGATAAATTTGTACATTTTTCGGTAGAAAAATGTCCCGGCTGAAAGCCGGTTCCTCTTAAATTACAGGCTCGCTATCGCTCGCCAGGATAAAATCGACACCTATATTGCACGAAAGGTCTTAAAATTGACGGAAATGGGGCGAA
This sequence comes from Paralithodes platypus, assembly GCA_032716605.1. NCBI lineage: Eukaryota > Metazoa > Arthropoda > Malacostraca > Decapoda > Lithodidae > Paralithodes > Paralithodes platypus. Next base: position 41,695,608 of record CM064482.1, on the reverse strand, counting down.
AGTTCTTAAAATCGCCGAACTAATGGGGCGACTGTCTTAAAATCTCAGAAGCAATGGGGCTAAACATGAGGGAGAAAGGGGTCCAGAAAAAAATCCCTCCAGTCGATATCTCCCCTTAATGGCCTATAATTATATAAAATGACTTGAGAGGTAATGGAAACATAACGTCATAAATAAGAATAAAATAAAATGGTATATTAAAGGGTAAAAGTAATGGGTGTGGATAAGGGGGGTAGGGAGACTGAAGAGATACCCTAATGGGTGTGGATAAGGGGGGTAGGGAGACTGAAGAGATACCCTAATGGGGGAATTGGTGTAATATCAATGAGTGAAGGTAATGGGACTAATGGGGACGTAGTGTAATATATATGGGTAAAAGTAATGGGTGTGGATAAGGGGGTAGGGAGACTGAAGAGATACCCTAATGGGGGTGGATAAGGGGGTAGGGAGACTGAAGAGATACCTTAATGGGGGAATTGGTGTAATATCAATGAGTAAAGGTAATGGGACTAATGGGGACGTAGTGTAATATATATGGGTAGAAGTAATGGGTGTGGGTAGACTGAAGAGATAGTCTAATGGGTCGGAAAGAAAGGAAGGAAGGCTGGGGTGAGGGAGGGGGGAGACTGAGGGTTGGTAACGAGGGGACATGGTAACGAAAGACATGGTAACGAGGGGAGGTAGACATGGTAACGAGTTGGTAACGAGGGGAGATATGGTTGTCTTGGTGACGAGGGGAGATATGGTTGTCTTGGTAACGAGGGGAGGTAGACATGGTAACGAGGGAAGACATGGTTGTCTTGGTAACGAGGGGAGGTAGACATGGTAACGAGGGAAGACATGGTTGTCTTGGTAACGAGGGGAGATATGGTTGTCTTGGTAACGAGGGGAGATATGGTTGTCTTGGTAACGAGGGGAGATGTGATTGTCTTGGTAACGAGGGGAGATGTGATTGTCTTGGTAACGAGGAGTGGTAGGCATGGTAACGAGGGGAGATATGGTTGTCTTGGTAACGAGGGGAGATATGGTTGTCTAGGTAACGAGGGGAGATGTGGTTGTCTTGGTAACGAGGGGAGATGTGATTGTCTTGGTAACGAGGAGTGGTAGGCATGGTAACGAGGGGAGATATGGTTGTCTTGGTAACGAGGGGAGGTAGACAAACGAGGGGAGATATGGTTGTCTTGGTAACGAGGGGAGGTAGACAAACGAGGGGAGATATGGTTGGTAAAAAGTCAAGGTAGTGTTAGTAACGAGAGGAGATATATATACTAACGAGGGGATATACGACAGTCAGGCTAACGGGGGTGGGGGTGCGGGATAGACCTAATAACGAGGGGTTAAATATACTCTGTTTCTTTTCAGCTGACGGTAAATTGAATCCCTTGGCAGCTAATGGCTCGATACTTAATGGGAAAAAATATGAATCCACTCTGTCCCTGCATCAAATATGAAACCACTCTGTCCCTGCATCAAATATGAAACCACTCTGTCCCTGCATCAAATATGAAACCACTATGTCCCTGCATCAAATATGAAACCACTATGTCCCTGCATCAAATATGAAACCACTATGTCCCTGCATCAAATATGAAACCACTCTGTCCCTGCATCAAATATGAAACCACTATGTCCCTGCATCAAATATGAAACCACTATGTCCCTGCATCAAATATGAAACCACTATGTCCCTGCATCAAATATGAAACCACTATGTCCCTGTATCAAATATGAAACCACTATGTCCCTGCATCAAATATGAAACCACTATGTCCCTGCATCAAATATGAAACCACTATGTCCCTGCATCAAATATGAAACCACTCTGTCCCTGCATCAAATATGAAACCACTATGTCCCTGCATCAAATATGAAACCACTATGTCCCTGCATCAAATATGAAACCACTATGTCCCTGCATCAAATATGAAACCACTATGTCCCTGCATCAAATATGAAACCACTATGTCCCTGCATCAAATATGAAAACCACTATGACCCTGCATCAAATTTGAATCCACTATGTCCCTGCATCAAATATGAAACCACTATGTCCCTGCATCAAATATGAAACCACTATGTCCCTGCATCAAATATGAAACCACTATGTCCCTGCATCAAATTAAGACCCAGTTTATATAATTAGCACCATATTTCACTACAAAATCTGCAAAATAACTGAGAAATCTTGATGGGAACTTTGCAATTTACCGTCAGATGAAATAAAAACCGATTATAGTGAGCGACTTGAGCGGAGGCCATTGACAGGAATGTTAGGTAGCGGGATATAGGCTAGCGGAATCCATACAAGTAGACCTAATGGGTTTGGGTGATGAAGGGAGGTAGAGTGGACACATAATGGCAGTTTGGTTAATGGGGGATGGGCGTATTAATTGCTTATTTACTCATATATATATATATATATATATATATATATATATATTATATATATATATATATATATATATATATATATATATATATATATATATATATATATTATATATATATATATATATATATTAGTTTCTGAGTTTCCTCCCTAGACCTCCATCAAGCTTAACAAAAACACAACCTAGACCCCCCCCCCCTCCCCCTCAAGATAAATGTGTACATTTTTCGTTAGAAAAAAGTCAAACACTAGACAATTTCAATATCATAGACCCATCATGAACCACACAAACAATAAAACATCATTTTCACTTTACTATCACAATCGGTCAGCCAGCCAGCCAGCCAGCCAGCCATTCCATAATTTTTCCCGTGTGATATAATGGGTGTTTGGAGCATTATATAAATCACTCGTAAGGGGGGTTACCGTTTTTTTGTTTTATCTTTCTCTCCTTTTCTCTCTTTCCCTGGCTTGTATCCATTCGGCCCCATTCAGCCAACTGTTTTAAGACGTTTATCCCCTTCCAGGTGTCGATTTCTTCCTGGCGAGCGATAGCGAGCCCTCTGGAGAAATCCGGCTTCGCCGGAAACATTTTTCTATCGAAAAAAATACAAATTTAGCTTGCTGTAAAAAACAAGAATATATATATGCTGGCTCGCTACCGCTCGCCAGGAAAATATTGACACCTGGATGGGGTAAACGTCTTAAAACAGTTGGCTGAATGGGAGCCGAATGGATACAAGCCAGAGAAAGAGAGAAAAGGAGAGCAAAAAGCCGGTGACCCCCCCTTTAATGAAGTAGGCGCTATTTTACGCACTGGCCTTGGTCGGGGTATTTAGCGTAATTACCATAAACAGCTAACATTTTGCTGGATTAGAATATTTTATTCAGTTAATATTGGGTTAATTTTATAGCAGATGATAATAGCGGCTTGCACCACAGGACCATTCTACCCTGCTGGTGGGATATTCAAACCATCCCTACCCCGCACATAGATCTAGTGCATATTTCATCAGATAATAAATGTACGGTACCGTACTTCAAAATGTACGGTACCGTACTTCAAAATGTACGGTACCGTACTTCAAAATGTACGGTACCGTACTTCAAAATGTACGGTACCGTACTTCAAAATGTACGGTACCGTACTTCAAAAGGCTAGTGCTAACACCTTAATCCACCCTGTTTTGACGAGGTTATGAACGCCACAATAATATATTTTTGTTTTTAAATATGGCAATTCTTTACTGCGATGAATGGAGAAAGGCATTACAATTATATATATATATATATATATATATAAGAAGAATGTATATAATAAGAATGTATATAATCTCAATCATCATTATCACCATCAATGGTATGAACATTATCACTATCATCAACAGTATCACCATTATCAACACTATCACTATCATCATCATTGCCACCACTACCACCACCATCATCATCATCATCATCACCACCACCATCATCATCATCACCACCATCATCATCATCATCATCATCACCACCACCATCATCATCATCATCATCATCACCACCATCATCATCATCATCACCATCATCATCACCACCATCATCATCACCACCACCACCATCATCATCATCATCATCATCATCATCACCACCATCATCATCATCATCATCACCACCATCATCATCACCATCACTACCATCATCACCATCACCACATAAAATAGATGAAAGGGACTAGGTATGACGGTGATGAGGCCACAAAACTAATGATGAAGTAGCAGTCACGAGAAAGGTAGATGAGAAATGGGTTCTATATGTGGATGGGTCTCTCTCTCTCTCTCTCTCTCTCTCTCTCTCTCTCTCTCTCTCTCTCACTCACTCACTCACTCACTCACTCACTCACTCACTCACTCACTCACTCACTCACTCACTCACTCACTCACTCACTCACTCACTCACTCACTCACTCTCTCTCATTAATGCGTGTAATGAGCTCCCTAATACAATTATTGACAGGGGCTTAATAGACACGTTAAATATAAGGGTAAGCTTAAAACATAGATAATTTGATGAGTACCGGGTATTAGATAATAAATATGGCTATAACGATCTAGCAGCAATGAACACCGTTCCCAGTTAAGGGGAGGTTTTTTGTGTGTTTCCTAGATTTCCATCGAGCTTGAAATTACACCCCCTTGACCCCCTTTCAAGATAAATTTGTAAATTTTTCGGTAGTAAAATGTCCCGGCCGAAGGCCGCTTCCTCTTAAATTACAGGCTCGCTATCGCTCGCCAGGAAAAAATCGACACCTATATGGCACGAAAGGTCTTAAAAGTGACATAAATGGGGCGAAAGTTCTTAAAATCGTCAAACTAATGGGGCGAACGTCTTAAATTATAAAAAGCAACATGAGGAAGAAAGGGGTAAATAAAAAAAAACTCAAGTGGAAATCTCTCCTTAAAGAGAGCATATGCATATACAGTACATAGAAATAAAAGTATGCCTGAAATTTCCTCTTCATTTCTAACTTTTCTATAAATGTCTTCGGATGATTTTCAAGCCCTCCAATGCTGTCTACATAAGAACATAAGATGAACATAGGTTTTTATATTATGCTGAGGGACTCACTCACTCACTCTCCCTCTCTCTCTCCCTCTCCCTCTCCCTCTCTCTCTCTCTCTCTCTCTCTCTCTCTCTCTCTCTCTCTCTCTCTCTCTCTCTCTCTCTCTCTCTCTCTCACACTACTGTTTTCATGTATCGTGTACGGCAATTTACCGGAAGGAGTGGAGGGTGGGGAGATACGGGGACCCTTTGCTATCATGTTCTTCCACTTTTCCTTTACGCTGGGTTTGCTATAATTTGTAATATTATTTATTCCTGATCACTTCGCTGGTATCGTAAGCTCTGTGTGGCAAGTGGATCGATGTAACTCCATGTAAAAGGTTATTTTATATAGCCATCCTTGTAAATTCAACACTTGTCACCACGCGTCTTACTGGCTCGACTGGCATTATTGAGGGGAGATCTCCACTTGAGGGATTTTTTTCTGGACCCCTTTCTCCCTCATGTTTATCCCAATTGCTTTTGATATTATAAAACGTTTGCCCCATTAGTTTGGCGATTTTAAGAACTTTCACCCCATGTTAAAACCTTTCGTGCTATTCAGGTGTCGATGTTATCCTGGCGAGCGATAGCGAGCCTGTAATTTAAGAGGAAACGGCCTTCGGCCGGGACATTTTTCTACCGAAAAATGTACAAATTAATCTTGAAAGGGACTCAAGGGGTGTAATTTTAAGCTTGATGGAGGTCTAGGGAACAAACTAAATACCTCACCTTAAATCATTCAAATATTCCCAATTACGCGTATTAATATATCGGTGCTACATCATAATACGGTTCCATGTCAGTTGAACCAGTGCCACTTCAACCAGTGCCTCTTTAACCAGTGCTAACTCAACCAGTGTCCACTTCAACCAGTGACCATTTCAACCAGTAACCTAACCTACCCTACCCTAACCTAACCTACCCTAACCTAATCTAACCTAACCTAATCTAACCTAACCTAACCTAACCTAACCTAACCTAACCTACCCTACCCTAACCTACCTAACCTAACCTAACCTAACCTAACCTACCCTACCCTACCCTAACCTAACCTAACCTACCCTACCCTAACCTAACCTAACCTAACCTACTGGTTAAAATGGTCACTGGTTGAAATGGTCACTGGTTGAAGTGGCCACTGGTTGAGTTAGCACTGGTTAAAGTGGCACTGGTTCAACTGACCTGTCACCCATAATACACATTCACTGCCTTACAGTTTATTGAGTACCGGTAATTATATTTATTGAGTACCGGTAATTATATTTATTGAGTACCGGTAATTATATTTATTGAGTACCGGTAATTATATTTATTGAGTACCGGTAATTATATTTATTGAGTACCGGTAATTATATTTATTGAGTACCGGTAATTATATTTATTGAGTACCGGTAATTATATTTATTGAGTACCGGTAATTATATTTATTGAGTACCGGTAATTATATTTTTGTATAGTCAAATTCACTCTGCATTTTCCATCGTCCATATAATTCCGTATGTGTGCCTTTCGAATAAGCCTTAACCCTTTGAGTACCAGCGACGTGTGTTATATTTTATTTGAACTTTATTCATACGATATTATGCAGCTTATTAGGATCTGTGGTAGTTTAAAGGGAGGGTTTAGATAGTTTGAAGCCTTATTATTGCTAGATGCCTTTCCTAAGATGAATATACCGGGTAATCATCTAATAGTTGCCAGAATATGATAGAAATGACGTCCCTGGTACTGAACGGGTTAAATAATGGCGAGTGTTTTCCGTTCGGTTGAAATAATGGTTCGAACGAAAAATGTGTGCTGAGATTACTGTGAGTGGGCGGGAGTTTACAAGAGCAATTAGTGAGAAATCAATACTTGGGAAATATTGAACAGAGAGAGAGAGAGAGAGAGAGATTGATTACAAATATAAGGGGAGAAGAGGAAATAATTGTGTGTGCGTGTGTGTGCGTGCGGAAGTGTGTACGATGAGAGAGAGAGAGAGACTGTGAGAGTGGGTGAGTGAGTGAATGAGAGATAATCAAAGAGAGAGAGAGAGAGATGTAATTAAAGAGAGAGTGAGAGAGCTTTAAAGAGAGAGTTAGAGTAAGAGTTTGGAGAGTTGCCACGGGTCATGCCTGTGCTCTCCTTCACAAATATAGAACCCCTTCCACCACCACCACCATCATCATCACTATCATCACCACCACCACCACCACCACCACCATCACTATCATCACCACCACCACCACCACCACCACCACCACCACCATCATTATCATCACCACCACCACCACCACCACCACCATCATTATCATCACACCACCACCACCACCACCACCACCACCATCACCACACCACCACCACCACCACCATCATCATCACTATCATCACCACCACCACCACCACCATCACCACCACCACCACCAACAATCACCACCACCACCACCACCACTATCATCACCATCATCACCATCACCATCACCACCACCACCACCATCATCATCACTATCATCACCACCACCACCACCACCACCACCATCACCACACCACCACCACCACCACCACCACCACTATCATCACCATCATCACCATCACCACCACCACCACCACCACCATCATCATCACTATCATCACCACCACCACCACCACCACCACCATCACCACCACCACCACCACCACCACCACACCACTATCATCACCATCATCACATCACCACACCACACCATCACCATCATCATCACTATCATCACCACCACCACCACCATCATCATCACCACCACCACCACTATCATCACCATCACCACCACCATCACCACCACCACCACCACCACCACTATCATCACCATCACCACCACCACCACCACCACCATCACCACCACCTGCACCACCACCACCACCACCACCACCACCACCACTATCATCACCATCACCACCATTATCGCCACTATCATCACCACCACCACCACCACCACCACCACCACCACTACTATCATCACCATCACCACCACCACCACCACCACCACCACCATCATCACTATCATCACCACCACCACCACCATCATCATCACCACCACTATCATCACCATCACCACCACCACCACCACCACCACCACCACCACCATCACCACCAACATCACTACCACTGCCATCATCACCACCACCACTATCATCACCATTACCACCACCACCATCATCTCCACCACCACCACCACTATCATCTCCACCATCACCACTATCTCCACCACCACACCTACCATCACTATCACCATCTCTTCCTCCTCCTCCATCACCATCAACACCTCCTCCTCCTCCACCACCACCTCTCTATCACCACCACTACATATCCACCCATCTATCCATCCACACCTTCACTCACTTTACCTACTTATCCACCTTCTTCATCCAATCCACATAAATATTGAAATGGAAGTTATCCTCATCCACACTCTCCATCGTCACTCATTCACCTCTTTATCCACATTTAAATCCTCACATATCCACATCACACACACACACACACACACGTCTCTTCTACAATATTACACAATATCTCTTATCTATTTACCTATCTATCTATATGAGAGAGAGAGAGAGAGAGAGTAAGAGTGAGTGGAGTGGTACCGTAGTAGTAGTAGTAGTAGTAGTAGTGGTCCATGGGGTTATTTAAGGAGAGATTTCCACCTGAGGGATTTTTTTCTGGACTCCTTTCTCCCTCATGTTTAGCCCCATTGCTTTTCTAATTTTAAGACGTTCGCCCCATTATTTTGACGATTTTAAGAACTTTCAACCCATTTCTGTCAATTTTAAGACCTTTCGTGCCATTTAGGTGTCGATTTTATCCTGGCGAGCGATAGCGAGCCTGTAATTTAAGAGGAACCGGCTTTCAGCCGGGACATTTTTCTACTGAAAAATGTACAAATTTATCTTGAAAGGGGCTCAAGGGGGTGTAATCTTAAGCTTGAAGGATATCTAGGGACCAAACTAAAAACCTCTCCTTAATTGTTGGCAAATGTATCAATGTGGTGCCGTACCGTATAGTAATCCCAAGTACCGTACCACCTTCACTATTAGTACCATAGCCATATAGACGGTACCAGGTGGCTTATTTTATGTTTAATGTCGGGTTTATTTTTAGCTGGTAGAAGTATTTATGTGTGAGTATCCTAGGTTCGAGTCCTTGGAGTGCCACATGTATTTGTTGATTTCATTAATTGTATGGTGTATGTATGGTGGTGTGTGTGTGTGTGTGTGTACTGTGTGTGTGTGTGTGTACTGTGTGTGTGTGTGTGTGTGTGTGTGTGTGTGTGTGTGGTAGTTAAGCCTGGTAGAACTGTTATGGTATGTATGGTAGTCGGTAGACCCCAGTGGTAGAGACAGTCATGGTGTGTGTGTGTGTGTGTGTGTGTGTGTGGTAGTGGGGCCTGGTAGAACTGCTATGGTATGTATGGTAGACCCCAGTGGTAGAGACAGACATGATGTGTGTGTGTGTGTGTGTGTGGTAGTGGGGCCTGGTAGAACTGCTATGGTATGTATGGTAGACCCCAGTGGTAGAGACAGTCATGGTGTGTGTGTGTGTACTGTGTGTATGTGTGTGTGTGTATGTTGATGGCGCCTGTACGTAGCACCATTCCACCAACCTACCGCTTATATATACTTGTTAAGGGGAGGTTTTTAGGTTGTTCCCTAGACCTCTATCAAGCTAAAAACTACACCCCCTAGACCCCCTTTCAAGATAAATTTGTACATTTTTCGGTAGAAAAATGTTCCGGCCGTAGGCCGGTTTCTCTTAAATTACAGGCTCGCTATCGCTCGCCAGGAAAAAATTGACACCTAAATTGCACGAACGGTCTTAAAATTGACAGAAATTAGGCGAAAGTTCCTAAGATCGCCTAACTTATCTCCAAATCTTAAAAGCATTGGGGCTAAACATGAGGGAGAAAGAGGTCCAGAAAAAATCCCTCAAGTGGAAATCTCCCCATAAGCTCTTGCCAGACCTTGCTACTGCTATTAACCCTTTCTGTACCAGGGACGGCTTTTATATTTTATACTAGCTGTATTTAGTCGATGTTATGCAGCTTAGGACGGATCTGTGGTAGTTATATAAGGGATGCTTGAGATACCGCGAAGCTTTATAAAGTTGTAATTGCTAGAGATCCTTCCTAAACTGAGTCAAATTGATTAGTACTAGTCAGAATCAAATTAATAGGACATCGCCTGTACAAAAGGGGTTAACCCGGCCTACAGTTGGTTGGTTTTCAGCTGGCGTTTAAGATGGGCCGGTTTTCTGGACCACTTTCTCCCTCATGTTTAGCCCCATTAGTTTTCAGATGTAAAGATGTTTGCCCCATTAGTTAGTCGATTTGAAGACCTTTCGCCCCATTTCTTCGTCAATATTTAGACCTTTCGTGCTATTTAGGTGTCGATTTTTTTCTCTGGCGAACGGTAGTGAGCCTGTAATGTTGGAAGAACCGGCCTTTGGCCGGGAAATTTTTCTACCGAAAAATGTACAAATTAATCTAGAAGGGGGATCTAATGGATGTTTTTTTTTTATATTTGATGGAGGTCTAGGGAGGAAACTAGAAAAATAATTAATACATGCAAAAATCTCCCCAAAAGTGAACCATCTCCCCTTAACCCCTTCTGTTCCGGTGTTGTGGCATGCGAGCGCCTATAATATATACGGTACTTGTTAAGGTGCCAGGCCTCGCGACCCCTTAGTACAACTTTACTCTCTTTCCCTGGCTTGTATCCATTCGGCCCCATTCAGCCTACTGTTTTAAGACGTTTACCCCATCCAGGTGTGAATATTTTCCTGGCGAGCGGTAGCGAGCCAGCATATATATATTTTTGTTTTGACAGCAAGCTAAATTTGTAAATTTTTCGATAGCAAAATGTCTCCGGCGAAGCCGGATTTCTCCATACAATGCTGGCTCGCTATCGCTCGCCAGGAAGAAATCGACACCTGGATGGGGATAAACGTCTTAAAACAGTAGGCTGAATGGGGCCGAATATATACAAGCCAAAGAGAGAGGGAGAGAAAGAGAAAACAAGCGAGGTGGGCTCCCTTAAGGTACCAGGCCTCGCGACCCCTCAGTGCCACATTACTCTCTTGTGGCTACTGGCACTGACCCTAAAGTACAGACACTTGCAAAAGTTTGTGTACAGTTGAGGTTAATAAGTGTTGTCAGATATTTCACAAAGTTTCGGACACTGACTAATACGCTGAGGGATAAGCACTTTTCCCAGTAACTATAAAGGTACCAATAACACTTCTTAAGCGAAAATAACACTTCTTAAGTTTCGGACACTGACTAATACTCTGAGGGATAAACACTTTGCTCAGTAACTATAAAGATACCAATAACACTTCTTAAGCGAAAATAACACTTCTTAAGTTTCGGACACTGACTAATACTCTGAGGGATAAGCACTTTGCTCAGTAACTATAAAGATACCAATAACACTTCTTAAGCGAAAATAACACTTCTTAAGTTTCGGACACTGACTAATACTCTGAGGGATAAGCACTTTGCTCAGTAACTATAAAGATACCAATAACACTTCTTAAGCAAAAATAACACTTCTTAAGTTTCGGACACTGACTAATACTCTGAGGGATAAGCACTTTGCTCAGTAACTATAAAGATACCAATAACACTGCTTGAGCGAAAACCACTGGAATCTATGACCACACTTAATACCCCCGATTTTACCTCTTGTGTTTGTAACTGTCTTGATAGTGTAATGCATAAGTGCGCGGAATTTCGGTGTGAGTATCCTTGGTTCGAGTCCTTGGAGTTGCCACATGTATTTGTTGATTTCATTAATTAAGTTTAGAAGTGAAGTTGGTTGGGGAAAACATATATTTCAGTGTGCAAATATGATAGTTTTTGTTATTGTATGTTAGTAAATGTAATATGCTAATTATCATTATTTAATATACTGGTATAGCAAGTTACACAACGTACACAAATTTATATCTTGCATAATATAAAACTTAAAAGATCGATTCTAATTTCTACGATCCCTGCTAGTTAGCTACTAAGACTCTTAGTTTTATTGCTGTTTTCAATAGGCTTATTACAGTGTGTGTGTGTGTGTGTGTGTGTGTGTGTGTGTGTGTGTGTGTGTGTGTGTGTGTGTGTGTGTGTGTGTGTTTACTACTACTTCTAATCATACCTTCTAGCTTACTCCATAGAACCACATTTTCTAGGTACACTACTACTACTACTTCCATTCTCCCAGCTAATAGTTAGTAAGTTCAGTATCATTATAGTTTTGTATCCGTCATATGGGTATTATAGGAAACACATTTTGAGTACGTTATTCATCTGTCTGGAATGAGCAAGGTGACTCAATATACGGTACATGTGATAATTCGTGGGTGCTTTTATTCGGGTGTCTTGAATGAGTAAAGTGTGGTAATTAGTTTTTTTTTTTTTTTTTTTTTTTTTTTTTTTCTTTTTTTGCCGTGTATTTTTAATAAACAAGGTGACCCAAAATACATATGATATTTCGTGGGTTCTTTTATTCGTGTATCTTGAATAAACAAGGTGACCCAAAATACATACGATAATTCGTGCGTTCTTTTATTCGTGGGTCTTGAATGAGCAAATTTACCCAAAATACATATTATAATTCGTGGATTCTTATGTAGACTGTGTAATCTAACATCTACATAACCTACACGGTGTAATCTAACATCTACATAACCTACACGGTGTAATCTAACATCTACATTTATACCCTCTAACATCTATACAACATACACGGTGTAATCTAACATCTACATAACCTACACGGTGTAATCTAACATCTACATAACCTACACGGTGTAATCTAACATCTACATAACCTACACGGTGTAATCTAACATCTATACAACATACACGGTGTAATCTAACATCTATACAACATACACGGTGTAATCTAACATCTATACAACATACACGGTGTAATCTAACATCTATACAACATACACGGTGTAATCTAACATCTACATAACCTACACGGTGTAATCTAACATCTACATAACCTACACGGTGTAATCTAACATCTACATAACATACACGGTGTAATCTAACATCTACATAACCTACACGGTGTAATCTAACATCTATACAACATACACGGTGTAATCTAACATCTATACAACATACACGGTGTAATCTAACATCTACATAACCTACACGGTGTAATCTAACATCTACATAACCTACACGGTGTAATCTAACATCTATACAACATACACGGTGTAATCTAACATCTATACAATATACACGGTGTAATCTAACATCTACATAACCTACACGGTGTAATCTAACATCTATACAACATACACGGTGTAATCTAACATCTACATAACCTACACGGTGTAATCTAACATCTACATAACATACACGGTGTAATCTAACATCTACATAACCTACACGGTGTAATCTAACATCTACATAACCTACACGGTGTAATCTAACATCTATACAATATACACGGTGTAATCTAACATCTACATTTATACCTACACGGTGTAATCTAACATCTATACAACATACACGGTGTAATCTAACATCTACATAACCTACACGGTGTAATCTAACATCTACATAACATACACGGTGTAATCTAACATCTACATAACCTACACGGTGTAATCTAACATCTACATAACCTACACGGTGTAATCTAACATCTACATTTATACCTACACGGTGTAATCTAACATCTATACAACATACACGGTGTAATCTAACATCTATACAACCTGCACGGTGTAATCTAACATCTACATAACCTACACGGTGTAATCTAACATCTACATAACCTACACGGTGTAATCTAACATCTATACAACATACACGGTGTAATCTAACATCTACATAACCTACACGGTGTAATCTAACATCTATACAACATACACGGTGTAATCTAACATCTATACAACATACACGGTGTAATCTAACATATATTTAACCTTCCAGGGCTAAACGAGCAACTATTCTGAATTCTTGACTCTGAATGACGCTGAGAGTGACAGAATGTGGACAATGGTGAACTCTAACTAAAAAGAAAACAAAAATACATAATAAGACATCCATTATAGCCTCGAGAAAACAAAAATATAAAATGTCTTTGTATTTTACGAGGACTGAAAGGGGTTACTATTCTGTGTTGGTTTGACATTTGAACACTTGAAGCCATCCCAGTGTGTATACCAGCATAATACCTGGATTTGTGTACCAGAAATTGTGTACCTAGATTTGTGTACCAGGATTCGTGTTCCAGAACTTGTGTACCAGGTTTTGTGTGCCTAGATTTGTGTACCACGATTCGTTTACCAGGATTTGTGTACCAGAACTTGTGTACCAGGATTCGTGTGCCTGGATTTGTGTACCCGGATTCGTGTACCAGGATTGGTGTACCAAGATTCGTTTTCCATAACTTGTGTACCAGGATTTGTGTACCAAGATTCGTGTACCAGAATTTGTGTTCCAGATATCGTGTACCAGAAACCGTGTACCAGAATTTGTGCACCAGGGTTTGTGTACTAGGATTTGTGTACCAGAAATCGTGTACCAGTATTTCTCTAGCCAGCCGAATTACAGTATTAATCTACCCTGTTCACTGCCATAACAGCCTTGCCAGAAGTCAACATTGTGATCTGACCAACCCAATGTAGTGTTTGTGTATGCTAGTCAAGATATCTAGGCTGTTCATACTAGATGTCTTAATAGTGTTTGATAAATTTGGTGTAATAGTGATTGATCAATTTGGTGTAGTAATTTGTAACATCTGTGACCTAGTTCTTTCAAGACATTTGTTACAGGCAGATTTGCCTTTTTGTCTCCTTCACACACATAGAAAAACAAAAGAATTGTCGAAGTGTTCTGTGGACTTCGCTTAGTAAGAAATAATACTGTTGGTTACCTAGTTCTTTCAATGCATCTGTAAGTGTTTAGTAAAAGTGATCTAGTAAGAAGTGTTACTAGTTTGTGATCGTGTGTGTTCAAAGAATCTAGAAGTTTTTTTAAGGAGTTTGTCCAGTGAGAAATATTTACGTTGGTGATCTAGTTCTTTCAAGGATTCTAGAAATATTTTAAGGAGCTAGTCCTGTGAGAAATATACAGTATACCTTGGTGATCTAGTTCTTTCAAGGATTCTAGAAATATTTACGTTAGTGATCTAGGTCTTTCAAGGATTCTAGAAGTATTGTGTGACGTTTCCTTAGTAAGAATTGTGAGAGTTGTACACTAATTCCAAAACTAGCGACTCGTGTCAATATAATAGTTCCAGTCTCATGAGGATAGCGAGTGTATAGCAACTACTACATATCTCCATCTCTTCCCGTTCGAGTGACTTAGAACTTTTATTAATAAGTGTGGTGATTGTCGTGTTGTGTTTGTGACTTAATTATGCTCTAGTCCCGATTAGGGTAACGTTTTATGCATTCATGTTACGTAGCGTCCTTCGCGGGTGTTTACGTAAATGAGAGAAAATATATTATAACATGATGTCGTTTTGATACAATATAACAAGAACAAAATATAACATTAAATAGTTTTAATACAAGAACATAGAGAACATTATAGCATCATGTCGTTATGATGCTGTAAAACAGGAGCAAAATATAACATTGTCGTTTTAATACTGTGAAACAAGAGAACAATAAAACATGTCGTTTAATACATTATAAGGAGAACAAAATACAACATTATATCGTTTAATACAATAAAACAAGATGACATTTTGTTGTATGTCATTATGATACAATACTCTCGCCATCTACGAATAGATTCTGAACAAAGACGAATCTACTATGCAAGTTAATAGTAAACAATCCGTACTGCCATTATAGTCGCCAACTATCGTACAACAATCTCATAAACATTCTCGACATCTGAAGCTTCCAAGAGATAAACATTAAAGTGCTGTATACTTTTATATTCACTCCAGAGCCATCCACTTAATAGGGTCCACTCTCATAGTTTAAGCTAATTCATAAACGACAGGAAACTATTGCACTGCCGACCTCGTATACGTAACTATCCCATACGGTAAAAAATATAACGCTTCGAGTTTCTAATAGTGTATGCTTAGAAACTTGTGTACATTGACAAGCTGGCTGTATTTCTAAATATGTGTGCTTAACTTAGAAAATTGAATGCACCGACAAGACCAACTGTATTTATAAATCTGTGTGCTTTGCTGAATCATACACTGGAGGAACTGCGGCATTTTTAAAGCTATCTGCTCCCGTCATATTGCTGCAGTATTTTCTTGGTCATCCCGCACACACAATCAGACGTGCCTGTGCCTGCTGATGGCTCTACTGTGTTATAATAAGAAAATAAAACGCACCGACAAGCAAACCGTTTCCATGTAATGATCTAACCCGTAATTATATAAAAAGTTACGGAATTTTAAAAGATATCTATACTACTTGACTTGCTATAATATCGTACACACAGAGGTCCCCCAACTTAAATGTTTTGTGCCTTTGGATGGCTTCACTAGACTTGGTGAAAAACATATATAAACAGAAACAAATTCAAGTAAACTATATATACCGGTATATATATATATATATATATATAACAACCTGTGCACTTATAACTTAGCCTGCAACCTATATATCGAAACGAGTTACGGCATTATTTAAAAAAAATTGTTGTCTCGTTTCTGCTGCTTGCTCGTGTTTATCCTACATGCCAACGAATATAAGTGCTTGTGTGTTCTGCTTGCTCCCCACGACTGTGTGGTAAAAGCAGAAAGACAGACACGCGGACTCTATAATTAACTCCTGATACCAGACGAGGACGCAGACAAGCAGAAAAGCAGACAAAAACAACCATAATATATACTCATCATCATAAGCAGCCGACATTCGAGCGAAAAGCAGACAAAACAGTGTTAATACTCATCATCATACGAAGCCAATACTCGAACGAAAAGCAGACAAAAACACCCTTAATATTCATCATCATACGAAGCCAACTAACCTAACCTAAACTAAATTAAACTAACCTGACCTGACCTAACCTAACCTGACCTAACCTAACCTAACCTAACCTAACCTAACCTAACCTAACCTAACCTAACCTAACCTGACCTGACCTGACCTAACCTAACCTAACCTAACCTAACCTAACCTAACCTAACCTGACCTGACCTGACCTGACCTGACCTAACCTAACCTAACCTAACCTAACCTAACCTAACCTAACCTAACCTGACCTAACCTGACCTGACCTAACCTGACCTAACCTAACCTAACCTAACCTAACCTAACCTAACCTAACCTAACCTAACCTAACCTAACCTAACCTAACCTAACCTAACCTAACCTAACCTAACCTAACCTAACCTAACCTAACCTAACCTAACCTAACCTAACCTAACCTAACCTAGCTACACTCTAGCATATGTGATCAAAACCCCAAGCACAGATTTCAGCCCAATTACTGAAGTTTAAGGTTATTGCATTCGTATTTTTTGGCTGATGATGTTTCTTGGGTGCGGCAGAAGCTATTTTGCATAATTTTATCGGTAATGGTAGTGCCAAAAAATTGTAATTTCTGCTCATCGACGGGGGCAAAAGACCCATTAAAAATAAAGTCCCATCACGGAAAAACATATATAGTTTAAATAGAGAAATATATTGATTATATTGTACTCATGGTAAATACAGATAGACAAATATTACTGGATTGTAATTTTGGCATTAAGTAACCTGAGACACTAAAGTAAAGAATTGCAAAGAGGTTACGAAAATTTCACGAAAAAAGGGGTACCGGTAAAACAAAATATAGCAAATAAAACTATTAATTCGGCTTTATTTGTGACATTAGTTAACTTGATAATGACAAAACCGTAAACCAAAACTGCGTGTGAGTCAAGAAAGATTAAAAACAACCGAAAGCATTTGAGACTATGAATTAGACTTAATTTTTGGTATTGGGTAATTCGATATTGATATAAACAAATTGCTTACGAGTTAAGAAGAGTGTAAACATTGCAACTAAGAAAAGGTTAACACAAATGTATACGGTACGAGTTAAGAGAAGTGAAAAAATTGCATACGAGCTAATAAAGGTGTAAAAATGCATAGGAGTTGATAAAAGTGTAACGCAGTGCATACCGGCACGAGTTAAGAAAAGTGTAAACAAATACATACGAGTTAAGAAAAGTGTTAAAACAATTGAATACGAGTTAAAAAAAAGTGTAAACAAATACATACGAGTTAAGAAAAGTGTTAAAACAATTGAATACGAGTTAAAAAAAGTGTAAACAAATACATACGAGTTAAGAAAAGTGTTAAAACAATTGAATAAGAGTTAAAAAAAAGTGTAAACAAATACATACGAGTTAAGACAAGTGTTAAAACAATTGAATAAGAGTTAAAAAAGTGTAAACAAATACATACGAGTTAAGAAAAGTGTTAAAACAATTGAATACGAGTTAAAAAAAAGTGTAAACAAATGCATAAGAGTTAAGAAAAGTTAAAAATAATGCGTACGAGTCGAGAAAAGTGAAAACAAAATGCATACCAGTTAATAAGTGTTAAATAATGCATACGAGTTAAAAAAAGTGTAAACAATAATTCGAACAAGTTAAGAAAAGTGTAAAAAAGTGTATACGAGTTAAGAATAGTGTAAGCAACTTCTTACAAGTTAAGAAAAGTGTAATAACAATTACATATAAGTTAATAAAAGTGTAAAAAAAAATCGTACGTGTCAAGAAAAGTGTCAAAAAATACATAAGAGTTAAGAAAAATATATAAGTACTGAGGCCCCCCCCCCCCCCCTAAAAGCGTAACCCTGTCGTATTTGGCCATTAATATATCGGTCCACATTATAGGCTACCGCAAGAGCACCCATTTTTTGCCTACCTTAATGGGGGCTGCTCTTGGTCTACCCATAAGAGGCGCATTTCTCTCCCAACCATAAGAGGCGTATTTCTCTCCCAACCATAAGAGGCGTATTTCTTTCCCAACCACAAGAGGCGCATTATTGTCTTTCTCTTCTTAAAAGGCGCATTCGTTTCCCTACCACAAGAGGCACATTTTTTGTTCGCTCTCTTCTTAAAAGGCGCATTTGTTTCCCTACCACAAAAGGCGCATTTTTTGATCGTTCTCTTCTTAAAAGGCGCATTCGTTTCCCTACCACAAGAGGCAAATTTTGTGTTCGCTCTCTTCTGAAAAGGCGCATTTGTTTCCCTACCACAAGAGACGCAGTTTTTGGTCGTTCTCTTCTTAAAAGGCGCATTTGTTTCCCTACCACAAGAGGCGCGTTTTTGTTCACTCTCTACCCTCCCGCAAAAGAGGCCTCGTTCTTTACCGGCAAGTCAAAGTTTACGGCCGGACTTTTAAAAACAAGACAGGGAAAATATGACGGGGAATTTGTAACGCGGAGAGAAAAATTGATTGCCCAAGTTCCGTCCGCCGCAAAACTTATATAATTCTGGTGGAAGAGCGAGGAATATAGGAGGAGGAGGAGGAGGAGGAGTTTTTGGGTGGGAGAGTGGAAGAGAGAGGCGGAGGTGGAAGATCGGGAAAGAGGAGAAGAAAGTTTGGAGAAGTTACCGATCGGAGCGCTAAGCAGAAAACGGGAACGTGAGGTGAAAGAAATCGAGAAGATAGTTGGAACAGTGGAAGATCGTAAGCACAAGAAAGTTTAGAGACGTTACCGATCAAAGCGCTAAACGGAACATGGGAACGAAAGAGAGGTAAAAGAAAACGGGAAGAAAGTTGGAAGAGTTGAAGAGGCTAAGGTGGAAGATCGTAAGAAATAGAAGACAAAGTTTGAACAAGTTGACGCTCGAAACGCTAAACGGAAAATGAGGAATTGAAAGCACGTAATAAGATAGTTGGAAAAAGTTGAATATTTAAGAAACGAAAGTAAAGAAATGTGCAAAATAAGGTGAAACGTCGAAATAAGATAATGAATAACTTACAAAAATCGAAATAAGACATTACAAACAAGTATAATATCGTAAGAAAAGTAATAGACACAAGAAACCACAAGAAAAACTATCGAATCTAAGAGAAGTCAAAAGTAGTTTTAAATATATGGAAGGAGTCGAAAATAGTTAGGAAATGGTCGAAAATTGTTAGAAAAGGGTCGAAAATAGTTAGTAAAGGTTTAAAAATAGTCAGGAATCGGTCGAAAATACAGTAGTTAGGAAAAGTCAAACAAAATATCTCAAGAGTAAACTCAAAATATCGCAAGTCAAATAAAATATCGCAGAAGTCGACGAAAATATCGCAAGTCAAAAATAATATCGCCAAAATAAAGTCAAAAGCAAAAATATAAATTGAAGAAAAGGCACTACAAATTTGACAGTAAATATATAAAGAGGAAATATTTAAGATAAGACACTGTAAGATAAGTTAATACACTGTAAGATAATATACATTGTAAGATAGATAAGACTAAGATATGATAAGACACTGTAAGATAAGTTAATACACAGTAAGATAATATACATTGTAAGATAGATAAGACTAAGATATGATAAGACACTGTAAGATAAGGTATTGTAAGATATGACACTAAGATAAGGCACTAAAGATATGACACTGTAAGATACGACATCATAAGACACTGAAACAAACTAGTGCTAGGGAATTTGAGTGCACGTAGACAAATCTAAGAGGAATCTAGTAATTGTGAAGTTTAGGCTTTCGCGATGACGATTTAAAAAGGAAAACAAATAGAAGCGAAAGGAAGACAAGAAAGAAAAAGAAGAATAAGAGAAGGGAGAAGAAAAAGAGAGGTGGTGAAATAAGAAGAAAAGGAAGGAGAAGAAGAAGAAGAAAGAACTAGAAGAGGTGGTGGAAGAATACTAATAATAAGAAAAAGGTTTGAAGAAGAAAACAGAAGGAGAAGAAGAAATACGAGAAGGGGAGAGATTCAAACAAAAGAGAGGTAGTGGAAGAAGAAGGAGAAGAAGAAGAAGAAGAACCGGAAGTGTTGTATTAGTTGCGGATATTGCCTGACGGAGTGTTGTTGTTGTTGTTGAGACTTGCTGAAGGAATTTATATATATACAGTATATATAACGTACCCTTCATCCCGTCTGTCTCGTCTGGCTGCCACTACCACTACCACCACCACCACTACTACTACTACTGCTGCTACTACTATCATCACTACCACACTACTACTGTCATCACTACCAACAATTATATATCCACAAATAATATACCCACTGCACAGCCATTATACCAACTACAAACCTTTCATTAAACCAACTACAACCATTGATACGAACCACAAACCTAACTTCATTAACCACAACCCATCTCCTGGTATCCTGACCCACCACTCTCTCGTACCATTGACTACCATACCAGCTACCGACGTCCAGTACAACCACAACCGTACCCAGGTAACACAACCACTGCCAGAATAGTACTGCTACCACACACTGCCATCTGGTTGTAGAAAGCACTACCACAACTTAGCCTGCCATAACGTACTACCACAACTTAGACTGCCATTAGGTACTGCCATAACTTAGCCTGCCATAACTTACTACCCTAACTTAGCCTGCCATAACTTACTACTACAACTTAGCCTGCCATAACTTACTGCCACAACCATAAGTATAACCATAAGACTAGCTATTATAAATCACTGCCACAACGACACGTAATACCACCTAAGATACCAGCCTCCAAAATATCTAGGACTTAAGTAATATCTAAGACTTAAGTAACACTATTACTACAAATAGAGCTTTTACCAACGCCATAACTCCTAGACTTGAACTACATCGAGCAACATCACGACCACAAAGCTACCACAATTGATAGTAACCATCTTAACTACCACACAACTACCATACTTGATTGTAACCGTAACAACCAGTCATCTTAACTACCACAACTACCAACATCACAAGTAACAGCACCAATCTTAACTACCACAACTGCCACCATAACTACCACAACTACCACAACTGCCACCATAACTACCATACCGACATAGCCATTAACTAAATCATCAGCACAAGTATACGAGCACCACAACTAGCACCCACCAGCACTACCACATTACCGAGAGTACCAGCACACTCATAGCCACCACTGCTAGTACCATCACAACTACTAGCACCTCAACTACCACCATCACTACCACAACAAGCCTGCCAGCACCACTACCACAACTACCATCATTACTACAACAACTACCAGTATCACTACCACAACTAGCAGCACCACTACCACCACAACTAGCTGCACCACTACCACCACAACTAGCTGCACCACTACCACCACAACTACCACCACAACTAGCTGCACCACTACCACCACAACTACCAGTATCACTACCACAACTAGCAGCACCACTACCACCACAACTAGCTGCACCACTACCACCACAACTAGCTGCACCACTACCACCACAACTACCAGTATCACTACCACAACTAGCAGCACCACTACCACCACAACTAGCTGCACCACTACCACCACAACTACCACCACTACCACGAGCATCACAACTACCAATATCACTACTACTACCACTTCCACAACTACCACACCGAGATGTTGCTGTGTATGGTACTGCCCTCCAAGCTTCCCAACTTCGTGCACATCTGCCTCCTACAGGTGTGTTTTATCCTACACCTGCACACTGTACTGTACAATCGCGCTAGTAAGTCATGTCCCAGCTGTCATTACGTTTGGCTTGCTCTATGCTGTATTAATGTCTATCAGATGTTGAATAGGGTGGGTAAGTGTAGGAACATGTTTGAATATTTCACTCGATATGAAGAAATGAAGCTTAGATATTGCTGATACCAATTATTGATCAAAACATACTTGGTGCCGAGTAATCACTTATTAGCGCGATTGTACAATCGCGCTAATAAGTGATGTCTCGGCACCAAGTATATTTTGATCAATAATTGGTATCGGCAATATCTAAACTTAATTTATTCATTTCGAGGGCAATATACAAACATATTCCTACACTTAACCACCCTATTCAACATCTGATAGACATTAATACAGCACAGAGCAAGCCAAACGTAAGGACAGCTGAGACATGACTTATTAGCGCCACCGTACAGTTGTCTTGTATTTATCCCTTGAGTACCCATGATGCTACTACACATTTTAATCTGGTTACTTTCATGCGATTATATGCAGTTTGGGAAGGATTTCTGGGAATCTAAGAGGTAAAAAACCCATCTACATTAACCCTTTGGTGACAGGTCAGTTGAACCAGTGCTAACTCAACCAGTGGCCACTTCAACCAGTGACCATTTCAACCAGTGACCATTTTAACCAGTAGGTTAGGTTAGGTTGCTGGTTAAAATGGTCACTGGTTGAAGTGGCCACTGGTTGAGTTAGCACTGGTTAAAGTGGCACTGGTTTAAGTGGCACTGGTTCAACTGACATGGAACCTAATCCTTTAACTTCCACAAGTTCTTCCTAAGCTGAATATAATCTGCAATAATACAATTAAACTTCTACCATGGCAGTGAAAGGGAATCACACGTTTGCATTTTCCTCCAACTTTCTTCAGGAATATTATTCTGGTTTGGCAGTTTCCAAATTATAATTATATTAGGCGGGTGACCTGTTTTTGTTCTGTCCTTTTCTATCTTTCTCTGGCTTGTATCTATTTGGCCCCATTCAGCCTACTGTTTTAAGACTTTTATCCCCATCCAGGTGTCAATTTTTTACTGGTGAGCGGTAGCGAGCCAGCATTTTATTTTTTATTTTTTTGACAGCAGGTTAAATTTTTACATTTTTCGATAGAAAAATGTCTCCGGCGAAGCCGGATTTCTTCATATAATGCTGGCTCGCTGTCACTCGCCAGGAATAAATCGACACCTACTGTAGATGGGGATAAACGTCTTAAAATAGTTGGCTGAATGGGGACGAATGGATACAAGCCAGAGAAAGAGAGAAACGGACAGAAATAACAAAAAAGCAGGTCATCCCCTTTAAACTTCTATATACCTTCAACATTGTTTCCGATACCAATGCAAAAGATCCCAGAAGTGCTACCGGAAACCAATTTGCATTCGAAAATTGATATCAAAAGCTTTCGTGAAATACCGGTACCCATTTTAGTCTATATAAAAATTTTTTTTTTTTTTTTTTTTTTTTTTTTTGGGGGGGGGTTGTATCTTAGTTTTGGTGTTGTATCAATTCATTGTTTGTGCATTGTATGTGTGATGTATTTTATTGTTGTTGCATCTTATTATCGTTGCATTATATCATTGTTTGGAAGTTATTATTTTATTGTATGTGTATTGTATTTGTGATGTATTTTATTGTTGTTGCATCTTACTGGTACTATCGTTGCATTATATCATTGTTGTTTGGTAGTGATTATTTACAGTACAGTATAGAGTTAACCCTTTCAAGATCCAATACGCATTTATTTTCTGTTTTATGGTAGATATTAGAAGATTTTGTTCAGATTAGGAATGGCATATGTAAGTCTGAGGGTTGTTGTTGTTGTTGTTGTTGTTGTTGTTGTTGTTGTTGTTGTTCCCCAAGCTGCCTGGCCGAACAGCCCCAAGGCCCCGAGCAAGGCCAAGGCCACAACTGAGCGCCCCCACAGAACCCTCCCTGCCGACCACAATCAAGCCTGGGTGACCGAAGCCACTCCATGGCGGGGAGCTGAGGAGGGTGCGGAAACGCCCGGGAAACCAAAGCCCCATCCAGGACCCTGTGCCCCTCAGCAATTATGAAGAGAAAGTTGAGGGGCAAAGGAAAAATGAGGAAAGTCTGAGGGTTGACTGAGATAGCCTTTTTATTCAGATTAGGAATGGCATATGTAAGTCTGAGGGTTGACTGAGATAGCCTTTACTACTTTAATACCCACAGATCCTTCCTAAGTTGCACAAAATATCGTCTAATGACAACCAAAATAAAATGGTAAAACGCGTCAGAGCTTCAAGGGGTTAACACTATCTGGGGCAACGTCTTGGGGGTTATTATGGTATTTTGTTTAATTATTATTGAAGTTTTTATTTGTTTTAGCCATTTACGAACAATGTGTTTTTAGTTTACCCGCTAGACTCGGAAAAAGCCTCTCCAAACCCCCTTCAAACTAAACAAAAATCCCCCAGACCCCCTTCAAGCTAATTGTGTACATTTTTCGGTAGAAAAATGTCCAGGCCAAAGGCCGGTTTCTCCCAAACTGCGGGCTCGCTATCGCTCGCCCAGGAAAAATCGAGACCTTATTGGGTTGAAGCATCATATATTCGCCAAACTAATGCGATGAAACGTCTTAAAATCTCCAAGCTAATGGGGTAAAACTGGGAGGCTCCAAATTGGCCCGCCCTGCACCTAATAGGGTTAAGAGACTCCCACAGTGCCTGCCTTCGGTTAGCATGATGTGCAGAGGTTTAGGGCATCGATGTTGTTATTTCTCGTCTTTGTCTATGCATGGTAGTCCGGTACTTAAGGGGAGATGGGCCGTTGGTCTGGTCCCCTTTCTTCCTCATGCTTAGCCCCATTAGTTTTGATATTTTAAGATGTTTGCCCTATTAGTTTTGAGATTTCAAGACCTTTTGCCCCATTTCTTTGCCAATATTAAGACCTTTCGTGACCTTTAGGTGTCGATTTTTTCCTGGCGAGCGATAGCGAGCCTGTAATTGTGGAGGAACCGGCCTTCGGCCGTGACATGTTTCTACCGAAAAATGTACAAATTAATCTCGAAGGGGGATCTAAAGAATGTGTTTTTTAAGTTTGATGGAGGTGTATGGAGGAAACTAAAAAGTAAATGACTACCGGTATATAAATAGACCCCCCCAAAAATACGCACTGTCCCCTTAACCCTCTCCGACATATGACGCGGTTTTGAGCCTATTGGGGATACTTTAAAGCCTTTGTTGCCATCAGGGGTATTTAGAAACCTTTAGTTTAGTTACTTCAACCTCTGCAGTTGTCTTTGAGTTAGCTGTGGGCAGAAAACTAATTTTGGAGAGGTAATTATAAGAGTGAGAGAACTTTATTTCTTATTGCTAATCTGGCAACCTCTGCGTCATAAATGCGTGAAAGGGTTAATGGTGTTTGTATTCCCCTTTACGGCCAGCACCAACCACTCTTTGGCGCCAGCTTCCCGTAGAGACCCTATAGTAACACACACTGGACGACTTACCCCTTCTTGGTGCCACTGGGGGCATTAAGGGGAGATGGCTTGTTTTTCTGGTCTCCCTTCTACATCACGTTTAGCCCCATTAGTTTTCAGATTTTGAGATGTTTGCCCCATTAGTTTTCAGATTTTAAGACCTTCCGCCCCATTTCCGTGTCAATATTAAGACCTTTCGTGCTATTTAGGTGAATTGGCTAACGATAGTGAGCCCGTAATTGTGGAAGAACCGAAAAATGTACAAATTAATCTAAAAGGGGGTTCTAATGGAGGTTTTGGTTTTAAAAGTTTGATGGAGGTGTAGGGAGGAAACTAAAAAGTAAATGACTACATGGATAAATAGACCCCCCCAAAATACCACCTTTTATCACCAGCTTCCTGTAGAGACCCTATAGTAACAAACAATGAACGACTTACCCCATCTTGGTGCCACTGGGGGCATTAAGGGGAGGTTTTTAGTTGATTCCCTAGACTTCCATCAAGCTTAAAATTACTCCCCCTAGACCCCCTTTCAAGATAAATTTGTACATTTTTCGGTAGAAAAATGTCCCGGCCGTAGGCCGGTTCCCCTTAAATTACAGGCTCGCTATCGCTCGCCAGGAAAAAATCGACACCTAAATGGCACGAATGTTCTTAAAATTGACTTAAATGGGGCGAGGGTTCTTAAAATCGTCAAACTAATGGGGCGAACGTCTTAAAATCTCAAAAGCAACGGTGCTAAACATGAGGGAGAAAGGGGTCCAGAAAAAAAAAATCCTCCAGGTGGATATCTCGCCTTAACCTCCCTTCCTTCTGCCATAATAAACAGTCGGCAACGCTGATACAGACTACTTTAAGGGGTGTCACCTGCTGCTTTATCACCTCCTCTCTCTTTCTCTGGCTTGTATCCAGTCGGTCCCATTCAGTCAACTGTTTTTAAGGGGGATCACCGTTTTTTTTTTTTTTTTTTTTTTTTCTCCTTTTCTCTCTTTTCCTTGTTTGTATCCAGTCGGTCCCATTCAGCCAACTGTTTTAAGACGTTTATCCCCATCCACGTGTCGATTTCTTCCTGGCAAGCGATAGTGAGCCAGCATTGAATGGAGAAATCCGGCTTCGCCTGCTGTCAAATGTTTGTTTTTAAGGGGAGGTATTTAGTTTGTTCCCTAGACCTCCATCAAGCTTAAAATTACACCCCCATGAGTCCCTTTCAAGATAAATTTGTACATTTTTCGGTAGAAAAATGTCCCGGCCAAAGGCCGGTTTCTCCCAAATTGCGCGCTCGCTTCCGCTTGCCCAGGAAAAATCGACACCTTATTGAGTTGAAGCATCATATATTCGCCAAACTAATGCGATGAAACGTCTTAAAATCTCCAAGCTAATGGGGTAAAACTGGGAGGCTCCAAATTGGCCCGCCCTGCACCTAATAGGGTTAAGAGACTCCCACAGTGCTGCCTTCGGTTAGCATGACGTGCAGAGGTTTAGGGCATCGATGTTGTTATTTCTCGTCTTTGTCTTTGTCTTTTTTTTTTTTTTTTTTTTTTTTTTTTTTTTTTTTTTTTTCATGGTAGTCCGGTACTTAAGGGGAGATGGGCCGCTGGTCTGGTCCCCTTTCTTACTCATGCTTAGCCCCATTAGTTTTGATATTTTAAGATGTTTGCCCTATTAGTTTTGAGATTTTAAGACCTTTTGCCCCATTTCTTTGTCAATATTAAGACCTTTCGTGCCCTTTAGGTGTCGATTTTTTCCTGGCGAGCGATAGCGAGCCTGTAATTGTGGAGGAACCGGCCTTCGGCCGTGACATGTTTCTACCGAAAAATGTACAAATTTATCTCGAAGGGGGATCTAAAGAATGTGTTTTTTAAGTTTGATGGAGGTGTATGGAGGAAACTAAAAAGTAAATGACTACCGGTATATAAATAGACCCCCCCAAAAATACGCACTGTCCCCTTAACCCTCTCCGACATATGACGCGGTTTTGAGCCTATTGGGGATACTTTAAAGCCTTTGTTGCCATCAGGGGTATTTAGAAACCTTTAGTTTAGTTACTTCAACCTCTGCAGTTGTCTTTGAGTTAGCTGTGGGCAGAAAACTAATTTTGGAGAGGTAATTATAAGAGTGAGAGAACTTTATTTCTTATTGCTAATCTGGCAACCTCTGCGTCATAAATGCGTGAAAGGGTTAATGGTGTTTGTATTCCCCTTTACGGCCAGCACCAACCACTCTTTGGCGCCAGCTTCCCATAGAGACCCTATAGTAACACACACTGGACGACTTACCCCTTCTTGGTGCCACTGGGGGCATTAAGGGGAGATGGCTTGTTTTTCTGGTCTCCCTTCTACCTCGCGTTTAGCCCCATTAGTTTTCAGATTTTAAGATGTTTGCCCCATTAGTTTCAGATTTTAAGACCTTCCGCCCCATTTCCGGGTCAATATTAAGACCTTTCGTGCTATTTAGGTGAATTGGCTAACGATAGTGAGCCCGTAATTGTGGAAGAACCGAAAAATGTACAAATTAATCTAAAAGGGGGTTCTAATGGAGGTTTTGGTTTTAAAAGTTTGATGGAGGTGTAGGGAGGAAACTAAAAAGTAAATGACTACATGGATAAATAGACCCCCCCAAAATATATACCACCTTTTATCACCAGCTTCCTGTAGAGACCCTATAGTAACACACACTGAACGACTTACCCCATCTTGGTGCCACTGGGGGCATTAAGGGGAGGTTTTTAGTTGATTCCCTAGACTTCCATCAAGCTTAAAATTACTCCCCCTAGACCCCCTTTCAAGATAAATTTGTACATTTTTCGGTAGAAAATTTTTCCGGCCGTAGGCCGGTTCCCCTTAAATTACAGGCTCGCTATCGCTCGCCAGGAAAAAATCGACACCTAAATGGCACGAATGGTCTTAAAATTAACTTAAATGGGGCGAGGGTTCTTAAAATCGTCAAACTAATGGGGCGAACGTCTTAAAATCTCAAAAGCAACGGTGCTAAACATGAGGGAGAAAGGGGTCCAGAAAAAAAATCCTCCAGGTGGATATCTCGCCTTAACCTCCCTTCCTTCTGCCATAATAAACAGTCGGCAACGCTGATACAGACTACTTTAAGGGGTGGTCACCTGTTTCTTTATCACCTTCTCTCTCTTTCTCTGGCTTGTATCCAGTCGGTCCCATTCAGTCAACTGTTTTTAAGGGGGATCACCGTTTTTTTTTTTTTTTTTTTTTTCTCCTTTTCTCTCTTTTCCTTGTTTGTATCCAGTCGGTCCCATTCAGCCAACTGTTTTAAGACGTTTATCCCCATCCACGTGTCGATTTCTTCCTGGCAAGCGATAGTGAGCCAGCATTGAATGGAGAAATCCGGCTTCGCCTGCTGTCAAATGTTTGTTTTTAAGGGGAGGTATTTAGTTTGTTCCCTAGACCTCCATCAAGCTTAAATTTACACCCCCTTGAGTCCCTTTCAAGATAAATTTGTACATTTTTCGGTAGAAAAATGTCCCGGCCAAAGGCCGGTTCCTCTTAAATTACAGGCTCGCTATCGCTCGCCAGGATAAAATCGACACCTGAATTGCACGAAAGGTCTTAATATGGGGTGAAAGTTCTTAAAATCGCTAAACTAATGGGGCAAACGTTTTATAATATCAAAAGCAATGGGGCTAAACATGAGGGAGAAAGGGGTCAAGAAAAAAATCCCTCAAGTGGAGATCTCCCCTTAAATATGTTTGGGTTATAAATATAAAGTGGTGCTTTATATACGAGTGGTGAAGTTACTGCAGTGCACCAGTCACCGTAGACGTTATAGACTGCAGCACCGTTGATTCATTTAAACTCCGCCTAGACAAATATCTCGCATCAAACCCGCGACTGACTGCGTTTGTAAATGAATAACTTTATTTTATCCTCCCCTCAGTTACTAACCCATCTGTCCCCTACTAACTTCCTAATCCTGCCACGGACATTAGTTCCCTTTCCAATGTTCCCTTACCCACTCTAAACCACTGTTTGGACACTTGATCCTCAGTGTTTTGGAGGACAAGCAGCCTAGAAGGGTCACTAGAGCTATTGTTGCTTGATTTCCTTTGTAGTAGTGGTGATGGTGCAGTACTGGGCTATATAATGGAGTTAGGAATATTACCAGTTTAAGACAGCAGACAGGGCAGATTATATATTTACTCTCTCTCTCTCTCTCTCTCTCTCTCTCTCTGTGTTTGTCAGGCTTCGTGTGTCAGTAGATGTGTATGTTTGTGTGTTTCTATATCTACGTGTATTAATAGACATGTGTTAAAGTTACTGCAGTGATGATAATAGTGATGTTGACTGTACTAAGGTAGGCTACTGTATATACACAGGTACCGGTATATGTATGCATTGGTATATACACAGGTACCGGTATATGTATGCATTGGTATATACACAGGTACCGGTATACTGTATGTATGCATTGGTATATACACAGGTACCGGTATATGTATGTATTGGTATATACACAGGTACCGGTATATGTATGTATTGGTATATACACAGGTACCGGTATATGTATGTATTGGTATATACACAGGTACCGGTATATGTATGCATTGGTATATACACAGGTACCGGTATATGTATGCATTGGTATATACACAGGTACTGGTATATACACAGGTACCGGTATATGTATGTATTGGTATATACACAGGTACCGGTATATGTATGCATTGGTATATACACAGGTACCGGTATATGTATGCATTGGTATATACACAGGTACCGGTATATGTATGTATTGGTATATACACAGGTACCGGTATATGTATACATTGGTATATACACAGGTACCGGTATATGTATGCATTGGTATATACACAGGTACCGGTATATGTATGTATTGGTATATACACAGGTACCGGTATATGTATGCATTGGTATATACACAGGTACCGGTATATGTATGCATTGGTAATACACAGGTACCGGTTTATGTATGCATTGGTATATACACAGGTACCGGTATATGTATGCATTGGTATATACACAGGTACTGGTATATACACAGGTACCGGTATATGTATGCATTGGTATATACACAGGTACCGGTATATGTATGTATTGGTATATACACAGGTACCGGTATATGTATGTATTGGTATATACACAGGTACCGGTATATGTATGCATTGGTATATACACAGGTACCGGTATATGTATGCATTGGTATATACACAGGTACCGGTATATGTATGTATTGGTATATACACAGGTACCGGTATATGTATACATTGGTATATACACAGGTACCGGTATATGTATGCATTGGTATATACACAGGTACCGGTATATGTATGCATTGGTATATACACAGGTACCGGTATATGTATGCATTGGTATATACACAGGTACCGGTATATGTATGTATTGGTATATACACAGGTACCGGTATATGTATGCATTGGTATATACACAGGTACCGGTATATGTATGTATTGGTATATACACAGGTACCGGTATATGTATGTATTGGTATATACACAGGTACCGGTATATGTATGCATTGGTATATACACAGGTACCGGTATATGTATGCATTGGTATATACACAGGTACCGGTATATGTATGCATTGGTATACACAGGTACCGGTATATGTATGCATTGGTATATACACAGGTACCGGTATATGTATGCATTGGTATATCTCGTCGAGGCCACTGAAGGATGGCCGAAACAACCAAAAGTGTATTTATGCCGGTATATATATATATATATATACACACACGTGTGTATATGTGTGTGTTGTATACAGCTACGTGTGTGCGTGTGCGTGTGTGTGTGCGTGTGCGCCAACCACACCAACATAATAAAATAGTCCAGACCTTAGAGCAGAGTTACTGTAGTTAAGGGAGCCCACCTCGCTTTTATTCTCTTTCTCTCCCTCTCTCTTTGGTTTGTATCCATTCAGCCTACTGTTTTAAGACGTTTACCCCCAATCCAGGTGTCAATATTTTCCTGGCGAGCGGTAGAGAGCCAGCATAGCCTATATATATTTTTATTTTTACAAGCTAAATTTATAAATTTTTCGATAGAAAAATGTATCCGGCGAAGCCGGATTTCTCCATATAATGCTGACTCGCTATCGCTCGCCAGGAAGAAATCGACACCTGAATGGGGATAAACTTCTTAAAACAGTTGGCTGACTGGAGCCGAATGGATACAAGCCAGGGAAAGAGGAAAAAGGAGAGAAAGATAAAACAAAACGGTGACCCCCCTTAAAGGAGTATCACACGGGAACTTTTGTCATCAGTTTTCGTTAGTCAACATTTCTTAAATCTTTTTCACTTGAATCGAAAATAATAAAGTGAAAATGATGATGATAGTAGTAATGGTGGTGGTGATGGTGATGGTGGTGGTAGTGATGTTGGTGATGGTGGTAGTGATGGTGATGATGTTGGTGGTGGTGGTGGTAGTGATGTTGGTGGTGGTAGTGATGTTGGTGGTGGTTGTGATGTAGGTGATGATTGTGGTAGTGATGGTGTGGGAGTGTTGGTGGTGGTAGTGTTGTTGGTGGTAGTGATGGAGGTAGTGTTGTTGATGGTAGTGGTGGTGGTGGTAGTGATGGAGGTAGTGGTGGTAGTAGTGGTGATGATGATGGTAGTAGTGATGGAGGTAGTGGTGATGGTGGTGTTGATGGTAGTGTTGGTAGTGGTGTAGGTGATGATGGTGGTGGTAGTAGTGGTGATGATGATGGTAGTAGTGATGGAGGTAGTGGTGATGGTGGTGTTGATGGTAGTGGTGGTGGTGGTAGTGATGGAGGTAGTGGTGGTAGTAGTGGTGATGATGATGGAGGTAGTGGTGGTGGTGGTGTTGATGGTAGTGGTGGTGGTGGTAGTGGTGTAGGTGACGATGGTGGTGGTAGTAGTGGTGATGATGATGGTAGTAGTGATGGAGGTAGTGGTGATGGTGGTGTTGATGGTAGTGGTGGTGGTGGTAGTGGTGTAGGTGACGATGGTGGTGGTAGTAGTGGTGATGATGATAGTAGTGATGGAGGTAGTGGTGATGGTGGTGTTGATGGTAGTGGTGGTGGTGGTGGTAGTGGTGTAGGTGACGATGGTGGTGGTAGTGGTGTAGGTGACGATGGTGGTGGTAGTAGTGGTGATGATGATGGTAGTAGTGATGGAGGTAGTGGTGATGGTGATGATGGTACAATAGAGCTGTTAGTGTAGCCCTCCCTTGGGTCATCACTATGGCACGTGACACACCACTTGGGGATATAACGAATAGCTGCGGAGCGTCAACATGGTGTGTATGTGTGTGTGTGTATATCTATCTATCTATCTATCTATCTGTCTGTCTATCTACATTATGTGTGTGTATATCTAGCTGTATATATATCTATCTATCTCTATTATCTATCTATCTATATGTCTATCTACATTATGTGTGTGTATATCTAGCTGTATATCTATTTATCTATCTCTGTGTCTATCTATCTCTATAGCTATCTATCTATCTGTCTACTTATATATCTATTAATATATATATTTTATCTATCTATCTATCTATCTATCTATCTGCCCAGCTAGGATTCGAACTTAGAACACAAGGGTTGCATTCTGGACTTCAATATCCACTACACCATGAGGTCATACAGTGTTCATAACTACGGTTCTTCCTATAGGTTTTCTTTGTATATTTCTCCTCCAATATTTGTGTTCTGTGTGTGTGTGTGTGTGTTGAGTAGCCATGGTGGGATAGTTGTGTTGTTTCTGTGTGTGTGTTGAGTAGCCATGGTGGGATAGTTGTGTTGTTTCTGTGTGTGTGTTGAGTAGCCATGGTGGGATAGTTGTGTTGTTTCTGTGTGTGTGTTGAGTAGCCATGGTGGGATAGTTGTGTTGTTTCTGTGTGTGTGTTGAGTAGCCATGGTGGGATAGTTGTGTTGTTTCTGTGTGTGTGTGTGTTGAGTAGCCATGGTGGGATAGTTGTGTGTTTCTGTGTGTGTGTTGAGTAGCCATGGTGGGATAGTTGTGTTGTTTCTGTGTGTGTGTTGAGTAGCCATGGTGGGATAGTTGTGTTGTTTCTGTGTGTGTGTTGAGTAGCCATGGTGGGATAGTTGTGTTGTTTCTGTGTGTGTGTTGAGTAGCCATGGTGGGATAGTTGTGTTGTTTCTGTGTGTGTGTTGAGTAGCCACGGTGGGATAGTTGTGTTGTTTCTGTGTGTGTGTTGAGTAGCCATGGTGGGATAGTTGTGTTGTTTCTGTGTGTGTTGAGTAGCCACGGTGGGATAGTTGTGTTGTTTCTGTGTGTGTGTTGAGTAGCCATAGTGGGATAGTTGTGTTGGTTCTGTGTGTGTGTTGAGTAGCCACGGTGGGATAGTTGTGTTGTTTCTGTGTGTGTGTTGAGTAGCCACGGTGGGATAGTTGTGTTGGTTCTGTGTGTGTGTTGAGTAGCCACGGTGGGATAGTTGTGTTGTTTCTGTGTGTGTGTTGAGTAGCCACGGTGGGATAGTTGTGTTGTTTCTGTGTGTGTGTTGAGTAGCCATGGTGGGATAGTTGTGTTGTTTCTGTGTGTGTGTTGAGTAGCCATGGTGGGATAGTTGTGTTGTTTCTGTGTGTGTGTGTTGAGTAGCCATGGTGGGATAGTTGTGTTGTTTCTGTGTGTGTGTTGAGTAGCCATGGTGGGATAGTTGTGTTGTTTCTGTGTGTGTGTTGAGTAGCCACGGTGGGATAGTTGTGTTGTTTCTGTGTGTGTGTTGAGTAGCCATGGTGGGATAGTTGTGTTGTTTCTGTGTGTGTGTTGAGTAGCCATGGTGGGATAGTTGTGTTGTTTCTGTGTGTGTGTTGAGTAGCCATGGTGGGATAGTTGTGTTGTTTCTGTGTGTGTGTTGAGTAGCCATGGTGGGATAGTTGTGTTGTGTGTGTGTGTGTTGAGTAGCCACGGTGTATTGTCTTATTAACACTGTATGTATAACTCTTTCCTGTAATATTTGTGTTCTTTCTGTGTGTGTGTGTTGAGTAGCCACGGTGGTGAGGTGGAAGTTGAACAATAACCGTGGAGCCTTGTGAGTTAGTGAACAATAACATAACTCTCAACGGGCTGTAACTTGTGCTGCATATGAGAGTGGGAGGAGGAGGGGTAGGGGGAGGGGGTTAGTGTTGCTGGGGATGTATTGCTGTGTTGCTGTTGGGTTCTTGTGCTGCATATGAGAGTGGGAGGAGGGGTAGGGGGAGGGGGTTAGTGTTGCTGGGGCTGTATTGCTGTTGGGTTCTTGTGCTGCATATGAGAGTGGGAGGAGGAGGGGTAGGGGGTGGGGGTTAGTGTTGCTGGGGCTGTATTGCTGTGTTGCTGTTGGGTTCTTGTGCTGCATATGAGAGTGGTGGGAGGAGGGGTAGGGGGAGGGGGTTAGTGTTGCTGGGGCTGTGTTGCTGTTGGGTTCTTGTGCTGCATATGAGAGTGGTGGGTAGGGGGTTTAGTGTTGCTGGAGGTGGGGGCGGGAGGTATATTGCTGCTGTTTGTGCCACATTACAATACGCCTATACTTTGCTTAGATTCAAGTTGAGGTTGTTTAGGTCAGTATAGGTTAGGTAGCTGGGACCGTTTTGTCTTTTCCCGCTTAAAGGGTTAAAGTTAATGGAGTGATGAAGAGTTATACCGGCGCTGTACACTATCCGCTAATGTTATAGCTGGTCTTTATGCACAGCTTAGTAGTAGTAGTAGTAGTAGTAGTAGTAGTAGTAGTAGTAGAATTTTCGTCTAAAACAACATGGAATATAATTATGCCAGAGTAAATAGATAGATATTTACGTTATTATATGGTGGTGTACTTATTATAGCTATTGGGTAAATCATTGTTAATTTAGCACTTGTGTTAGAAAGAAAATTATGAATTAACATGAAAAGTGATCTTGATTACTTGTGATTTGATGATTAAAATGTAGGTACGGTACAATAGATGTTTATAATATTGGTATTATGTGTTTTAGTTATTAATATGTAGGTACAATAGATGTTTATAATATTGGTATTATTATGTGTTTTAGTTATTAATATGTAGGTACAATAGATGTTTATATTATTGGTATTAATATGTAGGTACAATAGATGTTTATATTATTGGTATTAATATGTAGGTACAATAGATGTTTATATTATTGGTATTAATATGTAGGTACAATAGATGTTTATATTATTGGTATTAATATGTAGGTACAATAGATGTTTATATTATTGGTATTAATATGTAGATACAATAGATGTTTATAAT
Source organism: Paralithodes platypus (assembly GCA_032716605.1). Lineage (NCBI taxonomy): Eukaryota > Metazoa > Arthropoda > Malacostraca > Decapoda > Lithodidae > Paralithodes > Paralithodes platypus. Next base: position 41,659,329 of record CM064482.1, on the reverse strand, counting down.
ATTGGTATTAATATGTAGGTACAATAGATGTTTATATTATTGGTATTAATATGTAGGTACAATAGATGTTTATAATATTGGTATTAATATGTAGGTACAATAGATGTTTATAATATTGGTATTAATATGTGTTTTAGTTATTAATATGTAGGTACAATAGATGTTTATAATATTGGTATTATTATGTGTTTTAGGGTTCCATGTCATCTCAACCAGTAGACCATTTCAACCAGTAGCTCTCAGCCAGTGCCAAATTAACCCAGATCAACCAAACCAGTGCCAAATTATAGTACTAACCTAACCTAACCTAACCGTATTGGTTGATTTGGTACTGGTTGAAATTGTCTACTGGTTAAGTTGACCGGTCACCGTGTTTTAGTTATGTTCGCATCAGTAATGCATTGCCTGTGTTGTTAAAAGCATGTGCACGAATAAATATCAAATAATGAACTAGCTTATACATTCACCTTTTTTATTTGGCTTGCCGGTGTAGGAATGGAGCACTGGCCATTTGCCTTGATATATTGTTAATGGCTGTACATATAAGTTGACTGGTAAATGGTGTGTAAGTCTGCTGCATATGTTATGTGTTGTACAGGGTTAATTGTATGTATATATTAATGCATTTACTCTTATTGGAATGCTACTTTGGCCATACAGATATTATGAACTGTAAAATTGTTAATCATTGATTGATGGAAGATTACTGTTATGTTACCGTACTGCTTTTGAATGTATTGTTATTACGGACATTTTAATGTTTTTTGGTTTGGCTACATGCATATTTATTTGTGCTACATTGTAAATCATGTTATATAAATAAATTAGAAGTAATATTTCCTAAGAACAAATATTTATATGTTATTACTGTGTTGTTCACATTATCTGCTTGTTGTAAAGTGCTGTTGTTGGTATTAGGCCTAATACCCAAACATTTACCATGATAATCGTTAATATGATGTTCATTATAATATTACCTACGATACATTTTTTTGTTTGCCCCTGATCACTGTCTATGGGAATCGTGGAAACTCAAATATACCGCGCTCTGTAAAACATGAAAGGCGGTAACTCAACTAAAGTCTGTTTCTTTTCAACTGGCGGTAAATGACAAAGTTCCCATCAAGATTCCTCAGTTATTTTGAAGATTTTGTAGTGAAATATGTGGCTAATTATATAAACTCGGTCTTAATATGATGCAGAGACATTGTAGCTTCATAGTTTTCCATTAAGTATCGATAAATTAGCTGCTGAGGGATGCAATTTACCGTCAGCTGAAAAAACAAAAACAAAACAAAAACAGAGTATAGATGCATAGTATATTGATCCTGTCTACGTTACGTTATTATCTCGTCAGGAGGCGGGGGTTGCTAGAAAACGTGTCACAGTGTGTTCCTACAATGTAAACATGATCATCGTCAACAACAACATTATCATCACCATATTAATAACTGTGCAAACACTATGTACAAGACACATACTGATCACTATTTAAATATTTGCCTTCAAGATGATGGGATGATGGAAGGCGTGTCATCATCATCAGTATCATCAACATTCACATTATCAGTATCATCAACATCAACACCATTATGATAATAACCCTCCTACACTGTCAATAATATATGTAATCATCTGTGGGGGCGCTCGGTTATGGCCTTGGAATTGCTCGGGGCCTTGGGGCTGTTCGGCCAGGCAGCTTGGGGAACAACAACAACAACAACAACAACAACATCATCAATAATAACTAATCATTGTTTACAGATTTGTCTTCAGGAGGGTGGGATGATGGAGGGTGTGTCATCATCAGTATCAACATCAACATCAACTTACTATCAACAAAATAACTTACTAATCATTATTAACAAGACACTAATCATTGTTCTCTTCAGGAGGGTGGGATGCTGGAGGGCGTGTCGCGGCGAGCCTTCGGGTGCTCCTCTGGAACCTACAACGTGCGAGCCTCGGAGCTGGCGCGACACCGGGCCCTCAAGACCCTCAGGGTCCAGGTGGCGCTTCTCGATGACACCACGCAGGTCTTCGAAATTGAGGTATGTCAGACAGTTTGAAAGTGTGGTTTGGGGGAATAAGCTTGAAAGTAAAGTGTGAAGGACAGTTTGGGTAAGATTAAAATTGAGGCATTCGGGACATTTATAGCGTATTGAATTATACAGAACTCGGTTTGAATTGAGGCATTAGGATATTTCTGAGGGTATTGAGCCTAGAAAGGTGGCATCACTTGAGCACTTCTTTGAAAGTGTTTCTTTCAGCAATCCTACATTTGCAACTTCTGACTCTATATTGTTGGAGTGGAGAACATCTTGCAGGTACAATTAATACGTCAGGATCGAGCACCAACGAATGGATCATGGACCACTGCAGAACAACCCCAAAAACTTTGCTTGATAGAAGTTGCCGATCAAAAAACTTCTGAAGATTTGGTTTGGTTAAGATCAGCCTGGTACCGTACCACAGTTAAGCCGGTATCACACGAGAGCTTTTATAGTCAACATTCGATAATCAACATTTTTCTGGCAACATTTCTGGACTATTTTACACTGGTATCGGAAACTAGACTGATGATAGATGAATATAGGTAGCAGAAATATTACAAATGTTAACCTCATAATCTGCCAGACCAGTGTTAAGGATAAATGTTGAGGGAAAAAGCGCTCGTGTGATACCGGCTTTATATATATATCTTTCTTGCTTTATTGAGGTATTATGCGATTGTGACGATAATTTTGAATTGACTTGAATTTAATTGCTTTTGAAAATCTACATGGAGCTGTCTGAGATATCAACAAAGTTTCAACATTTATATAATGGTATGTTTGATAACATACAAAGAGATACAAAGAGAATATGTGAGTCAGGTACAAGGGGAGATAGAAGGGCAGGAAGACCCCCATTGAGATGGAGAGACTGTGTGAGAAAGGCTTTGGATGATAGAGGAATGACTATAGATCAGGCAAGGGAAGTGGTGGTGGACAGGAGTGAATGGAGAATGCTTGTGAATAGTTGAGTGAACACGTGGTCATTTGGAGTAAGGGGTCGGGCGCAAGTTCGACTAGATAATAGTCCATCAGGCGCCTGGCCCGGGGGGACGATTAATATGAAGGGTGTGCCTGGAAGTGTGGTGGGAGGGCTTGTGGCTTTGGCTCCGCTGCATGTCTGCCTGCCGAGATCGGAACCTCTCCGGGTGGTCAGGGGCCGGGGGAGTGCTGGAGCGACCTTGGTAACCCTGGTCTCTGGGTCTTCTCCTGGGTGACCTGGATGTGTGTGAGTTTGTGTTTTTTATCTGTGTTTATTTTTTGTTTATGTTGGTTTTGTGTTTTCCCTGTTCTTGCTCTGTCTTGAGTCGGCTACATTGGGCCTGAGCATATAGATAGATAGATGTTTGATAACAAAGGAACAGCATAGTGGGACAGGGAAGCGGATTTGTCAGTTGTGTGATACCGTCTTCAGCTAAATGTATGCTCCTGAAATGATTAGGAAAGAAGTGTGCTACGATAATAGGAACATTTGATTTGGTCTTGTTTTTGTTCTTTTCATTATTATTATTATTATTATTATTATTATTATTATTATTATTATTATTATCAAAGACTGCTCTCGCTTGGCACCCGTCCAATCCTGGAGACGCAAGAATTCATTAGTTTCTGTCCCCCTCCCGCACCTTCTTTCTTCTTGTAATTAATATCTTCATGTCTCTATTGTTATTTAATATCTTCATATCTCTATTGTTATTTATTTTGTCTTAGTTGCTCTATAAATGTCACTTTACTTTTACTGCTTTTTTCATTCGTATGGTTGGCTTAGTGTGGCCTCCTTCTCCCTCATTTTTAGCCCCGTTAGTTTTCAGATTTTAAGACGTTCGGTCCATTAGTTTGACGATTTAAATACCTTTTGCCCCATTTCTTTGTCAATATTAAGACTTTTCGTGTTTTCATTTAGGTGTTGATTGTTTCCGGGCGAGCATCAGCGAGCCTGTAATTTAAGGGGAGATATCCACTTGAGGGAGATTTTTCTTGACCTCTTTCTCCCTCATGTTTAGCCCCATAACTATTGAGATTTTAAGACGTTTGCCCCATTAGTTTGGCGATTTTAAGAACTTTCACTCCACTTTTGTCACTTTTAAGACCTTTCGTGCCATTTAGGTGTCGATTTTTTCCTGGCGAGCGATAGCGAGCCTGTAATTTAAGAGGAACCGGCCTTCGGCCCGGGACATTTTTCTACCGAAAAATGTACAAATTTATCTTGAAAGGGAGTCAAGGGGGTGTAATTTCAAGCTTGATGGAAGTCTAGGAAACACACTAAAAACCTCCCCTTAAGAGGATCCGTCCTTCGGCCGGGATTTTTTTTATAAACAAATGTACAAGTTTACCTTGAAGTAGGGTCTCGGCGGTGTTTTTTAAGCTTCATGGATGTCTAGGGAGGAAACTAAAAATATATTAAAAATATATATAAATGAGCAAATAAATACGCCCATCCCCCCTTGAATACGCCCATCCCCCCTTGAATACGCCCATCCCCCCTTGAATACGCCCATCCCCCCTTGAATAAATCTGTCCTTTCTTTCCTCCCTCCACCCACTTCCCGCTTCCTCCCTCCTTCCCTCCTTACATCAACCCTTCCCCTCACTCCCTCTCTCCCTTCCTTCCTTATTTTCTCATGATCGGATTTCCTCTATCTTCTTCCTTCCTTATTTCATTTTGTTCTGACTTCCTTCATCCCTCCTTCCCTGATTCCTTCCTTCCTTTCCCCTTCTTCCTTCTTCTCTCCTTCATTTATTTCTACCTTCCTTCACGATTCCCTCCTTCCCTCCTCTCTCCTTCTTTCCCCTCCGTCCCTCCTTCTTTCCCCTCCCTCCCTCTTCCCTTCCTTCCTTCCCTCCATTCCTTCCCTCCATTCCTTCCTCCCTCCTCCCTCCTTCCTTCCTTCCCTCCTCCCTCCCTCCTTCCTTCCTTCCTCCCTCCTTCCTTCCTTCCCTCCATTCCTTCCCTCCTCCCTCCTTCCTTCCTTCCTTCCCTCCATTCCTTACCCCCTCCCTCCTTCCCCTCCCTCCCTCCTTCCTTCCGCGTGGTCAGAATTCCTTCCTTCCTTCCTTTGTTCTGGTCCTGCTGACCGCATGCGGGAGTCTTGCGGTATGATTGCTTGGAATGTGATTAGTGAGAGAGAGAGAGAGAGAGAGAGAGAGAGAGAGAGAGAGAGAAAGAGAATCGTGATCAGTAACCATATCAATTAGTTATATAAAAGGCTGCTTAATATGGCATCATCTACTGGAGCACAGATGGATACAAACGTTAGTGTGTGTGTGTGTGTGTGTGTGTGTGTGTGTGTGTGTATGAGAGTGCGTGAATGAGAGGAATATACGTTATGTGCACCAAATATACGTTATGTGCACCAAATATACGTTATGTGCACCAAATATACGTTATGTGCACCAAATACGTTAAGACAACAAGGGAAACACATATATCAATAAGGTACAGTCGCGCTAATAAGTCATGTCTTGGCACCGCTTATGTTTTGATCAATAATTGGTATCAGCAATATTTACACATATCTTTTTGAATGAGATATACAACTACCCACCCTATTCATCATCTGACAGACATTATTACAGCACAGAGCGAGGCAAACGTAATGACAGCTGGGACATGACTTAAGGGGAGATTTCCACTTGAGGGATTTTTTTCTTGACTCTTTTCTCCTTCATGTTTAGCCCCATTGCTTTTCTAATTTTAAGACTTTCGCCCCATTATTTTGACGATTTTAAGAACTTTCGACCCATTTCCGTCAATTTTAAGACCTTTCGTGCCATTTAGGTGTCGATTTTATCCTGGCGAGCGATAGCGAGCCTGTAATTTAAAAGGAACCGGCTTTCAGCCGGGAAATTTTTCTACCGAAAAATGTACAAATTTATCTTGAAAGGGGGTCAAGGGGGTGACATTTTAAGATTGCTGGAGGAGTAGGAACCAAACTAGAAACCTCCCCTTATTAGCGCGACCGTACACTTAGGCCTACATTTTCTGTCTGAATTTGGGTTCCGGATTGCCTCCTATATTGAATTACTTCTTCCTTTGGGCAAACCCTGTCTGTCCACCAAATTTCGTAAAAATTCGTTCATAACTTTTGTGAGATATCTTGTTTACAGACAGACACACGAACGGAGGCGAAAACATAACCTCCGTCCAACTTCTTTGGCGGAGGTAAGAAAACAAAAATATATAGACAGCAGAAGAGAAAGAGGCATGCACAGACAGAAAATCAATAGGACACAAATTGACAAGGGAGAGATTTAAAATTAATGAACTAAAGGAGATGGACAAGAACCTGGAACAAAAGAAGGAACAAAGAGGTCCTCTCTCAAGTAAGTCTGGACAAAAACACACACATTTTCTTAAGGGGAGGTTTCTAGTTTGTTTCCTACTCCTCCAGCAATCTTAAAATGTCACCCCCTTGACCCCCTTTCAAGATAAATTTGTACATTTTTCGGTAGAAAAATGTCCCGGCTGAAAGCCGGTTCCTTTTAAATTACAGGCTCGCTATCGCTCGCCAGGATAAAATCGACACCTAAATGGCACGAAAGATCTTAAAATTGACGGAAATGGGTCGAAAGTTCTTAAAATCGTCAAAATAATGGGGCGAAAGTCTTAAAATTAGGAAAGCAATGGGGCTAAACATGAAGGAGAGAAGAGTCAAGAAAAAAATCCCTCAAGTGGAAATCTCCCCTTAAGACAATTGGAAACAACCAAATTATAAGTAAGTATAAAGCGAGGATTGGAAAGCAGTTAGGAAAATAAATAAGTTGGACGGAGAAAAGCAAATTTAAAAAGGGTCTGACAGGAATGAAAATGGGAAAATGGTAATTCGACAAATGTTTCAATAGCCTCCTCTCTCCCTCTCTCTCCTCTCTCTCCTCCATCCTCTCTCTCTCGTCTCTCTCTCTCTCGTTCTCTCTCTCTCTCTCTCTCTCTCTCTCTCTCGCTCTCTCAGTTCTCTCTCTCTCTCTCTCTCTCTCTCTCGCTCTTCTCTCTCTCTCTCTTCTCTCTCTCTCTCCCTCTCTCTCTCTCTCTCTCTCTCTCTCTATCTCTCTCCTCTCTCATATTAATTTAAATATTCTACCAAAAGATCGGTCAAGAATCATCCTATATACAACTTATGCTTAATCAGTCCAACAACAAGAGTGAACCGAAGGATGATACTGTACAGTTTGCCGCACATATTCTATTCTGTTGGGGGGTCGTGATTTGGGTAGCACTGCACCCACTTCCACCCCCCTCCCTCACTCCACCTCCTACCAATATGAGGGGGGTTGGGGAAGTGGGTGTAGTTGTGCCAAATCACGACCCCAACGGAATAGAAAATGTGCGGCAAACTGTACCTTCCTCTCGCTTACGCAACTGAGGTAAAGATAGATGTTAGGCCATTGAAGCACACGCGAGGGTCAACAAACCAACGGGTGGAACACAAAACACCTTTTAAAAGCCATTGAAACGTGGTGGATGGAGGTGGAATGAAGGTAGGTGGATGGTGGAGAAGATAGGTTGAGAGAGAGACAGAGAGATTTACATATACTTACATAGATACACTGGCCACACAGATCTTACGATCCCTGCGGGGTGGCCAGGACTTAATCCTAGTAGAGATAGCAACCCTAAGAGAAAGTGGAAGGAAAGGATAGCAAAGATGAAGAGAGAGAGAGACAGAGAAGGTATAAAATCTGATGTGGTTGTAAGTTTGTACTATGGACCAACAACAACTATACAACTACAGTTCTTTACCTGCTGCTGCCTTCAAGTGTCTTCTGCCTCCCCCCATGGGGGGTGGGGGGGGAGGGTTTACCTTCGTTCTATTCTTTCTGCTTTCAGTATTCTATCTTGAATCACACTACTTCTTTCTGCTTTCTTGAATCACACTACTTCTTTCTGCTTTCTTGAATCACACTACTTCTTTCTTGAACAACTTCTTTCTGCTGCCTCACTATTCTTTCTGCTTCGAATAACACTACTTCTTTCTGCTTTCTTGATCACCTACTCTTTCTGCTGCCACACTATTATTTCTGCTTTCTGAATCACACTACTTCTTTCTGCTTTCTTGAATCACACTACTTCTTTCTGCTTTCTTGAATCACACTACTTCTTTCTGCTTTCTTGAATCACACTACTTCTTTCTGCTTTCTTGAATCACACTACTTCTTTCTGCTTTCTTGAATCACACTACTTCTTTCTGCTTTCTTGAATCACACTACTTCTTTCTGCTTTCTTGAATCACACTACTTCTTTCTGCTTTCTTGAATCACACTACTTCTTTCTGCTTTCTTGAATCACACTACTTCTTTCTGCTTTCTTGGAATCACACTACTTCTTTCTGCTTTCTTGAATCACACTACTTCTTTCTGCTTTCTTGAATCACACTACTTCTTTCTGCTTTCTTGAATCACACTACTTCTTTCTGCTTTCTTGAATCACACTACTTCTTTCTGCTTTAATTTCTCAAGTTATTTGCTGTATACTTTTATGAGCCACTATTTTGTTTCATTCACGAACGAAGATATATATATATATACCGGTATATATATATATATATACAATATGTATGGAAAACGCACACAAGGAAAGCTTTTATATAGAATTGAAATAAATTAGTCTGAAAGGGAACTTACATTTACATACCTACTGATTCATTCATATTAATGAACTAGCAGGGGTACCAGGCGTTGCCCGGGTAATCACCATAATCACCATCACTACTACTACCATAATCACCATCATCAATCACTACTACCACAATCATCACAATACTACTACTACCATAATCACCGGCCTCGACCTCCCTGTGCCTCATTAAACGACGACCTCGATTTCGGCCGCTAAATGACCTCCGATTTTGTATCTGACTTCATCCGTACCCCCATTTTGGGGGGCTGCGAACAACTTTCGTTCAATACACCTTTTCGATCGGAGGCCTCCTTCTGCCCCAAACGGCCATTTTTTCGCATTTTTTTCGCTCCCGTATACTACATAAGTTCTGCCGAAATTTTTATTAAACAAAAGTGTCTCTGATTTCCACTAAACTCGCCTAAAACCATCTCCAAAGCCTGGGCTTTCCAACGGTGCCCCACACTCCCACCTGGCACCAAAACTGTGGGGGGAGTTTAGTAACAAATGTCGGGTTGTCGGGTAACTGACAAACAGACAAACATTGACCTTTATTTATTAAGATTAATTAATTTGAGAGAGAGAGAGAGAGATTTACATACATACACTGACCACACAGACCTTACGATCCCAGCGAGGTGGTCAGGATTTAATTCCAGTAGAGATAGCTAACCCGAGAGTAAGGTACAGTGGAATGAAAGGATAGCAAAAAAAAAGAGAGAGAGAGAGAGAGAGAGAGAGAGAGAGAGAGAGAGAGAGAGAGAGAGAGAGAGAGCTACCGTAGCTCTCAATGAAAATGCGAGCAGGCCTAAGCAACTACAAAAATTACCCTAATCTAAACCCTCAATAGAAAACTAGACTATCAATAAAAAACGGGATATTAATCAACCAATCAGACGCGTCACTGACCGATGACGTCACGACTCTGCACTAGGCGGGAAAAGTGAGACATTGCCCAGAGAGGTCCGCCATCTCTGTTCTCCATTAGTTTTCGTTATTATTAGTGAACTAGTGAATTTTAGTGATTTTCGAGACTTATAACATAGACATAGAGATATTTATTTTGGTAGAACTATTGTGTTATCCGGAAAAGATAAGAAGATATGGGTGAAATAATATGCCCTGTGAAGAGCTCCCAATTTCGTTACTCAAATATTCGCTTTTATTAGTGAACTATTGACTATTAGCACTTCTCAAGCTTCATTATTGATACATAGTGACATAGATACGTTGGATTTAATATAGATTTAGTGTTTGGCGGTACAGAAAAGGAGAGATGGAAAATATTCATGGGGGGTCTTGCGTATTTAATTTGGTAAGTAGTAATTGCCTGTATTAGTGGTATATATTTTCCATTGTCCTGTTCCAAACAGGCAGGTCAGAAATCCCATCACCCAACCTCGGTAACTCACAAAGGGCTAGAGCAAATGGGCTGTAAATCTCCCCACCCACTCCCCGGCCGACACTTCCCAAACGGTAGACAAATTGGCTCGATTACTATAGCAGTTTGTATAGTAGAGGTCAATGTTCAATAGTCTTGGCCGAGCTATTTGGAACACGGTATAGTATCAATGTTTATAAGTTATAGGAAATTTGAACAGATCAATATATTCAATTGTACAGCCAAATTCAATGAGAGAGAGAGAGAGAGAGAGAGAAGAGGGGGGTTGGGAAGTAAAATAAGTTGTTGTAGGTTTGTGAGATGGAACAATAACCAAGCAGATAATTATTAGCTTGTGTTATAGTCTATACGGTGTTTCACCAATACAATGTGCCTCTGCGTATGTATACTTTGTTTGAAACTCCAGCACCTCTCGGTCGCTTGTAATTAATGTAGACTTGGCATTGCATTATACTTAAGTTATGCAAATGTTTGTAGTTATTCAGCCTCATGGTGGCACTTGAACAATAAACCAACATTTATTATTATTATTATTATTATTACATACATACATACATACATACATACATACATACATACATACACACACACACACACACACACACACACACACTCTCTCTCTCTCATTGTTGCTGGTGCCACAGTAAGAGTCTTCCTTTATTCAGCTTTAATTGGATGTATCTCTTCCTTCATACATTATACTCTCTTCACGGTTCTCATTCTTCTTATTTGTCTTTTATTTGCTTGCCTTTTCATTCTTCTCTTTTTTGTATTATCTTCTGTTTTCATTATTTTCATTCTTTTATTGTTTGTCTTTTAATTTTTTGCATTCTTCTATCTATTGTTTTGCTTTTTCATTCTTCTTGTATTATCTTGCCTTTTCATTCTTCTTGTATTATCTTGCCTTTTCATTCTTCTCATTCTTCTTTCATTATATTGCCTTTTCATTCTTCTTTTATTATCTTGCCTTTTCATTCTTCTGTTATTATATTGCTTTTTCATTCTTCTTTTATTATCTTGCCTTTTCATTCTTCTCATTCTTCTTTTATTATCTTGCCTTTTCATTCTTCTAATTCTTCTCATTCTTCTTTTATTATATTGTCTTTTCATTCTTCTTTTATTATCTTGCCTTTTCAGTTTTCTCATTCTTCTGTTATTATCTTGCCATTTCATTTTTCTCATTCTTCTTTTATTGTCTTGCCTTTTCATTCATCTCATTCTTCTTTTATCTTGTCTTCCTCCTCGCTGTAAACTTTACTTCCCTAACTTTACAACTTCCAGCTTACCAACATATCGATTCTTCCAATTCGTTAAAGGCCCTTCTCCTGGCCTCCATCTTGTTGTTACTTACTTTCCTTTCCCCGATATATCGACTCTGGGTGGTTCTGGGTGTGGTGTCCCGAGTTCGAATCCCTGGAGGACCATATGCTTTCATTAGTTTGTTCAAGTACATTGGGGTTTGTAATTGATGATTAATGTTAAGAACGGGGTGTTACTTATTTCTGTAAACCTGTTTCTCTTTAGTCTGAGTTTTACCACTTGTTCTAACTTACCATCGTTTCACCAATATAATCTATTCTCTCTCTCTCTCTCTCTCTCTCTCTCTCTCTCTCTCTCTCTCTCTCTCTCTCTCTCTCTCTCTCTCTCTCTCTCTCTCACAACTAAACTTAAGCCCTTCCTATATCATCCTCCTGCTCTTTTAATTTTCAAGGCTCGTTTCCCGATCTCTTAATTTTTCTTCTTTAGTACCTTTCCCTCCTTCCTTCCTTCGGTCTCTTAATTTTTCTTCTTTAGTACCTTTCCCTCCTTCCTTCCTTCCTTCCTTCCTTCGGTCTCTTAATTTTCTCTCTTGTCCTGTCTTCTCTTTTCTCTTTATTTTTCTGTTGCTTTCTTATCATTTCTTGTTTTGGCTTTCACATTTAAGTTCTTATGCTCTTCCTTTCAAACGTGAATTATCTTATGTTTTATCCTTTTGTATATCTTTCTCCTTTCTTCCTCTTTATCCTTTGTTTTGTATGTTTCTCCTTTCCTACCATTTATACTTTTTATATATTTTCCTCCTTTATCTTATTCTATTGCTTCCTCCTTTCCTCCCCTTTTATCTTTATTTTTGTATATACCTCCTCCGTTCCCCCCCCCCCCCCTCTCTCTCTCTCTCTCTCAGTACCTACAATTGACCGAATTACCCTCCATGATCCCTTCCCAGTCGTTTAGTTCCTAAATTATCCTACTTCACCTGATCCCCCCCATTCCTGTTAACTGCCCCCCCCCCCCCCATCTCTCTCTCTCTCACTCTCTCTCTCTCTCTCTTTCCTATCATTTCCGTCAACTTTCCTTTTCTATCGGATACGCCATCTCTACTAGAATTAAGTCCTGACCACCTCGTTTGGATCGTAAGGTATGTGTGACCGGTGTATTTATGTCAATATATGTAAATCTCTCTCTCTCTCTCTCACACACACACACACAATTTCTCCCTCCTTCCTTCCTTTAAGCTGTAAACATGTAGAGTATATTGTATTTATTCTGTGAACTGGGTTGAGCACTACAGCAACAAGAACCCCAAGCTCCCTCTCTCTGTATTTCTTTCTGTCTCCACTTCCCCGCAGTCTTTGTTTGTCCAGCTTCCCTATACTACCCTCTCTTTGGTTCAGTTTATTGCATCCTCCTTACTTCCCTCTTCCTATTACAAGTCCAACTCCTTTTTGTTTTACCCTATCCCCTTTTTGTTTTACCCTATCCCCTTTTTGTTTTACCCTATCCCCTTTTTGTTTTACCCTATCCCCTTTTTGTTTTACCCTATCCCCTTTTTGTTTTACCCTATCCCCTTTTTGTTTTACCCTATCCCCTTTTTGTTTTACCCTATCCCCTTTTTGTTTTTACCCTATCCCCTTTTTGTTTTTACCCTATCCCCTTTTTGTTTTACCCTATCCCCTTTTTGTTTTACCCTATCCCCTTTTTGTTTTACCCTATCCCCTTTTTGTTTTTACCCTATCCCCTTTTTGTTTTTAAACAAACCCTATCCCCTTTTTGTTTTACCCTATCCCCTTTTTGTTTGTCCCTATCCCCTTTTTGTTTTACCCTATCCCCTTTTTGTTTTACCCTATCCCCTTTTTGTTTTTACCCTATCCCCTTTTTGTTTTACCCTATCCCCTTTTTGTTTTACCCTATCCCCTTTTTGTTTTTACCCTATCCCCTTTTTGTTTTACCCTATCCCCTTTTTGTTTTTACCCTATCCCCTTTTTGTTTTACCCTATCCCCTTTTTGTTTTACCCTATCCCCTTTTTGTTTTTACCCTATCCCCTTTTTGTTTTACCCTACCCCCTTTTTTTTTTTACCCTATCCCCTTTTTGTTTTACCCTATCCCCTTTTTTGACCTAATTTTCTTTCGTTCCCTTTTTTGACCTCATCCCCACCTCTCGCTACACCTCCTGAGTTTATCACGATGTCACTTCCCATCTACCCAATATTTTACTCTCCTCCTCCTCTTCCTCCTCTTCCTCCTCCCCCTCCTTCTCTTCCTCCTACCTTCCTTCTTACTCTCTCTTGCTTTCCTTCTTTCGTCCCCTCTCTTTGAAATAATAATTGGCAGACCACTCACTCATGATAATAATTCTCGAGCACTTCTTTCATTCTCTCTCTCTCTCTCTCATATTTCCCCTAACCCTTCCACAATGCTGCTGTCACCGCTGTTTACCTTTCATTATCGCTTTCCGTCCATTACCGTTTTCTTTGCATACATTTCTCTCTCTTTCACCCATGTTTGTTATCATTGTATCGTTTTCTTTGCATACATTTTATCCTGCTTTTCACTCCTGTTTGTTATCTTCGCATCGTTTTCTTTGCATATATTTTCCTCCTTTTCACCCATGTGTGTTATCATTATATAGTTTTCTTTGCATATATTGTCTTCCCTTTCTCTCTCTTACCCTTTGCCCTCCCACTAACTTCGGTCCCACTATATTCTCCGGAGTCCGAACTATCGCTATCAGAGCCTAAAACTATCACTATCAATGTCTGGAACTATCGCTATCACCCCAGACGCTCTCTCATTCCTGTCTGTTTTCCTTCTTATTACCTATTTTCCTCTATTAACCTTTATCCTATTAAGCAATTTTCCTTCTTATTACCTATTTTCCTTCTTATTACCTATTTTCCTTCTTATTACCTATTTCCTTCTTATTACCTATTTCCTTCTTATTACCTATTTTCCTTCTTATTACCTATTTTCCTTCTTATTACAAATTTTCCTTCTTATTACCTATTTTCCTTATTACCTATTTTCCTTATTACCAATTTTCCTTCGTTTTTCCAATTTTCCTTCTTATTACCTATTTTCTGTCTTATTACCGATTTTCCTTATCTATTTCCCTTCTTGTTACCTATATTCCTTCTTATTACCTATTTCCTTCTTATTACCTATTTTCCTTCGTATTACCCATTTCCTTCTTATTACCTATTTTCCTTCTTATTACCTATTTTGCTTCTTTTTGCGTATGTTCCTTCTTATTCCCTATTGTCCTTATTACATATTTTCCTTCGTATCTAGTACCATTACCTATTGTCCTTCTTATTTCCTATTTTCCTTCTTATTACCTATTTTCCTGCCTTCGATCATGTTTCCTTTCTTTCCCTTTTCTATTGTCCTGTTGCCTTCCTTCTATTATTATTTTCTAATTTTCTTTTCCTTCTCTCCTTGTTCCAATTCTTTTCCCTTCTATCAAATATTTCCTGGCTCTCGTTTTCTATGGTAATGTGATCGCTTTCCATTTTTACCTCCTTACTTTTTCTTCCCTTCCTTTCCTTTTTGCTTCTTTCCAATCTCCCTTCCTTTCTCTTCCTCCTCTCTTATCTTCTTCTTCTTAAGAGTATCAAGTAACTATTATTGTTTTTCTGATTCCATTTCCTTTCCTTCCCAGTTTTGTTTCACTCTCTTTTGCTACTCCCAAATAGTTTAAACAATAAATAACAAACTACTTTTTAACGATCACTACATCGATTTATTGCTATATATATTTGTTGTTATTGTTATTCCAATCACCCCTCTCCCTTCTTCTCCATTGTCTATTTATTATTGTTTTGTTCATCCTTCTTTCCATACTTTCCTGTAACTTCTCTATATTTATTTCTCTCATTATATCTATTTCCATTTCCTCCTTATTTCTTGGTCTTTCTCCTCTTCCACCCAATCCCCTCCACGTATCCACCTCCCACCCCATCCTTTCCACCTCCCGTTCCTCCTCTTCCCCTCCATCTCCATTCCACTCCACCCCCCCACTCCCGACACTCTCCCCCAGCGCCCTCTCTTCCTCTAACCCCCCCCCCCCCTCCTCCACTCTCGCTAAATGTTCAAACTTTCCTCTAACTTTTTCCCGGCATATTTTCTTAATGTTTCTCTTTTTTGTTTTCTCCTGGTGGTCAACTGGCTTTTTGTGTAACTCTCTCTCTTCGTTTCACCCCATTGGTTTTGTGCTTTGTAATACATTTTGTCCCATTAGTTTGGCGATGATAAAACATATTTTAACCTCATTTAAGTGTATTATTTTTTCTGGCGAGCGACAGTAAACCTGCAATTTTGGAAAATCCGGCCTTCAACCGAGACAGTTTTCTACTGAAAAAATGTACACATTTACTTTCAAGGGGATTCTAGGGGCTTCTTAACTTGAAAGAGAGATCTGTGTGTGTGTGTGTGTGTGTGTGTGTGTGTGTGTTTATTTAAAGTGGTTATGGGGGGCGGGGGATATTCAACAACATTGCTTGGAAACTATCAATAACAAATCACCCCTGCTTTGATTTTAGGGGGTGTCCTTATGTCATATTTTAATCATTATATATTGGTGATTCCCTTTTTCGTGATTGTTTTCGATTTGGGTAGAGTATTAACTCTTGAGGACCCAAGACACTGTTTCCCATTGTGTTCTGGTTATCATTAGACGATATTATACAGTTTAGGAACGATTTCTGTCTATTAAAGGGATATAATTTGATAAAAACTATGTTAGTAAATTTTCCAACTCCCACAATTTCCCGCGAGACATAATCAAATCTGTTACTAATAGTCCGAATACATTGGTGGAATGTTTCAGAGTATGCTTCTTCTCTCTCCAATTGAATACCGGTATATATGTATTAATGTTTATAAATCCTTTATATATACCGGTATATATATATATATATATACAGTATGTGTTGGTGTGT
>CM064482.1:41600195-41642963 GCA_032716605.1 Paralithodes platypus | reverse complement strand
GTCCTTATTACATATGTTTCCTTCGTATCTAGTACCATCCCTATTGTCCTTCTTAATTTCCTATTTTCCTTCGCTTTAATTTACCTATTTTCCTGCCTTCGATCAATGTTTCTTTTTTTTTTTTTTTCTTTCCCGTCTTTTCCAGTTTATTGTCCTGTTGCCTTCCGTTCTATTATTATTTTCTAATTTTTCTTTCCTTCTCTCCTTGTTCCAATTCTTTTCCCTTCTATCAAATTATTATCCTGGCTCTCGTTTTCTATGGAAATGTGGATCGCTTTCCATTTTTAACCTCCTTACTTTTTCTCCCTCCTCGCTTCCTTTTTGTGCTTCTTTCCAATCTCACTTCCTTTTTCGCTTCCTCTCTATTCTTCTTCTTCTTCTTCTCTTCTTCTTAAGAGTATCAACGTAACTATTGTTGTTTTCTGATTTCCCATTTCCTTTCCTTCCAATTTTTGGTTTCACTCTCTTTTGCCTACTCCCAAATAGTTTAAACAATAAATAAAACAAACTACCGGTTTTTAACCAGATCACTACATCGATTTATTGCTATATATATTTTTTGTTATTGTTATTCCAATCACCCCTCTCCCTTCTTCTCCAGGTCTATTTATTAGGTTTTGGGTTCATCCTTCTTTCCATTACTTTCCTGTAACTTCTCTAGATTTATTTCTCTCATTATAATCTATTTCCCATTTCTCCTTATTTCTTGGTCTTTCTCCTCTTCCACCCACTCCCCTCCAACGTATCCCAAACCTCCCACCCCATCCTTTCCACCTCCCGGGTTCCTCCTGCTTCCCCTCCATCTCCATTCCATCTCCACCCCCCCACTCCCGACACTCTCCCCCAGCGCCCTCTCTTCCTCTAACCCCCCCCCCCCCCCTCCTCCTCCACTTCTCGCTAAATTGTTCAAACTTCCTCTAACTTTTTTCCCGGCATATTTGCTTAATGTTTCTCTTTTTTGTTTTCTCTCGCTGGTTGGTTCAACTGGCTTTTTTGTTTAACTCTCTCTCATTCGTTTCACCCCATTGGTTTTGTGCTTTTTAATACATTTTGTCCCATTAGTTGGCGATGATAAAACATATTTTTAAACCTCATTTAAGTGTATATTTTTTCTGGCGAGGCGACAGTAAACCTGCAATTGTGGAACATCCGGCCATTCAAACCGAGACAGTTTTTCTACTTGAAAAAATATGTAACACATTTACCTTTCAAGGGGAGTCTAAGGGGGCGGGGCTTCTGTAACTGAAGAGAGATGAATCTGTGTGTGTGTGTGTGTGTGTGTGTGTGTGTGTGTGTGTGAGAGAGAGAGGTGTGTGTGTTTTGGTGTGGTGTGTGTGTGTGTGTGTGTTTATTTAAAGTGGTTATGGGGGGCGGGGGGATATTCAACAACATTGCTGGACACTATGCGACCACATCCCCCCTGCTTTGATGTTAGGGGGTGTCCTTATGTCATATTTTAATCATTATATATTGGTGATTCCCTTTTTCGTGATTGTTTTCGATTTGGGTAGAGTATTAACTCTTGAGGACCCAAGACACTGTTTCCCATTGTGTTCTGGTTATCATTAGACGATATTATACAGTTTAGGAACGATTTCTGTCTATTAAAGGGATATAATTTGATAAAAACTATGTTAGTAAATTTTCCAACTCCCACAATTTCCCGCGAGACATAATCAAATCTGTTACTAATAGTCCGAATACATTGGTGGAATGTTTCAGAGTATGCTTCTTCTCTCTCCAATTGAATACCGGTATATATGTATTAATGTTTATAAATCCTTTATATATACCGGTATATATATATAGTTATATATAATATATATATATATATATATATGTATATATATAATAGATATAATATATATATAGAAGTACTTATATATATATATATATACCGGTATATATATATATATATATACAGTATGTGTGCGTGTGTTTGTGTGTGTATTTACTGATATACAATATATGTAATTGGAGTACCGGTAATCTTTTTATTGCGTCTATTGTTTGAGTAAAACAAAATACATAAAAGTAGAGCATATACTGTACATACATACATACATACAAATATTATATTAAGGTAGAAACTACGAGTATTGATCCACTGTAATTGTATAATATTAAGATATTGCTAGTTTAAGTAGTGCAACACCCCTCTCTCTCTCTCTCTCTCTCCCTCTCTCAGTAGTGCAACACCCCTCTCTCTCTCTCTCCCCCTCTCTCTCAGTAGTTGAGTACGAGCATTACATTAAGTTACAAGAAGCGACAATGCAAGGAGTGACAGCATCTTACACCTCTCTCTCTCTCTAAATTCCTACTCTCTCTCTCTCTCTAACTCTCACTCACTCTCTCTCACACACTCACACATTCTCTCTCACTCACTCACTCATTCTCTCTCACTCACCCACTCATTCTCTCACTCACCCACTCATTCTCTCTCTCACTCACTCTCACTCAGACTCACTCTCTCTCTTACTCTCACTCTTTCTCTCTCTCTCTCTCTTTCCAGACGGTGATCACATTTCTTACTGTGGCTGGTCTTGTGATTAAGACCGGAGGGAGAGGAAAGGGGAAGAGGGGGGGGGGGGGGTAGAAGGAGGAAGGAAGGAAGGAAGGAAGGAAGGTAGGTAAATAAATACATGTGGGTTGTAAAGAGGAAGGAAGGAGGAAGGGGGGAAGAAAATGGAAGAACTGTTTGTTAAAGAGAAAGAAAAGAAGAAGGAACAATGTGTCAATTATAATAGTATAAGGAAGAATATATACGTATAATGTATGAAGGAGAAGGGAGGAGAGGGGAAGAATAGTGGAAAAGGTAACGAAGTGAATTAGGGGGGTTATAAGAAGAAGAGAAGAAAACAGGAAGAAGGAAGTGAAGGAGGGGGTTATAAGATAAGATGTGGGAAGGAAGAAGTAAATTGATGACAGGGAGAGTAGGGGATGCAAAGTTATGTTCAGGAAGGAGCGTGAGGGAGAGCTACATAGAGTTATATAGAGATTAGATAGAGGGAGGGAAGGATTATTCTGTACCATAGGGGAGAGAGGAAGAGTGGGGGGGAGCGAGAGAGAGAGGAGGAGTGAGAGTGAGAGAGAGGAGGGGTTCTAAGATAGATGTGGAGAAAGAGAAGAAACGATAATTGAAGGACAGGATAGAGGATATGAGAGAAGTGAAGAGATGATAGGAGTTGCCGAGAGAGAGAGAGAGAGAGAGAGAGAGAGAGAGAGAGAGAGAGAGAGAGAGAGTGGTTGAGAGAAGTGAAGAGATGATAAGAGTAGCCGAGAGAGAGACAGAGATAGACAGAACGGTAGAGAGAAGTAAAGAGATAATAAGAGTACCGGTAGCCAAGAGAGAGACAGAGACATAAAGGTTGTTAGAAGCCACCACCATCAAGTCCCCCCGGAACACACATTCTTCCCCAGTGTTTAATTACCGAGCCCTTCAGATGATGAAGAACACTACACTCATACATATACAGTACATACACATAGTCTCTCTCTCACGCACAGTCACACACACGTACACACACATACATACATACACTCTCACACACACTACACACAGTCTCACTCACACTCACACGCAAACACGCACTCGAACACACACACACGCGCCCCCCCCCTCGTCTCTGTCTATCACTCTCTCTCTCTCTCTCTCTCTCTCTATCTTCTCTCTCTCTTGTCTTCTCTCTCTCTCTGTCTCTCTCTCTCTCTCTCTCTCTCTCTCTCTCTCTCTCTCTCTCTCTCTCTCTCTCCAACGTTGTTACTGTTTACTTTTATCACCAGGCGCTCATTGCTATTGACTCAATCTTCTCTTACCCCTATTGTACCGTACTTACCCTTCTGGGGATATAAGACCAGTTTTATTTTACAGAGGATACAAACAGTATTTCCCTTGTGACCTTTGTGTGTCGTAAAATGTGACTATAGCCATTACGTACAATTTACTCATCACTATTACCGGTACGTGTTCGCTTTATATTCATCACTATAATCTATTTGCTGTAAGTAGGCGAGGAATCATGACCTCTAACCTCTGTAACTCAAACACGACTAGAGTAATCGAGCTAATATGTCTACCATTTGGGAAGAGTCAGTCAAGGCATAGATGTAGGAATTTACAGCCAATTTGCTCTAGCCCTTTTTGAGTTACAGAGGA
The DNA here is from genome assembly GCA_032716605.1 of Paralithodes platypus. Classification (NCBI taxonomy): domain Eukaryota; kingdom Metazoa; phylum Arthropoda; class Malacostraca; order Decapoda; family Lithodidae; genus Paralithodes; species Paralithodes platypus. The sequence continues at coordinate 41,638,807 of CM064482.1, read as the reverse complement.
TAGAGGTCATGATTTCTCCCCCACCTACAGCGAATAGACTATAGTTATTAAATACCTTTACCACCAGACATACAATACAATTACTACTTATTACTTACTTATTCATTATTACTCATACTTATCCACTGTTTACTTTATACTTCTTTACTTTATACTTCTTTACTTTATACTTCTTTACTTTATACTTCTTTACTTTATACTTCTTTACTTTATACTTCTTTACTTTATACTTCTTTACTTTATACTTCTTTACTTTATACTTCTTTACTTTATACTTCTTTACTTTATACTTCTTTACTTTATACTTCTTTACTTTATACTTCTTTACTTTATACTTCTTTACTTTATACTTCTTTACTTTATACTTCTTTACTTTTTTCTTGTACTTGTTGACTAATCATTCATCACTATTTATTGTTTACTTGTACAGTCGGCCAATAAGTGTTGTCGCGGTACCAAGTATATTTCGATCAATAATTTGTATCAGCACTAAGCGTCATTTCATCGTTTCGAGTGAGATATACAAACGTGTTCCTATCTTTACACACCATATTCAACATCTGGCAGACATTAATACAGCACACCGCGAGCAAGACATAGCGACAACAGAGACACGACTTATTTGGCCAACTGTACCGTCAGCCAATGTACGGTACGGTACTCAAAACGTTTGCTTGTTAACTATTCATTCATTACTGTATACTCACTACTTGTACGATCAGCCAATGTACTCAAAACGTTTACTTGTTGACAATCCAGCCATTACTATTTACTGTACTGTACACTTAATTCTACGGTCAGCCAATGTTTACCTTACCTTGAGTTTACCTTGAGTTGTTTCGGCCTCCTCAGCGGCCTCGGCGAGAGTTGCTTCCCCCGAGTGTGTTTGCTGCCAGTGTTTGATGCAGCAGGCTATTCGAGGGGGCAGCCCCCCCCCCCCCCCCCCGCGAAGTATGGCTGATCAAGCACCGACTTGAGATGGTTGTCCAAGGCTTTTTTTAATACTTTCGTTGGCACGTCCATCAGGTTTCTCACGTTCTCTGGCATATTGTTGAAGAGGCTCGGTACCCTGTTTGTCAACCAAGAGTCCCTCAGTGTGTCCAAAACGTTTACTTGTTGACTATCCAGCCATTACAATTTACTAATTAATTGTATCTTCAACCAATTTAATTTTTACTTGTTCACTCTCCATTCATTACTGTTTGTTCATCACTTATATCACCAACCACTTTACTCATATATATACTTGTTCACTCTCCATTCATTACTGTTTGTTCATCACTTATATCACCAACCACTTTACTCATATATATACTTGTTCACTCTCCATTCATTACTGTTTGTTCATCACTTATATCACCAACCACTTTACTCATATATATACTTGTTCACTCTCCATTCATTACTGTTTGTTCATCACTTATATCACCAACCACTTTACTCATATATATACTTGTTCACTCTCCATTCATTACTGTTTGTTCATCACTTATATCACCAACCACTTTACTCATATATTTACTTGTTCACTCTCCATTCATTACTGTTTGTTCATCACTTGTATCACCAACCACTTTACTCATATATATACTTGTTCACTCTCCATTCATTACTGTTTGTTCATCACTTGTATCACCAACCACTTTACTCACTCTCACCAACCACTCAAGTCTAGTATTTACCCATTATTTTTCTGTGAGGAGGGAGGGGAAGGAGAAGGCGATATATATGTGTGTGTGTGTGTGTGTGTGTGTGTGTGTGTGTGTGTGTGTGTGTGTGTGTGTGTGTGTGTGTGTGTGTGTGTGTGTGTGTGTTTATGTGTGTGTGTGTGTGTGTGTGTGTGTGTGTGTGTGTGTGTGTGTGTGTGTGTGTGTGTGTGTGTGTGTGTGTGTGTGTGTGTGTGTGTGTGTGTTGATGGAATGAAGACTCAGGTTCACTTCCTGTGTTGTCTAATTAACTCTTGGGGCAGGGTGGAGTTTTAGGTTATTGTGAATTACTCTTTTATTTTTTGTCGTTTGTGTGAAATGATAATAGACTCGTATAATTCGTATTGTATAATCTTGATTAATTATAATTCTTAACATCAATCACCCTCAAATGAAATTAATTAAACTTTAGGCCTATATCATGACGCATATATTTATTTTATTTTGGCTATCATTTAGAGATTTGACGTATATTAGTAAATAAATATGGATGCCAGAGGGTTAACAAAGATGTGTTTTACTCCTTTTGTTCATAAAAGGTCTTTCAAAGGAGAGTAACACCATCTAATGTAGACCAGAATATAATTTAAAGGCGTCATCATATGGTAAAAGTTAAAATATCGCTTTCATAAAACAAATTTATCGGTTTTACCCAACTAAAGAAAGACACTCTTAAAAATCTAAATGGAAAACAATGTCTTATTATACCCTACTCTTTGTAAACAGTAAAATACTGTCATGTAATGAAACGATAAAGGCGTCTTCATACTGAAAAGATAAGTAGGAGTCACACGAAAATGGGTTTCTTCATACTCTCAGGAGTCCCCCCCCCCCAAAAAAAAAAAAAAAAAATGAATATGCAAATTTTCATATCAAAACCTTCGCATAAACTCAACTACATAAACTAATGAAATGTTGCGTAGAAGTTTGGATAAACTAACATACGATTATACTTAATTAATCCAGTTTAGCGATTTAATTATTATTATTAACAAGTTGAATATTATTTTTGTTTTGTTTTTCAAAGTTGTAATTAATATGTAAACGTAAATACATAATCGCGATACCATTGGTGCATAAATGGATGGATGAATAAGTCTGGCAGCTGGAAATCCGAAGTTCCTCGATGGTGTCACAAATCCAGAACTCATGCCAAGTTAGTTGAACAAAGCCAATATCAAGAGTTCCGGGTCCCAAGATATTAAAGCTATAAGATGTTATGAGTTACTTTATAGATGGCAGCACTTTCTACCTACACGTAATACCATATAAATGTACACTCGGATGCCACAGTCTCTAACCCACCCATTGGAAATGGTAGACCCCTATGTTTGTATTTATGCAATTATAACTAGGCTATCTTATTTTTAGTATTGTTATTATTATTATTTTGTTTTAAGGGGAGGTTTTTAGTGTGTTTCCTAGACTTCCATCAAGCTTGAAATTACACCCCCATGACCCCCTTTCAAGATAAATTTGTATATTTTTCGGTAGAAAAATTTCCCGGCCGAAGGCCGGTTCCTCTTAAATTACAGGCTCGCTATCGCTCGCCAGGAAAAAATCGACACCTAAATGGGACGAAAGGTCTTAAATTTTACAGAAATGGGGGCGAAAGTTCTTAATTATGGTACGAATGTCTTAAAATATCAAAAGCAATGGGGCTAAACATGAGGGAGAAAGGAGTCCAGAAAAAAATCCCTCAAGTGGAAATCTCCCCTTAATGGAACTTGCTTTTCAGTTTGTCAATTAAGAGTATATATTATATATTTTTTTTGTTATTGATGCATTGATAATTGTTCATAAATTCGTTTCCAGAACTATGCTTCCATAATCATTATAAATCGGTGAAGTCCAGGAACATTTATGAGCTGGCTAGATACTATTACATCCGAGTGTACCGAGTGTCAGACTTCTTTATGTTGCAAATTATGGTGAACAAGCGTATTTTCTTGATTTTTCAAAGTAGCTGGCTCACTGTAGGACGGTGTAAGACTGCAACACATACACACACACACACACACACACACACAGACACACACACACACACACACACAGAGAGAGAACACACACACACATACACACTGACGAATTTCCTGGAACTTTGATAAATTTATGCGGCAACTTTGACAGTACACCCAAGTACCATAGTCATTAGAGGGACTTAAAAGCTTAGGGAGCATGTCAGGTTTGTGTACAGTCGCGCTAATAAGTCATGTCCCAGCTGTTATTAAGGGGAGATTTCCACCTGGAGGATTTTTTTCTGGAACCCTTTCTCCCTCATGTTTAGCGCCATTGCTTTTGAAATTTTAAGACGTTCGCCCCATTAGTTTGGCGAATTTAAGAACCCTCGCCCCATTTCTGTCAATTTTAAGACCATTCGTGCCATTTAGGTGTCGATGTTTTCCTGGCGAGCGATAGCGAGCCTGTAATTTAAGGGGAATCGGCCTTCGGCCGGGACATTTTTCTACCGAAAAAATTTCAAATTTATCTTGAAAGGGGGTCTAGGGGGAGTTATTTTAAGTTTGATGGAAGTCTAGGGAATCAACTAAAAACCTCCCCTTAAGTTTGGCTTTCTCTGTGCTGTACGGTACTTTTGTTGAATAGGGTGGATAAGTGTAGGAATAGGTTTGTATATCCCACTCGAAATGAATAAATTAAGTTTAGATACGGCTGAAACCAATTATTGATACAAACATAATTGGTGCCGAGACATCACTCATTAGGCCGACTGTGCATCCAGATTGATTAGCGTAGGTAGAAAAAAACAAAAAAAATGTAGGGAAAAATGTCTTTGAAATTAGATTTGATTTGAACTTATATTTTTTGTATTTATTTTTATAATAGTTATTGTTCCGATTCTTTGACACCAACCCAATGAAAATGGACTGTAAATGTTCAGTGTCGCAGATCGTTTACATTATGGGGAGATTTCCACTTAAGGGACTTTTTTTTTTTTACCCCTTCTCCCTCATGTCTAGCCCCATTGCTTTTGAGATTTTAAGACGTTTGCCCCATTAGTTTGGTGATTTTAAGAATTTTCGCCCCATTCTGTCAATGTTAAGACCTTTCGTGCCATTTAGGTGTCGATTTTATCCTGGCGAGCGATAGCGAGCCTGTAATTTAAGAGTAAACGGCCTTTGGCCGGGACATTTTTCTACCGAAAAATTTGCAAATCTATCTTGAAAGGGGGTCAAGGGGGTGACATTTTAAGGTTGCTGGAGGAGTAGGAAACAAACTAAAAACCTCCCCTTAAGGGGGTAGTGCTTGGTTTTTGTTTTGCCTTTTTTTGGGGGGGAGGGGTGGGGTGGGGGGGAGGGCCTATGTATTAATGTATTAATATATATTTTTGTTTCCTAGCTAGACCTCCATCAAACTTAAACAACAACACCCACTAGACCCTCTTTCAAGCTATCGCTCGCCAGGATAAAATCGACACCTAAATGGCACGAAGGGTCTTGATATTGACAACAAATGGAGCGAAAGGTCTCAAAATTGCCAAACTAATGGAACGAACGTCTTAAAATATCTCTGTGTGTGTGTGTGTGGGTGTATCATAATAATAATAATAATAATAATAAACGGTTTATTAAAGAATGGCAGCCTCATGAGCTGAAAATACACATTTTACAATTTAGTGGATGAACATGAGATGTACAGATATGAAGATGGTAAGCTCAGTTTACAAACAAAAAATAATAAATACAATAATGATGCAGGTGCAGAATACCATTATCATACCTAACCATGAGAGTAAGTGATATACAGTACATATACACATTTATTTACTTACTCATATACAGAACATACGTATATACACGTACATACACACATACATACGCATACATATACATACATATATAAGAACATAAGAACATGCAGTAAGTGTGCACATGCCCGTATACACATACGCTCACGTATGCACACAAACATACATACATACAAAAACTGTTTTGGTAGGGTCAGGGTAAAGGGTAAAGAGGGTGCAGCATTCAAGTCCGTACAGGTAGGGTCAGGTAAAGCCTACTACAATGGGAGGTTAATCCTCGGTAGTGTATGTGTGTGTGTGTGTGTGTGTGTGTGTGTGTGTGTGTGTGTGTATGTATGTATGTATGTATGTATGTATGTATGTATGTGCGTATGTATGTATGTATGTATGTATGTATGTATGTATGTATGTATGTGTGTGTATATATGTGTGTGTTGGGACTACTGGCACCCACGGGAAAACAGAGCATTGATTAGAGATGTAAGGAGTGAACTTAAACCCGACGCACTGGTGATCGAAACATATAGAAAAAAATACACTCTTTATGAAACTAGCTGATATCACGTTCTAATTCATAAATCAACACTCAATCCCTTATTCGTCGTTCACCATGGTATATACATGTACCCCCTCTCCATATGTTTAAGAATACGGTGATAGTGAGTTATATTTAGAATGTAGGCCTATGAGGAAAGGAGTTTGTGGGTAGGTATTGGTGTGAATGAATGGAAGGTGTTAAGGGCAGATTTCCACCTGGAGGATTTTTCTCTGGACCCCTTTCTCCCTCATGTTTAGCCCCATTGCTTTTGAGATTTTAAGATGTTCGCCCCATTAGTTTGGCGATTTTAAGAACCCTCGCCCCATTTCTGTTAATTTTAAGACCATTCGTGCCATTTAGGTGTCGATTTTTTCCTCGCGCGCGATAGGGAGCCTTTAATTTAAGGGGAACCGGCCTTCGGCCGGGACATTTTTCTACCGAAAAATGTACAAATTTATCTTGAAAGGGGGTCAAGGGGGAGTAATTTTAAGCTTGATGGAAGTCTAGGGAATGAACTAAAAACCTCCCCTTAACCCGTACAGCCCCAGCGACGCGTCTGACGCGTCGGCAATGTATGTAACGCACAGCCCCAGAGACGCGCCTGACGCGTCACCCTAATTGCGCCGACCGTAACCGCAGGTGTAGCCACTCAAGAGGGCTCAGATTTGTATGGGAACTGTGTACGTATCCCACGCAACCGTGCAGATGGTTGAAAACTCTCAAAGTCCACGTGTTGCGCGGCGAGCGCTCAATAACCTGTTTTTTTGGGATAATTGCCTTCAATTTTTTACTCTTGTAAAACCCATTTTCGGGGGCTCTGTAGGACCATTTTTTAAGCTTTTTGAGCAGTTTTTCGTGGTTTTTCCTTCATTCCTAACCAATTCGCTATTGTTTCTGGAATAAAACCATTTTTTGAAAACCGGCCGGGTTCTGGTGCGCAAACATTACAAAACTAGCCGGGGCTCCACGGGTTAAGGGGTGGGGGATGAGCGTCTGTTTTGTTATTGTTTATTTATTTATCTTTATTATTTGTTTTAGTTTCCTCCCTAGACCTCCATCAAGAGGAGAGAGGTTTATAGTGTGGAGGAAAGAATGGTGTTAGCCTAATGAGTGTAAAGGGGTTCTGGTGTGAATGGTGTTAGCCTAATGAGTGTAAAGGGGTTCTGGTGTGAATGGTGTTCGCCTAATGAGTGTAAAGGGGTTGGGTGTGAATGGTGTTAGCCTAATGAGTGTAAAGGGGTTCTGGTGTGAATGGTGTTAGCCTAATGAGTGTAAAGGGGTTCTGGTGTGAATGGTGTTAGCCTAATGAGTGTAAAGGGGTTCTGGTGTGAATGGTGTTAGCTAATGAGTGTAAAGGGGTTCTGGTGTGAATGGTGTTAGCCTAATGAGTGTAAAGGGGTTCTGGTGTGAATGGTGTTAGCCTAATGAGTGTAAAGGGGTTCTGGTGTGAATGGTGTTAGCCTAATGAGTGTAAAGGGGTTCTGGTGTGAATGGTGTTAGCATAATGAGTGTAAAGGGGTTTGGTGTGAATGGTGTTTAGCCTAATGAGTGTAAAGGGGTTCTGGTGTGAATGGTGTTAGCCTAATGAGTGTAAAGGGGTTCTGGGGGGAATGGTGTTAGCCTAATGAGTGTAAAGGGGTTCTGGTGTGAATGGGTTCGCCTAATGAGTGTAAAGGGGTTCTGGTGTGAATGGTGTTAGCCTAATGAGTGTAAAGGGGTTCTGGTGTGAATGTTGTTAGCCTAATGAGTGTAAAGGGGTTCTGGTGTGAATGGTGTTAGCCTAATCAGTGTAAAGGGGTTCTGGTGTGAATGGTGTTAGCCTAATGAGTGTAAAGGGGTTCTGGTGTGAATGATGTTAGCCTAATGAGTGTAAAGGGGTTCTGGTGTGAATGGTGTTAGCCTAATGAGTGTAAAGGGGTTCTGGTGTGAATGGTGTTAGCCTAATGAGTGTAAAGGGGTTCTGGTGTGAATGGTGTTAGCCTAATGAGTGTAAAGGGGTTCTGGTGTGAATGGTGTTAGCCTAATGAGTGAAAGGGGTTCTGGTGTGAATGGTGTTAGCCTAATGAGTGTAAAGGGGTTCTGGTGTGAATGGTTAGCCTAATGAGTGTACAGGGGTTCTGGTGTGAATGGTGTTAGCCTAATGAGTGTAAAGGGGTTCTGGTGTGAATGGTGTTAGCCTAATGAGTGTAAAGGGGTTCTGGTGTGAATGGTGTTAGCCTAATGAGTGTAAAGGGGTTATGGTGTGAATGGTGTTAGCCTAATGAGTGTAAAGGGGTTCTGGTGTGAATGGTGTTAGCCTAATGAGTGTAAAGGGGTTCTGGTGTGTAAATGGAGTTAGCCTATGGAGTGTAAAGGGGTTCTGGTGTGAATGGTGTTAGCCTAATCAGTGTAAAGGGGTTCTGGTGTGAATGGTGTTAGCCTAATGAGTGTAAAGGGGTTCTGGTGTGAATGATGTTAGCCTAATCAGTGTAAAGGGGTTCTGGTGTGAATGGTGTTAGCCTAATGAGTGTAAAGGGGTTCTGGTGTGAATGGTGTTAGCCTAATGAGTGTAAAGGGGTTCTGGTGTGAATGGTGTTAGCCTAATGAGTGTAAAGGGGTTCTGGTGTGAATGGTGTTAGCCTAATGAGTGTAAAGGGGTTCTGGTGTGAATGGATGAAACGGTCGGTGTGTGTGAGAGTAATAGTGAGGGAGTGGTGTAGGAGGAGGAGGAGGGAGGGGGGTGTAATTGGCTGGTGAGAGGGGGCCATGTTCAATGTAGAAATGGGAGGAATATAAAGTTGGAGAGTGAGGTGTGGGTATATCTAATTATCTCTCTCTCTATATATATATATAATTATATCTATACTGTATATATATACAGAGAGAGAAAGGTAGATAGATAGATAGATTTTTTTAGATTTTTTGTTATTTCTTACCTCTGCCAACGAAGGGTTGTGTTTATGGAGTTGTGTGTGTGAGAGGGAGATGGATGTGTGGGTTGTATGAGTAGAAGGTGTGTGTTTGTGGTGGTGATGTGGGTAGTGTAAGTAGGTGTGTGTGTGTGTGTGTGTGTGTGTGGTAGCAGGGGCAGCGGCTATATATAACAGTTTAGAGGTTTCTGTCGTGGGCTTAGACGTGTATGAGCGCGAGGAGGAGAGACGAGGATGAGAAGCGGAGAGAGAGCGCGAGAGAGAGCTAGCGACGGAGAGGGAAGAAAGAGAGGAGAGAGAGAGGAGCGATGGAGGAGAGAGAGAGAGGAGAGAGGAGTGAGAGAGAGAGAGGAGAGAGAGAGAGGAAGAGATGAGATGAGAGAGAGAGAGAGAGAGAGAGAGAGAGAGAGGGAGAGAGGAGAAGGGAAGAGAGAGTGAAGGAGGGAGAGAGGAGAGGTGAGAGAGAGAGAGAGGGAAGAGAGGGGATGAGGGTGGATGAGAGGTGGAGAGAGCGAGGAATAGATGAGAGCGAGGGGAGAGAGGGGAAGAGAGGAGAGGGGAGGGGGGACGGGAAGAGAGAGAGGGAGGAGATAGGAGAGTGGAAAGGAGAGCGGAGAGGAAGGGAGAGGAGAGAGGATTGAGGAGGAGGAGGACGGAGAGGAGGGGACGGAGAGGAGGAGGGAGTGAGGAAGGAGAGATGAGGAGGGGGAGAGATGAGAGAGAGGAGAGGATGGGAGAGGAGGAGAGGAGAGGAGAGAGGGAGAGATGGGATGACACCGGAGGACGTATGGAGGGGAGAGGGAGAGAGAGGAGGCTGGGAGGGAGTGAGAGATAGAGAGAGCGGGGGAGGAGAGGGAGAGTGAGGAGTTTTGTTAGTAGGATGGAGAGAGATGAGAGCGGGGGCGGGGAGGGGAGAAAGATGACGATGAGAGAGGAGAGAGGAGGGATGAGAGAGGGAGGGGAGAGAGAGGGAGGAAGGGGCAGAGAGGGGAGGGGGGGGAGCAGGAGGGAGACGAGGAGAGGAGAGGGAGAGATGAGGGAGAGTGATGAGAGACCGAGAAGGAGGAGAGAAGGGATAGAGGAAGATAGGAGAGCGGGGATGAGAAGAGGAGTAGAGGAGATAAATCGAGAGCAGGAGAGAGGTAGACGGAGGAGAGAGAGAGGAGGAGGAAGGGGGAAGGAGAGGGCCCACCCGGAGAGAGGAGAGCCCGAGGAGACCGCAGACCACCCCCCCGGCAGGAGGAAGGAGGAAACGGTCCCACACCCCGCCGCGCAGAGGAGCCCCCCGCCCGATCCCCGAAGACCCCCAGGCCCGAGAACCTGAGAGCCCCCCCCCACCTGGGAGAGCCCCCCCCGGATGGAGGGAGGAGGGCGGAGAGGAGGGAGAAGGTAGGAAGAGGAGAGGAGATGAGAGACGGGGAGGAGAGAGGGAGAGAGTGAGGAGCTAGAGAGAGTAGAGGCAGCCGAGCATGAGTTGGGATGGAGAGATAGAGCGAGTAGGAGAGAGAGGAGAGGCGACATGGGAGAGCAGAGGGGAGGAGGAGAGAGCGAGAGAGAGATGTGGAGAGAAGAGGGGGGGGAGAGGATGAACAAGGGGGAGAGACGATACGAGAGGAGGAGATGACGAGAGGGGAGAGAGAGAGCGAGAGAGAGACGGAGATGTGCGAGAGAGGAGGAGAGAGAGAGAGCGGAGGAGAGAGGAGGAGAGGGAGAGTGAGAGAGGGCGGTGAGAGATGAAGAGAGAGGGAATGAGAAGGGAGAGAGAGAGAGAGAGAGAGAGAGAGTCACTCAGGAAGACATATATAAACACACACGACCATCAACACAGCTACAGAACCCCCACCACACTAATAACACATTCATGTCCATAAAAATACTTGTATGTTTCCTACTACTAGCTACTACTGACTCACTTTATTTTTCTACTTCCTACTACTGACTAACTTTTATTTTTCTACTAACTATACTACTACTACTCTACTGCACTTACAAACAAAATAGATACTATTTTTAGAATTAAAACAACTCAGAGTGCTCCCATATCTTCTCTAAATCTTCCATATTTACAGGAAGGATTTTTTCTAATCTTATTAATTATGTATAAGCGTTTTTGCAGATACAATACAATATCGTGATACATTTTTATGGATTTTAAAGACAGTAAGGGGAGAGTTTCCCACTTGATGGATTTTTTTTTTTTTGGTCTGGACCGCTTCTTCGCCCTATCAATTGTTTAGCCCCAGTTGCTTTGTAGATTTTAAGACGCTCTGACTCTCCCGTTCCTGTTAGTTTGAACGATTGTTAATACTTTTCGCCCCATAGCTGTAAATTGTTAAGAACTTTCGTGCCATTTCAGGTGTCGATTTTTTTCCTGGCGAGCGAATGCGATCCTGTATAATTTGAGAGAACCGGGAGGACCCGCCTTTTCGGCAGGGGACATTTGGTCTATATTCATCGAAAAATTTACAAATTTATCTTGAAAAGGGGGGTCTAGGGGGTGTAATTTTACAGCTTGATGGAGTTTCTAGGGAAGAAACACTAAATACCTCCTCCCCTTAAATAGAGGATTCCGTCAGTGGTGTGCAAAGGGTCATGAGGAACGTATGGCGCGGCGGGCGCCCCGTTGCACCCTCCCCTGCCCAGAACAATAGAAGGACTTTTTATAATTCCGGTTTATATTAGGATATTTATATAACAGGGTCTCCAATATATGTCACTTTTTAATAATCCGTAATTATTAGGATTATTGAATAAAGGCCTCCAATATATGTACTTGATTATTTAGGATATTGTATAACAGGCCCTCAAATAGTATTCTGTATATCTTAGGATATTATAACAGGGCCTCCATATATGTACTTTATATATTAGGATATTTATAACAGGCCTCAATATATGTACTTTATATATTAGGAGATTTTTAATAACAGGCTCTCAATAATATTATGTAAATTAATATATTAGGATATTTATAACAGGCCTCAATATATGTACTTTATATATTAGGATATTTATAACAGGCCTCAATATATGTACTTTATATATTAGGATATTTATAACAGGCCTCAATATATGTACTTTTTATATTAGGATATTTATAACAGGCCTTAATATATGTACTTTTTATATTAGGATATTTATAACAGGTCTCAATATATGTACTTTTTATATTAGGATATTTATAACAGGCCTTAATATATGTACTTTTTATATTAGAATATTTATAACAGGTCTCAATATATGTACTTTTTATATTAGGATATTTATAACAGGCCTTAATATATGTACTTTTTATATTAGGATATTTATAACAGGTCTCAATATATGTACTTTTTATAATCCGTATTATTAGGATATATATAACAGGTCTCAATATATGTGTTCATATATACTGAACATTTATGCATATATTTGATCTTGTTTTTCTTCTCTCGTGTTTATACTCGTTGGGAGATTATGTCTTTGTAATATATGTTATTGTGTAATGTATATTATGAAATAAAGTGAACTGAACTGAACTACTACTACTACTACTACTATTATTACTACTACTACTATTATTCCACTGACTAGACTACTACTTTTTGTTTTTTTTTTTTTTTTTTTTTTTTTTTTTTTTTTTTTGCAACTACTCAGTCTGGTGAACTCCACATTGGACCTATTCTTTGGGGGACTACTATTGCTGTATACTACTATAATCTACTACATACTACTATTTTTTTTGCTCTACTACATGGATTTGATTTAATCTTTTTTTCAAACATTTCATGGTCCTACTACGCCATCCACAATCACCAACCCCACTACCTTATATTAATATTGTACACATCGAAGTGCACAAGCATTCAAGATCCTATATTCTCACACAGCAACTTCAATCCAGTCTCATTCCTATGCGACCCTCTGCACTGCTGCCTAGTAGTATACTTCTGCCACCGTCCACTGGGGTGGTGCCGACCGTCTTGTTACCGCAGGCATAGTAGTGCTGATTTGAGCAATGAGAACGATAGACGGCATCTCATCCAGGCTACGACGTGCTATTGCTGCTACTACTACTACTCTCTCTCGCTTTCTCTCTCTCTCTCTCACACACACACACACACACAACATTGGCCGGCCGCCGCTGTACACATAAACTTGTCTCTCTCACTACCAGACTTATCGATCCTTCTCTCTCTCTCTCTCTCTCTCTCTCTCTCTCTCTCTCTCTCTCTCTCTCTCTCACTTATTATCTCTTCCTTCCTTTGCCTCTTCCCCCCACCCCACCCCCACTTTTTCTGTCTCCCCACCCCCCTCGCCCCCTCTGCCTGTCTCTCTCCCTCTCTCACACTCACTCACACTCCCCCTCTCTCACCCACTCACTTCAATATCCCCCTTCCTCCCCCCCATCTTCATAATTGCTTCATACTAATCCTAGCTCTCCAGGGTTACCAAATCATGTCCGCTAGATACTAAATAAATGTCGAAAATCGCTAAAATAACGGCACAATCTCCACAATATCTCTCTAAAATGGCTTAAATCTACAGAATAAATGTCGAAAATTGCTAAAATAACGGCACAATCTCCACAATATCTCTTTAAAATGGCTTAAATCTACAGAATAAATTTCGAAAATCGCTAAAAATAACGGCACAATCTCCACAATATCTCTCTAAAATGGCTTAAATCTACAGAATAAATGTCGAAAATCGCTAAAATAACGGCACAATCTCCACAATATCTCTTTAAAATAGCTTAAATCTACAGAATAAATGTCGAAAATCGCTAAAATAACGGCACAATCTCCACAATATCTCTTTAAAATAGCTTAAATCTACAGAAATAAATGTCGCAAAATCGATAAAATATAGCGCGCACAACCTACACAAAATCTCTTTAAAATAGCTTCATCTAACAGAATTAAGGTCGAAAATCGCTTAAAATAACGGCACAATCTCCCCAATATCTCGTTAAACTAGCTTTTAAAAATCTACAGAATAAATGTCGAAAAAAATCGATAAAATAACGGCACGTTCTCCACAATTATCTCTTTTAAAAGGGCCTTAAATCCTCACAGAATATCGCCAGAATTCATGTCCCTGGATGTTAAAATTTGCCTCTAGATCGAAATATATACCTTTAGATCTAGCGGGAAAGTAGTTAAATTGGCAACACTGTCATTGTTTATAGTATTCCTTTGTAAATATTCCCTTCTGTACCGGCGACGTCTGTTTAAGGGGAGATGGGTCGTTTTTCTAGATCACCTTCTCCCTCATGATTAGCCCCATTAGTTTTAGGATTTTAAGATGTTTGCCCCATTAGTTTTAAGATTTTAAGACCTTTCGACACCGGCATGGCACGAAAGGTGTTCAAATTGACAACGAAATGGGGCGAAATGTCTTAAAAGCGCCAAACTAATGGGTCGAATGTCTTAAAACACTACTTACTAAATGGGGTGCCTAACCATGAGGAAAATGTTGTATGTTTCTTTTTCGGTGGAGTTATGTTGTAAAAGAGAAACCCCGGACCCCATACTGGGAATCGTCAAGTTAATTAGGGTTATCAAAGGCAGTTCATTAATTAGTTGCCTTGGCGGAGTGCTGCTGTACTAATTGGTAGAAATACTGGCTATATAATTTGATCAACACAAATATTGAATGGATTAACTTTTATTGTTTACTTAAATATTTGTGTGGAAATTGTTATAGGATCGATTACTTGATTAACATACGTCTGTAACTCTTTTTTTCTGTGAGGTTATCGCTCTTATGCACACACACACACACACACAGTATATACACTTACCGTATACGCCGATCTATGAAATTGTTTATCTGATAACTACAAATATAATCACGGATAATGACAAATAACCCAACCCCAATACGCTTATGGAGGCGGTTTGCTTTGTTGTTGCTCCTGGAATTCGTTGGAACCCTCTCTCTACCCCCCCTCCCCCCCATATCTCTCTCTCTCTCTCTCTCTCTCTCTCTCTCTCTCTCTCTCTCTCTCTCTCACCCTCGCCTCGGCAAAGCACAAACCTAATTAACAACTATAAACTCATAAACAACTATATATTACTATTACGAATATATACTATTACCTAAAACATTAATAATATAATATATATAAACAACTATAGATACAATACTATATATTACAACAATAATACTATTACGAATAACAACTAATATTACTATACTACTATTACTACTCCAATATAACTATAGATAATACTATTTCAACTTAAATAACTATTATACTATACTAATATACATTACTATATATACACTACTAAATAAGATAATTACTATGTGACTAAACTATAACTATACATAGAAAATATAACTAACATTACTAAAAATATCATTACAGATTACTATACTAATATACATTACATATAAATTACTATATAACATACTAGATATTACTATTACGATAAAAGTATAATTACGAGGTAAAATACAGACAATAAAACCTATAATTACAACAATACATACATACATATAATACATACTAAAACTATTACATATAAATTACTAAACACATTACAAAACACCATATATACATAGATATTACAGGACTATTAAGACATTACTCTAATACATTAGATAATTACTATTACATATTACAAGCCAAGAGACTATAACATATATATATACAACAATATTACTATACATAACTACAAACTAACTATATAACATACGAACTATTACATACAAATAAAAACGAGAGGGACCGATTACTCGAGAGTAGAGCCAAAAAGACTCAATAACAAGATATATACATTACAATATACAATACTAGAGAAAGGACTATTACTATAAACGAACTATATACCTACATAATTACAACGATATACAACGATATAATAATACTATAACTATTACAAATGACTATTACGATAAAACAAAACTAGAAACAACAATATACGATTCCATATATTACATTAAGAGAACAAAAATGACAACTACTAAGCACAGAAAATTACATAGAATAACATTACTATAAACAGACTATAACTATTACAAATACATTACACACTATATAAACTACTATATAGAATACAACCAAACTACTAACAAATTACTATATAACTATACAAACTATATAATACAACTATTACTAACTAAATTACTAAAAACTGTATATATTACAAAATAACGAGACTACAAAATACATAATACAAATTACAGTAAAATACTAACACATTACATTACTATTATTCATGTATTAAAAATTACTAAAAATACGTATTATCAACTATTACTATATATTAACAATATTACATATAGATATAGATATTATTATATAAACTAACTATATATACTATTATTATATACCTATTATATATTTTACATTACTATTATCTATACTAGATATTACTATATTATATATAAGTACAAATATAAACAAATTACTAACTATATAATATGTATATACAGCTATTAGCTATCACACAACACAATACCATACATTTGGAAGCATGGTATCATCATCACTTTCCCCCAAACCCAACAAAGACCCCACGCTACCCTCCTCGCACCGCCCCATCACACTCCTTTGCTCCCCCTCCAAAGTCATGGAACGCCTAGTATTACAACTAATTACACCTGACCTAACCCCTAGCTCCAACACAACATGGCTTTAGGCCACTGCACTCCACAAACACTCTTCTCACAGACCTTACACAAAGAGCTTTCGACGGCATCAATTCAGCTAGACCACCACACAGATCACTATTAGCCACACTCGACATTAGTAAAGCCTTCGATGCCATCCCCCGCCACAACCTAACAAACAAAATCTACAACACAAACATGCACAACAACACAAAAACGTGGCTGGCCAACTTCCTAGCAGGCAGATTTGCACACGTATCTTTTGCCGGTCAGTCATCTAAAATCAGAAACTTTCCAAACGGAGTCCCACAAGGATCCGTCCTATCGCCCGCACTCTTCAATCTGTACATGCACGATAACTACACCCAATACGCCCCAAATAAACTTAGCCTCCTATGCAGATGACATAACACTCACATGCACACCATGACCCAAAAAGAGCAACAGATCTCCTTCAACCCTATCTCAACACACTACATGGCTGGTGCACTACAAACAGACTTTAATCTAGCCCCAGCCAAATCCACCGCAACCCTGCTCACAAGTTTGACAGGAGAACACGAATACATCCCTCAACTCACCATAAACAACACACCCCTAACACATACACACACACCCAAAATCCTAGGAGTAACATATGATACTCATATGACATTCAAAACAGCACACCACAAACATTAAAAAGAAACTGACACCCAGACTTAACGCCCTCAGGTCACTTGCTCACACAAAATTTGGACACAACAAAGAAACTACCACCACAGTATATAAACAATACTAAGATCAGTGATGGAATACGCAAGCCCAGCCTGGGCTTCTAACCTAGCTGAAACACATCATAAGACCTTACAGACTATTCAAAACCAAGCCCTGAAGATCATTACAGGCTGCACAGCTACTGCACCCACAGATCACCTACATCAAGAAACCAAAATCCTCAAAGTCAAAGACCATCTGGACATGAGACGCACTCAATTCCTGGCAGCAGCCTCCACGAACCAAGACCACCCACTAAACTACATGGCAACACACCCACAGACACCAAGAAATATCAAAACAACACCCAGCACACTGGTATCACACACAATTATTGTCCCTCTCATCCCTCCCTGCCCACCCCGAACCAACTTCCAGAAGCACATCCATACTCATATCTCACCGATCCATCCACTCACTCACAGACAACACACAGCTGCATGCACGACCTCCCGAAATCCATCCTTCCGAATCCTCCCTTCCTCGCGAGGGCAGAGTCCACCTGGTCAGGCTGAGATGCGGACACCATCCAGCTCTCCTGAGCTATCAGAAGAGACTGGATGACTCCGTTGTCGACGCCTGCCCGGGATGTAACACAGCACCCCATACCATTAAACACATCATAGAAGACTGCATTTCACACAACCACTTACGCCAACAACACAATCTACACTCAATGAGAGCTCTGTGGGAAAGCCCGATCGTGGCCATGGCCTTTCTCAGGGACTCGGGGCTGTTCGGCCAGGCAGCTTAGGGAACAACAACAACAACAACTACAGTATACCATTGCCAACTACTACAGTATACCATTGCCAACTACTACAGTATACCATTGCCAACTACTACAGTATACTATTGCCAACTACTACAGTATACTATTGCCAACTACTACAGTATACCATTGCCAACTACTACAGTATACCATTGCCAACTACTACAGTATACCATTGCCAACTACTACAGTATACCATTGCCAACTACTACAGTATACCATTGTCAACTACTACAGTATACCATTGCCAACTACGACAGTATACCATTGCCAACTACTACAGTATTACCATTGCCAACTACTACAGTATACCATTGCCAACTACTACAGTATACCATTGCCAACTACTACGTATACCATTGCCAACTACTACAGTATACCATTGCCAACTACTACAGTATACCATTGCCAACTACTACAGTATACCATTGCCAACTACTACAGTATACCATTGCCAACTACTACAGTATACCATTGCCAACTACTACAGTATACCATTGCGCCAACTACTACAGTATACCATTGCCAACTACTACACAGTTATACCATTGTCAACTACTACAGTATACCATTGCCAACTACTACAGTATACCATTGCCAAATACTAGCAGTATACCATTGCCACTACTACAGTATACCATTGCCCAACGTACTACAGTATACCATTGCCAACTACTACAGTATACCATTGTCAACTACTACCGACAGTATACCATTGTCAACTACTACAGTATACCAATGCCAACTACTACAGCAGTATACCTTGCCAACTACGACAGTATACCATTGCCAACTACTACAGTATACCATTGTCAACTACTACAGTATACCATTGCCACTACTACAGTATACCATTGCCAACTACTACAGTATACCATTGCCAACTACTACAGTATACCATTGCCAACTACTACAGTATACCATTGTCAACTACTACAGTATACCATTGTCAACTACTACAGTATACCATTGCCAACTACTACAGTATACCATTGTCAACTACTACAGTATACCATTGTCAACTACTACTACAGTATACCATTGCCAACTACTACAGTATACCATTGCCAACTACTACAGTATACCATTGCCAACTACTACAGTATACCATTGCCAACTACTACAGTATACCATTGCCAACTACTACAGTATACCAATGCCAACTACTACAGTATACCATTGCCAACTACTACAGTATACCATTGCCAACTACTACAGTATACCATTGCCAACTACTACAGTATACCATTGCCAACTACTACAGTATACCATTGTCAACTACTACAGTATACCATTGCCAACTACTACAGTATACCATTGCCAACTACTACAGTATACCATTGCCAACTACTACAGTATACCATTGCCAACTACTACAGTATACCATTGCCAACTACTACAGTATACCATTGCCAACTACTACAGTATACCATTGCCAACTACTACAGTATACCATTGCCAACTACTACAGTATACCAATGCCAACTACTACAGTATACCATTGCCAACTACTACAGTATACCATTGCCAACTACTACAGTATACCATTGCCAACTACTACAGTATACCATTGCCAACTACTACAGTATACCATTGTCAACTACTACAGTATACCATTGCCAACTACTACAGTATACCATTGCCAACTACTACAGTATACCATTGCCAACTACTACAGTATACCATTGCCAACTACTACAGTATACCATTGCCAACTACTACAGTATACCATTGTCAACTACTACAGTATACCATTGCCAACTACTACAGTATACCAATGCCAACTACTACAGTATACCATTGCCAACTACTACAGTATACCATTGCCAACTACTACAGTATACCATTGTCAACTACTACAGTATACCATTGCCAACTACTACAGTATACCATTGCCAACTACTACAGTATACCATTGCCAACTACTACAGTATACCATTGCCAACTACTACAGTATACCATTGTCAACTACTACAGTATACCATTGTCAACTACTACAGTATACCATTGTCAACTACTACAGTATACCATTGCCAACTACTACAGTATACCATTGACAACTACTACAGTATACCATTGCCAACTACTACAGTATACCATTGCCAACTACTACAGTATACCATTGACAACTACTACAGTATACCATTGCCAACTACTACAGTATACCATTGCCAACTACTACAGTATACCATTGCCAACTACTACAGTATACCATTGCCAACTACTACAGTATACCATTGCCAACTACTACAGTATACCAATGCCAACTCGCCCACAAATGGCCACATAATACGTTTTCCGGAACAAAATGCTGGTAAAAAACGTTCGTGTGAGATCATCTTTACTGTAGATAAAACTATAAATACTTATAAATTCTTATAACACGTTGATGAAAAAACTGCCTAACCAATAATACGGATTAAAATATATAGCCAGAACAATAATTGCACGACTAAGTTTTACGATATAGTAATAAACTTGACATTAATTAAGAAGCTCCCAATCCCAAAAGCCCGAAATATATTGCCAGAAAAATTTCTAATGTCACTTACTCACTCACTCACTCACACTCTCTCTTTTCTCTCACACACACTCTCTCTCTCTCTTTCACACACTATCTCTCACACTCACACTCGCTCTCTTTCTCTCTCACACACACTCTCTCATTCACACACTGTCTCTCACACACAAACACACTCTCTCTCTCTCTCTCTCTCTCTCTCTCCCTCTCTCTTCCTAGCGCAGGTGAGAAGCGGAGGCAATCCCGGTGTTTGTCAAGTGTAAACAAACGCTGGCTGGTAATTACATCACTGCAGTATGGACCACTTAAAAAAGGCCACTTGTTTTGAACTAATATATATAACACGAGGAGGTCAGAGATTCGGGTAGGGAGGAATTTAAGAGATTTATATAGTGTTTTAGTTAGTAATATGAAGCTTATAATTGATTAAGTTTATATAAAAAGCATATATTAAATCACAGCTGAATGGTGTGCTTGAAAGGGGGACTTGTTTTGAACTAATATACGGTATATAACACAAGGAGGTGACTCAGGGAGGTGACTCAGGGCTTATGATTCAGGTAGGGAAGAGATTGAGAAGTGTATATAGTGTTTTAGTTAATGATAAGAAGCTTGCATAGTGATTACGTTAATACCAAAAGCGGAATGGAGCGCTTAAGGGGAGGTATTTAGTTTGTTCCCTACGTTTTCATCAAGCTTAAAATTACCCCCCCTAGACCCCCTTTCAAGATAAATTTGTAAATTTTTTGGTAGAAAAATGTCTAGGCCGGTTGCTCTTAAATTACAGGCTCGCTATCGCTCGCCAGGAAATAATCGACACCTTAATGGCACGAAAGGTCTTAAAATTGACAGAAATGGGGCAAAATATCTTAAAATGTCAAAACTACTAGGGCGAACGTCTTAAAATCTCAAAAGCAATAGGGCTAAACATGAGGGAGAAAGAGGTTCAGAAAAAAAGCCTCCAGGTGGAAATCTCCCCTTAAAAGAGAGTTGTGTTGCCCTATTAACACAGAGGTGTCGGGTTAGTAAAAACAAGAAGGTTGATATAGTGTTTTAGTAAATAATAGGAATCTTACATACTAGTTAAGTTAAAATAATAGGAATCTTACATACTAGTTAAGTTAAAATAATAGGAATCTTACATACTAGTTAAGTTAAAATAAGAATCATATAGATTAAATAGACTTCTTTTGAGCTACTATACATATACCACGGGGAGGTCGAGGGTTATGATGTGGGTAGGGAAGAGATTAAGAGGTTTATATGGGGTTTAGTTGATAATAGGAAGCTTATATTATATTGTTTAAGTTAATTCAAGAAGCACACAATAGATCGCAGCAGAATGGAGTGCTTGAAAGGGAGATGTTTGAGCACACACATATATATATATATATATATATATTGAGTATATAGCACAAATACACGTGAGCCACTAAATGTTTCTAATCTCTCAGTGGGGTTCGAACCACCGACCGTCAGGACGATAGCCGACGCTTTAATCAATCATTTAATAGTTGATTAAAGCGTCGGCTATCGTCCTGACGGTCGGCGGTTCGAACCCCACTGAGAGATTATATATATATATATATATATATATATATATATATATATATATATATATATATATATATATATAGAGAGAGAGAGAGAAAGAGAGAGAGCGAGAGAGAGAGAGAGAGAGAGAGAGAGAGAGAGAGAGAGAGAGAGAGAGAGAGAGAGAGAGAGAGAGAGAGAGAGAGAGAGAGAGAGAGAGAGAGAGAGAGAGAGAGAGAGAGAGAGAGATTAAGATAGAGAGAGAGCTCCAGATAATAGTACAAAACCAAGATATTGGGTGGAATCCGTGCTTGTATTTGGTTTGAGCTGCAACATTATATTCCACACCAAAGAACGATCATTTCAGATAGATACCGCGCCCGAACAAATACGAGATTCACATGTGCTTTATATAATACCCCAACATATTATTTTGGCTGTGTTTCATATATTATAACGAGCGTATAACGAGCGAACTGGGGTGCATGTATTGTGTGGTAGCTACAATATTACAGTACCGAGGGTCAAGGGTACAGCAGCGGATATTACAGTACCGAGGGTCAAGGGTACAGCAGCGGATATTACAGTACCGAGGGTCAAGGGTACAGCAGCGGATATTACAGTACCGAGGGTCAAGGGTACAGCAGCGGATATTACAGTACCGAGGGTCAAGGGTACAGCAGCAGCGGATATTACAGTACCGAGGGTCAAGGGTACAGCAGTGGATATTACAGTACCGAGGGTCAAGGGTACAGCAGCGGATATTACAGTACCGAGGGTCAAGGGTACAGCAGCGGATATTACAGTACCGAGGGTCAAGGGTACAGCAGCGGATATTACAGTACCGAGGGTCAAGGGTACAGCAGTGGATATTACAGTACCGAGGGTCAAGGGTACAGCAGTGGATATTACAGTACCGAGGGTCAAGGGTACAGCAGCGGATATTACAGTACCGAGGGTCAAGGGTACAGCAGCGGATATCACACAAACTGGCTGGGATATTAACATTAGGTACAATAAAGTCTGTATATTTTCAGCTGACGGTAAATTGTCATGTCCTCATCATGATAACTCGGCTATTGTAGAGAGTTTGTACCGAAATATGTTGTTATTAATATATGTTTGGTAATTACAGGACGGAGAGACAGTAATTTCGTATATTTCCATTAAGTCTCGATAATTGAGTTGCTAAGGGGTTCATTTTGCCATATGCTGGAAAGAAATGGACTATACCTAAATGTAAATCACACTAGGTGAGGACACAGCTTACACATGGACTGTAAGCCAACTAAATATGTTTAGTGGCCTCATCTACACGAGATATAATACAACAAATACACGGATTTATTTACTACTACCGGTACCTGAAAATAAATACAGGCTTAACAAGAATGTTCAGTTATAATACTTTTAATACAGAGTGAAAAACCATATATTAAGAAACGACCTAATCCGGGAGGCTACCATAAGCTTTACAGACTACCGGTATGTTAAGGGGAGATTTCCACTTGAGATATTTTTTTCTGGACCCCTTTCTCCCTCATGTCTAGCCCCATTGCTTTTGAGATTTTAAGACGTTTTCCCCATTAGTTTGGTGATTTTTAAGAATTTCCGCCCCATTCTGTTAATTTTAAGACCTTTCGTGCCATTTAGGTGTCGATTTTATCCTAGCGAGCGATAGCGAGCCTGTAATTTAAGAGTAATCGGCCTTCGGCCAGGACATTTTTCTACCGAAAAATGTACAAATTTATCTTGAAAGGGGGTCAAGGGGGTGAAATTTTAAGATTGTTGGAAGAGTACGAAATAAACTAGAACCCTCCCCTTAAGAAAATACACGGCATATAATTATGATCTTATTATTTCAAGTTACTATAGGAAAGCAGTAATGGTCGTCAAATTATCGAAAAAAAAAAAAAATTATAAATAAATAAATGAATACATAATATTTAAATTAAATAAATAAAACACAACAAAGACTTACGATTTCTATCACTCTTCATAATACTACATCTTCAAAGAAACAAACAATTATTAATTAAAAACAAGCAAACAAGCATCATGTTTTAGTGAATATTGTCTACCGGTACTAAATGTTAGCCAGGTCTGGGATACGTACTTACACAGGTCGTTCATCACCTGTACACGACGATACTCTCACACACACACACACACATATATTAGAACGTGTCCCTACAACCATGAATATATGAATACATCTGCATGTAAGGTGAGGTGAGTGAGCGGGGGCGCGAGGGAGTCGTTCAGAGGCTTCATAAATCTACGTTCCGAAGCTTCGATATTATTAAGCTCTTTCTTTTGTTTTTAATAACCATTTCAACAGTATCGTAAGGACGTGTTTTTCATGTTAGTAATACTATTCTTTGTCAATAAAATAAGTAAATATATCTAGCAACATTCAACGATTCAACTTGTTAACTAATTCTGGCCACCAATAGACATTTTCGCTCCACACACACACACACACAAAAGTGGACTTGAACCTTCCCTTCAATATTTTGTTATATAAAGCATATATAATATACTTAATTCAATGTCGATAGTTATATTATTTTGAAAAATTAAAAAAATACCAAACCCAAGAATATTTATAAACAAATAGGCCTACCTGAAACAGCACAGGGTTTTTGTTCAGACATTTCACATTGTACAGTACCGTACTTAATTAAGATATGATTTGTAGTTACCAAGGAAATAAACATACATACATCTCTCTCTCTCTCTCTCTCTCTCTCTCTCTCTCTCTCTCTCTCTCCCCACCACTCCCTCACCCCCCCCCCCCCCCTCCCCCCCCCCCCGCGCCCCACAAGCAGTTTAGTTCCCCCCCCCCCCCCCCCCCCCCCCCCACCACACGGTTCAACTTGTTAACTAATTCTGGCCCCCACTAGACACTTTCGCCGCACCATCCTGCCCCAATTAGAACGCACCAGGGCCGCGTCATCAGTATGCGGGAAAAATGTGGACTTGAGCTTCACCGCAAACTTTACCCAGACTCGGCCACAGTTCCCAGTCGGTTCGTTCGCTCGTTGTTTCGTTTTTGAGTTGGTTCGTTCTCAAGTTGTTTCGCCCTTAAGTAATTCCGTATTCGTATTGTTTCGTTCTAAAGTTGTTTCGTTTCTTACTTGGTTCGTTCTCAAGTTGTTTCGTCCGTAAGTAATTCCGTATTCGTATTGTTTCGTCCTTAAGTTGTTTCGTACTCTAGTTGTTTCGTTCTCTAGTTGTTTCGTTCTCAAGTTGTTTAAATGTAAATTGGTTCGTTCATAAGATTTTTATACTTAAGTTGTTTCGTCTTCAAGTTGTTTTATCTACAAGTTGTTTCGTCCTGAAGTTGTTTTGTCCTCAATTTGTTTCACTCACAAATTACTTTGTCTAAATTAACTTCGCCCGCACTAAATTTATTCGGGACACATAATAACCTAATTTAACTTAACCTAACCTAAGCCGAGGGTCAGGCTCAGTTTGGAATAATTAGTGTTCAAGTTACTATAAGTAACTTAGCCTTCACTCAAAATTGATGAGAAACCTAGCCAAATTTAAATTGATCTAATCTAAGCCCAACATATTTTAACAAATCTTCACATAATCTAGGCTTAACCTATTCTGATATGTCTTGACATACTATGAGCCTAACATACTCAAACATATCGTCATATAACTTAAACCTAATTTATTTTAACATATCTGTATATATCCCAAGCTTAACATATACCTTATCTTTATATACCATAAGCTTAACTATTTTAACATATCTTAATATACTGTAATCTAAGCCTAACTTACCCTAGCGTATTTTCATATAACCTATAACTATATAACTATTTTGTTTTAACATATCTTCATATAACTAATATAAGCCTCCTAACTAGCAGACGAAGATCATTAATTCCAAACAATTTCGAGGTCAAGTGTCGCTCTCAAAAGTGTCTGCCAGGTGCTCTCCATCTTTCCACCAGAGTGACAGTTGCCACCGAAACTGTTTGGGATGAAGGATTATTAGGCTGCTGGAATACTTAGTTATACCTGATTATCGGACTTCAAAGTGTGGGTAAAGTGATTCGAGTGAGGATGAAAAAATATCTTGTGGAGGAAATGACGTGGACGAACAAACTTGTGGTCCAAAAAATGTGGACGACCAAATGCAGGTGATAAAATGTTACAGCAACTAACTGAAATGCGACGGGAATTTAGTTGAGAGTTTTTTTTTTCTGGACCCCTTTTCTGGACCCCTTTTCTGGACCCCTTTTCTGGACCACTTTTCCCTCCTACTCAGCACCATTAGTTTGTATATTTGCAGATGTATGTATGCCCCATTAATTTGGCAATTTAAACATACTTCTCCCCATTCCTTGTCAATATTAAGACCTTTTATATAATTCAGGTGTCGATTTTTTGCAAAGCGAGCCTGTAATATAGAAAGAAACGTAGTTTTACCGAATAATGTATACGTTCATCCCGAAGGAGGATCTTGAAAGAGTTTTTAAAAGCTTGATAGAGGTCTGGGGAGGAAGCTAAGAAAAATAATAAATACATTAACAAATGACAACAACAAAAATATATATATAAAATTCCCTTCAACGAACGAACCTGTGAGCGAAAATCCCAGCACAAGATACAACCACAGTAAACTTGTCGCTCCTCCCTCCCTAATTACCATAAATTACATGTGAGACACGGGAGCCAGGCATAATAATTATCTGGGATAATTAATAGCGTGTGTATAACCCTTTCCCTCCACACCTGGTCTAGTATACCGGAGGCCTGGAGACTCCAACTGATCTTAAGGGGAGAGTGGCGTATTTATTTGCTCATTCATGTATATTTGTAGGCTAATATTATATTGTAGTTTCCTTCCTTGACCTCCTCTTTGGGCACTCTTAAGTTTACGTTCTAGACACTTTGTTATACGCCATGTTTTTGATCCATAAATTAGTACAGGGAGGGCGCATTGCATGGGATTGATTATATATATATATATATATAAACAGTATCTATATGCACGTCAGATTACAAAGATAGAGTAAAGCTACAAGAAGCTTCCTTTGATGAAACTCCGGCAACATAAAAAATAAAATACAGTACTTGGGTCCGGATCTCTGGCAGATGTTCTTTACTCTTTTACTTTTCTCACTCATTTACTCTATATTGCTCGGTATTTCTCACTCATTTACTCTATATTGCTCGGTATTTCTCACTCATTGACTCTATATTGCTCGGTATTTCTCACTCATTTACTCTATATTGCTCGGTATTTCTCACTCATTTACTCTATATTGCTCTGTATTTCTCACTCATTTACTCTATATTGCTCGGTATTTCTCAGTCATTTACTCTATATTGCTCGGTATTTCTCACTCATTTACTCTATATTGCTCGGTATTTCTCACTCATTTACTCTATATTGCTCTGTATTTCTCACACATTTACTCTATATTGCTCGGTATTTCTCACTCATTGACTCTATATTGCTCTGTATTTCTCACTCATTTACTCTATATTGCTCGGTATTTCTCACTCATTTACTCTATATTGCTCGGTATTTCTCACTCATTTACTCTATATTGCTCGGTATTTCTCACACATTTACTCTATATTGCTCGGTATTTCTCACTCATTGACTCTATATTGCTCGGTATTTCTCACTCATTTACTCTATATTGCTTTACTCACACTCTTTCAATTCTTCCTATATCAATTTGACACCATTTCCTCGATATTTTGCCCCTCACTCTATATTCATTTTGCCCACATGCTTTAAATCTCCTCCGTCCTTCCCAGATGTATTAAATATAATGTATAATGTATTTACTTTTATTTCCCTACGTTCTTTAAAGCTTACCCGGTACCTCACATTCGCATCTCCCATAATATATGATTTTACTCTTCGTTATATTTCCACTCATTAACTTTACGTGAATATTAACCACAGTCCTCCCACACGCACTATATGTCAAATCTACGCTATTTTACTCACCCACTCACTTACTATATCTTAACACAGTGTTTGTAATCTTCCGGCCACACTTCCTTTAATTCCCACAGTTTGTCATTAATCTTCCCACAGTTAGTTTAATCTTCACAGTTCTTTTAATCCTCCTACAGTTTTTTAATCCACTCACACTTCTTTTAATCCTCCCCACACTTCTTTTAATTCTCACCACACTTCTTTTAATCCTCCCACACTTCTTTTAATCTTCCCACACTTCTTTTAATCATCCCACACTTCTTTTAATCCTCTCACACTTCTTTTGATCTTCCAACAGTTCTTTTAAGTCCTTGCATGAAAGTGTGGTAATCCCGACATAGAGTTACGGGAGCGAAGTATGGACGTTGGTGAAGATTCAAACCAAGAGTGATAGGGGTGGAAATGAGTTACTTGAGACGTGTGTGCGGAGTTACATGGAGGGATAGACAGACGAATGAGGAAGTAAGAGGGAGGTGTGGTGTGAAGGTAGATGTGCTGGAAAGTGTGAAAAGGAACACCTTGAGATGGTTCGGCCATGTGGAACGTATGGGAAGAGAGAGAATGACAAAGAGAGTGTATGAGAGTGAGGTGTAAGGACAGAGAGTGAAGATAAACCGAGTGAGAGGTGGAAGGATGGAATTAAGAAGTATATGAGTGAAGGCGGTGCTGGATGGAAGGAGGAGCGTCGACTGACTGGGGACTGCAAGAGGCCGTTTCGTTCGTGGCCACCCCTTCGGGGATCACGGCGTCCAGCAATAGATAGATAGATAGCTTTTTAATGCCCCCACACTTCCTTTAATCCAGCCACACTTACTTTAATCCACCCACACTCCTTACTCCCCCACACTCCCTCCTCCCCCACAGTGTTCTATCCTGGCCACGGAAGGAGAGAGAAAAAGGGGGTCCACCGCCCCCAGGTGCTCGTGTTTTAAGCCCTCTCTTTCTCTTACTTTCTCTTTTTTTAATCCCGTCTCTCTCTCTCTCTCTCTCTCTCTCTCTCACACACACACACACACACACACACACACACACACAATATCTGTATGGACAGCCAACGAACTTCCTTTTTCTTCGTATCAATCATTCGCATACTCTCTCTCTCTCTCTCTCTCTCTCTCTCTCTCTCTCTCTCTCACACACACACTGTTTTCCTTTTCCAAGTAGAGTCTCTATTTTTCTCCTCAATTCTTTCTTTCCGCTCCATTACCCAGATGTTTGTCCTCCTAAGCCGGTATCATACGAGCGCTTTTACCCTCAACATTTAATGGCAACCCTAATCTCATATTATTATTATCGGCAACTCTGATCTCTTAGTTTCTGAAACACACTTTTGATACACTAATGTTGTCACCTAAAATAATCTGCCTGGAGTCTACCTGCCGTTACCGGAAAACAAAGAATTATCTTATAATGTGGGAAAAAAAAAAAAAAAAAAAAAAACACACACACACAGAGGCTGCAGGAGTTTGACTTCCTTAGAGGCTCTTAGAGACAATATCTGATCCGATGTCTTGGGGGTTATTTTTCAAGGTAAAATAAATCTGCCCACCTAGACCCCCTCCAACATAAATCTGTAGATTTTTCGATACAAAAATGTTCCGGACAAAGGCTGATTACTTTTAAGTTACAGGCTCGCTATCGTTCGACCAGTAATAAATAGACAGCTGAATGGGTGAAGTGTCTTATTATCGCCAGACTGATGGGGTGAAACGTCTTAAAATCCCTTAACTAATGAAGCAAAACAGGGGAGGTCCAAAAAGATCTCCCGCGGACCAAATATGGTTACATTGATTAGAAAGTGCCTCCTGTCGCCTAATTTGAGGTTCACACAATATTCGTATGAACATTTATTTTCTTCCCAGACGCCGTAATTCCCGAGAGAGAGAGAGAGAGAGAGAGAGAGAGAGGGGGGGGGGGGGGGCCATGAACTTTAGGCGTTTTTCCCGAATCGCTAGGTAAAATTGGCCGGGCTTGACATCTACCAATAACATTTTGACACTGCAGGCTCAATTCGCTGACCCTTGATCAGCAGCCGACGCTCTGCAGGATGTTAATATACAGTAATATTTTGGCGATATGCGTTTCATACAGTATATTCTATTTTGGCGATATGTGTTTCATACAGTATATTCTATTTTGGCGATATGTGTTTCATAGAGTATATTCTATTTCTAAGGAATGAGTGGGGAAACCTTAACCCTTTCAAGATCCAATACGCATTTTTGTTCTGTTTCCCGGCTATAATTTGACTACTTTATTCAGATTAGGAATGTGGTATTAGGATGTGGAAGTAAGAGGGTTAATGGAGATAGTCATTAAACTTATTAATCCCACAGATCCCTTGCTCCGATCTTAAATAGCAAGTAGGATTATGGTGAGTAAGTAAACATTTGGTAATACTTTCGATTAGTGTTATTTACCGTTGTGTTCCTGGATTAGTGTTATTTACCGTTGTGTTCCTGGATTAGTGTTATTTACCGTTGTGTTCCTGGATTAGTGATATTTACCGTTGTGTTCCTGGATTAGTGTTATTTACCGTTGTGTTCCTGGATTAGTGTTATTTACCGTTGTGTTCCTGGATTAGTGTTATTTACCGTTGTGTTCCTGGATTAGTGTTATTTACCGTTGTGTTCCTGGATTAGTGTTATTTACCGTTGTGTTCCTGGATTAGTGTTATTTACCGTTGTGTTCCTGGATTAGTGTATTTACCATTGTGTTCCTGGATTAGTGTTATTTACCGTTGTGTTCCTGGATTAGTGTTATTTACCGTTGTGTTCCTGGATTAGTGTTATTTACCGTTGTGTTCCTGGATTAGTGTTATTTACCGTTGTGTTCCTGGATTAGTGTTATTTACCGTTGTGTTCCTGGATTAGTGTTATTTACCGTTGTGTTCCTGGATTAGTGTTATTTACCGTTGTGTTCCTGGATTCTTTACCCAATGACGCGAACATGGAGCCAATCGCAGCTGTGGCATGTCCCCATCTTTTTCCTCACAGTGGTATTGCGAGTTTAATTTTATAAGGAAGTTGGAATTCTAGATTTCGATATATAAATAAATTGACAAATAAAATACGATTGTAGTAAATTGACAAAGACATTACATTCAACATACTTTCTATCCATCAGAAACCAACATTATTATTGTAATTCGGTTCAATATCGCCGTTTACGGTTCCAACTTCCTTATAGCCCGAAACTAGCAAGTGGTCAATTGTTTGGTTTTTAATCGTACTGTTCCTGAGCATTTTCCAAACGGCGGATCTCCTGGAGGGTCTTAAGATTTCTATTGAAACAAATGCCGTCTTCTTAGAATAAATATTGTTAATATTTAGTTTTTTTTATTCTGTCCCTATCATATGTTATGTTTCCTGGTACAAAATAATGTTATCTCGACAATACGACTGGTTTCAACCCTTTCAGCTATATATTTTCTTGGTAACGGTAAATGATTTCGTACAGCATAGTAAGGATCTAATGTATTCAAAGCGATAATTACTACCACAATCACATGTTTGACTCCCATGTATTCCTTTTAAGTTTATATAATCGTCAAACAATAGAATACAATAACAGAATACCGTACATCACGGTATAACTTAAGGGGAGATTTCCACTTGAGGGATTTTTTTCTGGACCCCTTTCTCCCTCATGTTTAGCCCCATTGCTTTTGAGATTTTAAGACGTTCGCCCTAGTAGTTTAGACATTTTTGCCCCATTTCTGTCAATTTTAAGACCTTTCGTGCCATTAAGGTGTCGATTTTTTCCTGGCGAGCGATAGCGAGCCTGTAATTTAAGAGCAATCGGCCTCCGGCCGGGACATTTTTCTACCGAAAAATGTACACATTTATCTTGAAAGGGGGTCTAGGGGGTGTAATTTTAAGCTTTATGAAAACGTAGGGAACAAACTAAATACCTCCCCTTAAGAGGTAGCTCAATTTGTAATTACACTATTATTTCTATACAATCACTACTACTATCACTACAACTATTACTACCTATAGTACTATTACCCTACTACTACTACTACTACCGCCACCACTACTACTACCGCCACCACTACTACTACCGCCACCACTACTATCACTACTACTATTTCTACGTAATTTCTACTTGGTGTTGGTTAGTAAGCCTTCTCTCCCAGCGGAGGTTTGCACGCCCACCCGCCGCCTTCATCCCGCCCGCCCTCACCCGATACGCAATTTGCCGCCCTTAATGTGTGGCCTTTCATGTCGGAGATGCGGGAAAGGTGGTGGGGAAGCGGGGAGGAGGGTGGAGAAGTGGGGAGGAGGATGGTGGAGGTGAAAGATTTGGGGGAGATGGAGAGGGAGTTGGGGAGTTTTGGCAGTGGAGGAGGAGGATGGTAGATAAGCGGGGAGGATGGTGGAGATGCCGGGAAGATGGTGGAGAAGTGGGAAGGATGATGGTGGAGATAACGAACTATTATAGAGCGTGCTAAATTATAGCGTCCATAACAGTTACGAAGGTGGTGGAAGAGGTCATTGAAGAGTTAGGGTGGTGTTAAGGGTGTTAGGAAGGTGGTGTTAGAGGACATTAGGAAGTTAAGGTGGTGCTACGTATGTGAAGAGGTCTGCTAGGTGGGTGAGTATTGAGAGCTATGGAGTCAGGGTCACGAGGCAGGCATGACCCTAATAACACAGACCCTTGTATAACAGAGGCAGAACACATTTTGGCCACTCCGACACAGCAATATGATAATAATAACATAATACACATTTACCGTGAACATTGTGTGAACTCAAACACTGTCATATAATAATAATAATAATAATAATAATATAATAATAATAATAATAAAATGATAATAATAATAATAATAATAATAATAATAATAAAAATAATAATAATAATAATAATAATAATAATAATAATAAATGTCAGTGTCACGTACGGTACAGCTCTTGAAAACGATCGCTTCATGTAAACACAATTCTGGCTCCCGATAGCCTACTCGATTTCGTTTATACTCGATACTCGAAATTGTCGAATGATATCCGGATTACAACGCAGAAACCCCTCATCGTGTTGAAAGCATGAACGTAAGGGGACAGTGGTTATTTGTTGGAGTCATTTTATGTATATATTCATATATTTTTTTGTTTCTTCCCTAGGCTTCATCAAACTTTAAAAACATCTATTAGATCCCCCTACTAGAATAATTTGTAAATTTCACGGCCGAAGGGCGGTCCCTCCACAATTACAGGCTCGCTATCGCTCGCCAGGAAACAAAAACGACACCTAAAGGGCACGAAAGGTCTTAATATTGACAAAGAAATGGGGCGAAAGGTCTTAAAATCGACAAACTAATGGGACAAACGTCTTAAAATCTCTAAACTAAAGGGGATAAACATGAGGAAGAAAGGGGCCCAGAAAAACGGCCTATCTTCCCGTAAGTCGGCGTCACAGGAACCTGTTTATCAGTGCGTTGTATAGCATTCTGGGTATTGGCTACGGATTATCTGATAGCATTGACAGGCAGAAGATAAATATGGCAACCACTCAAACCAGGTCTACGTAGTCTTGGTTCGGCTATGTTAAGGTTTGGTTAGTTCAAGTTAAGGGGAGATCTCCACTTGAGGGATTTTTTTCTTGACCCCTTTCTCCCTCATGTTTAGCCCCATTGCTTTTGATATTATAAAACGTTTTCCCTATTAGTTTAGCGATTTTAAGAACTTTCACCCCATATTAAGACCTTTCGTGCAATTCAGGTGTCGATTTTATCCTGGCGAGCGATAGCGAGCCTGTCATTTTAGAGGAATCGGCCTTCGGCCGGAACATTTTTCTACCGAAAAATGTACAAATTTATCTTGAAAGGGACTCAAGGGGGTGCAATTTTAAGCTTGATAGAGGGCTAGGGAACAAACTAAATACCTCCCCTTAACTTATTGATTGGATATTAGGAGATTGGCCATATTGGTTGAGGCCGTTTAGAAGTGTGGCCGTTCTGACTTGAAACCATTGTGAGAGGTTGACTATATACAAACCTTTGAGCTACTAAATTCATGTCCCCATTTTGATTATGAACCAAATGGGAATTATTAGGCTATTTCTTCAACATGAGTATTGACAACTAATATATAACATTTTTTATAACCACATCATTTAAATCGTTCATGAACCTATTTCATTAGTTTTATTAAGCTAAAAAAAAAAAAAAAAGGACTCTCATATGGCTAATGGGCTGCACGATAACCACAGTATCGCTTTGGACAGTTCAAATTGTTCTAATTAAGTTGCTTAAGGGGAGGTCTCCACTTGAGGGATTGTTTTCTTGACCCCTTTCTCCCTCATGTTTAGCCCCATTGCTTTTGATATTATAAAACGTTTGCCCCATTAGTTTAGCGATTTTAAGAACTTTTACCCCATATTAAGACCTTTCGTGCAATTCAGGTGTCGATTTTATCCTGGCGAGCGATAGCGAGCCTGTAATTTAAGAGGAACCGGCCTTTGGCCGGGACATTTTTCTACCGAAAAATGTACAAATTTATCTTGAAAGGGACTCAAGCGGGTGTAATTTTAAGCTTGATGGAGGTCTAGGGAACAAACTAAATACCTCCTCGTAATCACAAAGTTTATAAAGACATACGGTATATAAATGTATATAATTACTATGACCGTACTAGGAAAGAAGATATCTTTTGGAAGACTCTCCTAACCCTCTCCGACATATGACGCGATTTTGAGCCGATTAGGGATACTTTAAAGCCTTTGTTACCATCAGGGGTATTTAGAAACCTTTAGTTTAGTTACTTCAACCTCTGCAGTTGTCTTTGAATTAGCTGTGAGCAGAAAACTAATTTTGGAGAGGTAATTATAAGAGTGAGAGAACTCTATTTCTTGTTGCTAATCTGGCAACCTCTGCGTCATATGAGTCTGAAGGGGTGAAGGGGAGATTTCCACCTGGAGGATTTTTTTCTGAACCACTTTCTCCCTCATGTTTAGCCCCATTGCTTGTGAGATTTAAAGACGCTTGCCCCATTAGTTTGGCGATTTTAAGAACCCTCGCCCCCATTTGTCAATTTTAAGACCATTCGTGCCATTTAGGTGTCGATTTTTTCCTGGCGAACGATAGCGAGCCTGTAATTTAAGGGGAACCGGCTTTCGGCCGGGAAATTTTTCTACCGAAAAATTTACAAATTTATCTTGAAAGGGGATCAAGGGGGAGTAATTTCTTGAAACTACTCCCCCTTGATGGAAGTCTAGGGAATCAACTAAAAACCTCCCCTTAAATCCACAATAACAGAATGAAAAACAAACTCCTTATAGTATTTAAGATGGCAGAGGTACCCAAAGATCGTGGCAGTTGTCTAGTGACTGTTTATGGCAGGGTCGGTACAGGGATCAAGTCTCCCAGGCAATTACCGGGCGGAGTGTAAGCCAGTACCGGGAAAGAGGCATCTACAGGGAGAGTTCTGATACCTAGTTTGCTGTCTAGGTTAGCTTTAAGGGGAGACACCGGCCTTTTTTTCATCTTTCTCTCCTTTTCTCTCTTTCCCTGGCTTGTATCCATTCGGCCCCATTCAGCTAACTGTTTTAAGATGTTTATCCCCATCCAGGTGTCGATATCTTCCTGGCGAGCGATAGCGAGCCAGCATTCTATGGAGAAATCCGGCTTCGCCGGAGAAATTTTTCTATCGAAAAATGTACAAATTTAGCTTGCTGTCAAAACAAAAATATACATATGCTGGCTCGCTACCACTCGCCAGGAATATATTGACACCTGGATGGGGGTAAACGTCTTAAAACAGTAAGCTGAATGGGGCCGAATGGATACAAGCCAAAGAGAGAGGGAGAGAAAGAGAAAAAAAAAGCGAGGTGGGCTCCCTTAAGATCAGGTAAAATATATGGGTTGAGAGTCTTTATGTGAAGGATTCTGGTATTAGCGGTAAGGTGTAAATGGAAAGTTTTTGTTTAAATAAAATTAGAAGAGGGATACTAATTTTGACCACAGACTACACCGAGACACTCTCCCCCCTATGTGGCTGACACAGTCTCTCTGAAGATGGGTTCTGCGTAGCCCGAAACGTAAGATAAATAAATAATTAAGTTTGTTTTTCCTGTGTCTCCCTTCCACCTAATTCATCCACTCACTCATTCACACTCTCTCTCTCTCTCTCCCCCCCCCCCCCCCAGGGTGTCAAACCGGAGCAATTTTGTTTGATGACTGGAATGCATATGAGAAGGCATACAAGACCATTAACCTGAAATAACATTGTTTTGTACCACATTTGTTATCACTTTCAAAGACATCATGTGAACGATCAACCATAATGTGTACACCGCCACACCACATGTACAATAATCAAGACTAAACATAATGGACTTGGCCCTTTCGTTTGACCCCCCTCCCCTCCCTTCCCCCCCCCCCTCCCCTCCCTTCCCCCCCCCCCCCTCCCCTATGTTTACGGAGGTCATGTAAGAGAGACGGTTCGCATTAGCCTACCCCTATACACCTGGCTGCTGAGAGGGTCATTAATTAAGGGGAGATGGCCCGGTTTTCTGGTCATCGGGCCCCCTTCTTGTTCCTAATGTTTGGCCCCGTTAGTTTTGAGATATTGAGACGTTTGTTCCATTAGTTTGGCAATTTGCAGATCTTCCGCCCCCTTTCTTTGTCAATGTTAAGACCTTTCGTGCCATTTAGGTGTCAATTTTTTCCTGGCGAGCGATAGCGAGCCTGTAGTTTTAGGAGAAACCGGCCTTTGGGTTGGACATTTTTCTATCGAAAAATTTACAAATTTGTCTTGCAGGGGGGTCTAGTGGGTGTTTTTTTCAAGTTTGATGGAGGTCTAGGGAGAGAAAAAAAAAAAAAAAAAGAAAAAAAAAAAAAAAAAGTGAACCATTCCCTTAATCTTCCCTTCCCATGTCGTAAATTGGACTATCTCATATCACACAAAGCAATCATCACCGTTGTCTACTTCCGCCAGTCCCTTCAATTACTCTGTTGGTTGTGTAATAAGTAACACTCACCACCTTCCCTTTGACAGCGCGATCAACACTCACCTAAAAAGAAAAAAAATTACGTATTAAAATTTGCAGATAGATAGATAGATAGATAGAGAGAAAGAGAGAAAGAGAGAGAGAGAGAGAGAGAGAGAGAGAGAGAGAGAGAGAGAGAGAGAGATAGATAGAGAGAGAGGGAGAGTGAGAACAGGGGGGATGGGGGGAGTAGTCCCAGACATACACACACGACCGTATGCGTACTGTACATCTAAATCAATCATCCAGAGTCAAGAAAATAATTATCCTAGATATATATATTTATTAATTTTCCATCAATTTATTTTTAAGTTGTAACGTAAACTAATGTATGTGTGTGTATATACCTGCATATATATATATATACTGTATATATATATATATATATATATATATATATATATATATATATATATATATATAGAGAGAGAGAGAGAGAGAGAGAGAGAAATAAAATAACGAGACTCCAAGTAAACAGTAACATAATTATTTATTTAGCCAGACGTTTCGGCATTCACATTATGCCATCTTCAGTGGAATCTAAAATATGCGAGAGACACTCTTAGTATATACAATATATAAGTCAATCTTTGGTGAGGTCAGTCCTCATGGTGTTAGTGAGCTGGGCCTAGAATTAGGCCTAATCATTATGGTTGGGTGTGAGAGGGATCTGCCTTGTGTGGGCCACTCGGCCTTCTGCAGACTCCCATTTCCTTATGTTCTTATGTTCTTAATTTCTTCCTGGCGAGCGAAAGCGAGCCAGCATTGTATGGAGAAAACCGGCTTCGCCGGAGACATGTTTCCTATCGAAAAATTTACAAACTTAGCTTGCTGAAAAAACAAAAATATATATATGCTGGCTCGCTACCGCTCCCCAGGAAAATACTGACACCTGGATGGGGGTAAACGTCTTAAAACAGTAGGCTGAATGGGGCCGAATGGATGCAAGCCAAAGAGAGAGAACAAAAAAAAAGCGAGGTGGGCCCCCTTAAAGCGGCGGCCGTAACCAGAGTGTCGAGGAAAGGAAAGTTTAATATTAGCCTACACTTTCCTAACAACACACAAACTCACTTCTGGCGTGTAATATCGAGTCACCAACAAACAGTCTATTATAAAATATATTCTAATTTATATATAAACAATAAATCTATCGTAAATTCGGGTCAACAAAAATGGCGGTGAACGTAAGCCAGATGGCCTACCCCCTCCCAGTGCCAAGGGAGGGGAATGTCTACCCGCGTTTCTTTCACGTCGAGGGCAGACTGGAATAGAAATTAAGTCGCTCGTAGAATAGGAAAACAGGTCTTTAAGGAGAGATTTCCACCTGGAGGATTTTTTTCTGAACCTATTTCTCCCTCATGTTTAGCCCCATTGGTTGTGAGATTTAAAGACGCTTGCCCCATTATTTTGGCGATTTTAAGAACCCTCACCCCATTTCTGTCACTTTTAAGACCATTCGTGCCATTTAGGTGTCGATTTTTTCCTGGCGAGCGATAGCGAGCCTGTAATTTAAGAGGAACCGGCCATCGGCCGGG
>CM064482.1:41592695-41597695 GCA_032716605.1 Paralithodes platypus | reverse complement strand
GGCCGAAGGCCGGTTCCTCTTAAATTACAGGCTCGCTATCGCTCGCCAGGATAAAATCGACACCTGAATTGCACGAAAGGTCTTAATATGGGGTGAAAGTTCTTAAAATCACTAAACTAATGGGGCAAACGTTTTATAATATCAAAAGCAATGGGGCTAAACCTGAGGGAGAAAGGGGGCCAGAAAAAAATATCTCAAGTGGACATCCCCCCCCTTAATCAACCATATTATGTTCCCAGGAAACTAATGTCACATCCTAGTGGTGGGTGTTTACGTAGGTGGTGGAGTAGGTGGTAGACGAGGTAGCCCCAGCACCTGTAATTACCTGTCAGTAACACACGTAACCCCGGCCTCTCTATATTGCCCCTAACTCTATCGGGAGAATTACACCAATCTCTCTCACCTCTTAAGGGAGCCCGCCTCGCTGTCTTTCTCTTTCTCTCCCTCTCTCTTTTGGCTTGTATCCATTCGGCCCCATTCAGCCTACTGTTTTAAGACGTTTACCCCCAGCCAGGTGTCAATATTTTCCTGGGGAGCGGTAGCGAGCCGGCATATACAGGTATATATCTTTGTTTTGACAGCAAGCTAAATTTGTAAATTTTTCGATAGAAAAATTTCTCCGGCGAAGCCGGATTTCTTCATACAATGCTGGCTCGCTATCGCTCGCCAGGAAGAATCAACACCTGGATGGAGATAAACGTCTTAAAACAGTTGGCTGAATGGGGCCGAATGGATACAAGCCAGGGAAAGAGAGAAAAAGAGAGAAAGATAAAAAAAAAAGCCGTGTTCAATAACTTGGTGTATGACTGTCATAAACATACGTAACCCCGGCCTCTCTATATTTTTTTTTTTTTTTTTTTTTAAGAGACAATGAACGGAGGAAGGAAAAACACAGATAAAACAAAAAGGTCCCTGTGCCTAAAGGCATCCTCCATTCATAAAATGTTTGTAACAACTGGATTTAAACATTTGTTGATTGTAAGTTTGTGGAAAGCAATTCGAGGGAAGTGAATTCCAAAGAGTAGTAGCTCTGGGGATAAATGAATTCTGATAAGCAGAAGTTCTGCATTGTGGAGGAGAAAGTGTAAATTCATGGGCGCTCTCAGCTGCCCTAGTTCTACGGGGAAAGATGTGGAGAGGCGGCACAATTGAAGCAAGTTCCTCGGAACAATTGCTGTGAAAATATCTGTAGAATAATGCAAGGGATGCAACGTTTCTTCGTATGGCTAATGTAGGAAGGTCCTGTGTGATTGCAGGGTTATTGATTAATCTAATAGCTTTATTTTGAATTTTGTCCAACTGCCTCAATGCAACCACTCCACTTCCACCCCACAGAGGTGAACAGTAATCCATCTGAGAGCGCACATGACTTTTATATTACGGCCAACTGCTCGTCAGTGAAGAATTCTCGAACTCTGTACAGGAGTCCCAGTTTTTTAGAGGCATTCTTAGCAATGCTTCTAACATAATGTGTCCAGCTCAAGTTAGTAGTTAATGTTACACCGAGAATGTCAATACTAGGGGAAGTGGGAATATTTACATCATTAAAAAATATATGGGAGTCAGTGAGATTCTGTCGGTTAGAAAATTGAATGTACTTGGTTTTCTGTGCATTAAAGGAAACTAGATTCTTTTGTCCCCATTCTTCAATTCTAGAAAGGTCCTGGTTCAGAGAAATTGCAGTGTTTATTTTTGAATTTATAAGATCGGGTTGGGTGAAAGAATTGGTAAATGTGAAGGAACTGTGGAGTGTTGAGTCATCTGCGTAGGAATGTATTGGATTATGAGTGGTAGATATGAGATCATATAGCCAACACTCTATCGGGAGAATTACACCAACCTCCCCAAACCCTTAAGGGGAGATGGGCGTATGTATTTGCATATTGTTTTATCTTTATATATTGTTTGTTTCCTTCCTAGACCCCCCCCCCCCCCCTCCGAACCCCCTTCAAGAAAAATTTGTACCTTTTTCGGTAGACAAATGTCTCGGCCTTCTTAAAATTACAGGCTCGCTATCGCTCGCCAGGAACAATTCGACACCTACATAGCAGCCCTTTACCATATTGATAAATAGACGAAAAGATAAGGAGACCGTTGAGAAAGCATTTTCGATTATTGTCTAAATTTACTATATTTGAGATTCATGTGAATATCAAAACACGTAACTATCCAATTTAACCCAACCCATTTTTTTATATAATTAAGGAAGGTAAATTAGGTTTCATTGGATACAATCAGGACGTTTCGGACAATTATCCAGTGCCTATAAATTATGAAGCCTGTAGATTGATTAGTTATTTAAGATAGGACTTCAGAGGCTATCAATCCTTCTGGATTATTTAGCCAGCACACTGTAAGTCAAGAATAGCGTCCTTTTTGAGAACTCCAGTCCCTTGTGTAGATTGAAATATACCAGAATTCTGTATACTTGATCAGTGTTGTGACAGGGAGGAAGGGGGAAGGTTGGGGTAGGGAAGGGGTGGGGGAAGAAGTGAAGAAAGGGGGGAGAAGCGGGGGGGAATGTGGTGGGGGAGAGGGGGGTGGGGGGAGGGATGGTCGAGGGGGAGGGTCGGGAAAAGTGAGAGGGGGAAAAGTGAGAGGGGGAATGGTGAGGGGTGGGGTAAAGGGTGGGGGGTGAGGGAAGGGGTGGGGGGTGAGGGAATGAGTGGAGGGGGAGAGTAGGGTTGGGGTAAGGGAGAGGGGGAAGGAAGGGGTGAGGAAAGGGGTGGTGGGGGAGGTAGGGGGAGGGTGGGGGGAACTGGCTTATGCACGCCCATCATAGAGTCTGAAGTTTTAATCCGGGGATCTATAAGTATTAACAGAGTTTTATACGAGCATCCCAGCAGGTCCTGACACACACACACACACACACACACACACACACACACACACACACACACACACACACACACACACACACACACACACACCCCGATCGGAGCACACGTTGAATATTTACATTCACGGTAAATATGATAGCAACACACATACACATATATATATATATATCCCATTCAGTGCCAGTGACGAAATTTCCATTATATTCTGGTAACTAGTAGACGATTACATTCAGCTGAGGAAGGACACCTATTACTTAAAGGGCTACAGATTGTCTGTTATTCCATTTAACTTCCATAGACCCTTCCTAAACTACATATACCCGTCTGAATAGGGCTATATATACACACGCAGCATTCAGCAGCAAGGGAGAGGAAGAACAAACTATTATCCCCGACCCAATACCGTTCCCACTACCAACCAACCCGCAGTACAATAGACAATATACAGTTTTTTTTCTCTCTCTCTCACGCTCCTCTGCCTCCTTCTCCTCCGTTTCCTCCTTAAGGGGGGGGGGGGGGGTTTTATTGG
The DNA here is from genome assembly GCA_032716605.1 of Paralithodes platypus. Classification (NCBI taxonomy): domain Eukaryota; kingdom Metazoa; phylum Arthropoda; class Malacostraca; order Decapoda; family Lithodidae; genus Paralithodes; species Paralithodes platypus. Next base: position 41,594,326 of record CM064482.1, on the reverse strand, counting down.
TTCATTTATATATTTATTTGTTTATTTTCTAGTTTCCTCCCTAGACCTTCATCAACCTTGAAAAAACCGCACCCCTTAGACCCCCTTTCAAGATAAATTTGTAAATGTTTCGGTAGAAGAATGTCCCTAAATGTCCTAAAATTACAGGTTCGCTATCGCTCGCCAGTAAAATATCGACACCTAAATGGCACGAAAGGTTCTAACAGTAATGGGGCGAAAGGTCTTCAAATTGCCAAACTAATGGACGTTCACAAAAACTGATGGGGTTAAACATGAAGGAGAAGGGAGTCCGGAAAAAGCAACCATCCCCCCTTAAGCCCACCTCCCCCCCCCCCACCTTCTGCGACCCACTTACATAGCCACCCACCATACACGCGCACTCTTGCAATTCACCCCCCCCCACTCTGTGACATCCCCCCCCATCAACCGTACCCATCCTTATACCCCCACTTCTGCGACTACCCCAACTTTTCCCACCCCGAACAACCCCATTCCCACCCATCCATCCCTGTGACTCCCCAACCCTACCACCAAACCCACCCACTGACCCTACACCCCTTCCTTCCACACCCTACCCCCTCCAACCAACCTGCTATTCTGACCCCCACCCACCCACCCCCGCCAATACCCCTCTCCCCTGCCCCGTGCGACCCACCCTACACACCCCTTCCTTCCCCCACCCCTACGAAAGCCCCCTCCCCCCAAACAAAAATAAAAATAAAAAAATAATCGAAAAAGGCGAAAAGAGGCGAACAAAAAAGAAGTCCGGATGTAGTGTTGTGCGGTAATGGTACGGGAGCAGCTTGGAGTTCCCAGGAGGAGAAGGAGGAGAAGGAGGAGGAGGAGGAGGAGGTGGGGGAGCAGGTGGGGGAGGAGGAGGAGGAGGAGGAGGAGGAGGAGGAGGAGGAGGAGGAGGAGGAGGAGGAGAATGTATCGATTCAATAACACTGATCACGGCCCAATTCTGCACACACAAACACTCCTCTTTCTCTAGACCCGGCCAGAGAGAGAGAGAGAGAGAGAAAGAGGGAGAGAGAAAGAGAGTGAGAGTGAGAGAGAGGGGGGGGGGAGAGGGGGATGGAGAGAGAGAGGCAATGAGGGGCAGGGAGGAAGGTAGATAGGAAAGTAGGAATGTAACAAGGGAGGTAAGTACAGGTAAGTAGTGTGTGTTACTCAGTTACTTGTTCGTCAAGGGGAATCCACGCAATGCGAGCTAAGCTCATTATTATCGCGCCTCCTTAACTGGGAATGTATTGCGTGAAATGCATGTTAAGTGTTTTATGTACTGTTGGAATGGCTGTGGATGTGTGTGTAGTCTGTATTTAGCCAATTGGCGACATCGGAAACGAAGGCTTAGGGTGGATCTGTATGGTACCATTCTCACTATAGACGTTACCGTCTCGCCCGAAGGCTTAGGTAGCCATCAGCTTAGGTGAACCATATGATACCCATCTCGCCTTGTACCATTTTTGCCAACCCCAGATGGGACGTCACAACGTCGTCCACTTATTCCAGGTACCTATTTACAGCTAGGTGAACTGAGGCTAACACATGAAAGGAGACAAGCCCAATTGTCTCCGCCCGGCCGGGGATTGAACCCCCGACCCTCGTGTGTGAGACGGAAGAGCTCT
>CM064482.1:41526049-41591049 GCA_032716605.1 Paralithodes platypus | reverse complement strand
CCATATTAAGACCTTTCGTGCTATTCAGGTGTCAATTTTATCCTGGCGAGCGATAGCGAGCCTGTAATTTAAGAAGAACCGGCCTTCGGCCGGGAAATTTTTCTACCGAAAAATGTACAAATATATCTTGAAAGGGACTCAAGGGGGTGTTATTTTAAGCTTGATGTAGGTCTAGGGAACAAACTAAATACCTCCCCTTAAAGGGAGGTATTTAGTTTGTTCCCTAGACCTACATCAAGCTTAAAATTGCACCCCTAGACCCCCTTTCAAGATAGATATGTAAATTTTTCGGTAGAAAAATGTCCCGGCCGAAGGCCGATTTCTCTTAAGTTACAGGCTCGCTATCGCTCGCCAGGAAAAAATCGACACCTAAATGGCACAAGTCTTAAAATTGACAGAAATGGGGCGAAAGTTATTAAAATAGCCAAACTAACGGGGCAAACGTCTTAGAATATCAAAAGCAATGGGGCTAAACATGAGGGAGAAGGAAGTTCGAACAAAAATCCCTCAAGTGGAAACCTCCCCTTAACACTAAGCCTTCAAACTATCACAACCAACCCCTTTTAACCAACACAGATCGTTCCTAGGCTTCCTAATATCGTCTATATATAGCTAGAATACGCTATAATACACGTCGCTGGTACTGAAAGGGTTAAGCTTCTAGGTGGCTTGGGTTGGGTAGACGCAGGTAGGTAACAGCATAAAAGGTTGGTTTAGTGATAGAACGGGTAGAAGGGAGAACTGCATAGGTTAAGGGGAGGTTTTTAGTTGATTCCCTAGACCTCCATCACACTTAAAATTAAACCCCCTTGACCCCCTTGCAAGATAAATGTGTACATTTTTCGGTAGAAAAATTACAGGCTCGCTATCGCTCGCCAGGGAAAAATCGACACCTAAGTGGCACGAAAGGTCTTAAAATTGTCAGAAATGGGGCGAAAGTTCTTAAAATCGCCCAACTAATGGGGCGACTGTCTTAAAATCTCAAAAGCAATGGGGCTAAACATGAGGGAGAAAGGGGTCCAGAAAAAAATCCCTCAAGTCGATATCTCCCCTTAACACTAAAGCCGGTATCACACGAGCGCTTTTTCACTCAACATTTATCCTCAACACTGGTCTGGCAGCTTATGTGGTCAACATTTATACTATTTCGGTCACCTAAATTCATCTACCATCAGTCTAGTTTCCGATACCAGTGTCAAATATTCCAGTAATGTTGCCAGAAAATGTTGATCATCGAATGTTGACTATAAAAGCTCTCGTGTGATACCGGCTTAACTTACATTACAGTAGATGGGTATAGGATTCACTTATAGATGCTAGTTACTAATGTTGATTATATGTGTGTGTGTGTGTGTGTGTGTGTGTGTGTGTGTGTGTGTGTGTGTGTTGACTATAAAAGCTCTCGTGTGATACCGGCTTAACTTACATTACAGTAGATGGGTATAGGATTCACTTATAGATGCTAGTTACTAATGTTGATTATATGTGTGTGTGTGTGTGTGTGTGTGTGTGTGTTGACTATAAAAGCTCTCGTGTGATACCGGCTTAACTTACATTACAGTAGATGGGTATAGGATTCACTTATAGATGCTAGTTACTAATGTTGATTATATGTGTGTGTGTGTGTGTGTGTGTGTACAAAGGAGTACAAAGGAGTACAAAGGAAATCAAGCAACAACAGGTCTAGTGACCCTTCTAGGTTGCTTGTCCTCCAAAACACTGAGGATCAAGTGTCCAAACAGTGGTTTAGAGTGGGTAAGGGAACATTGGAAAGGGAACTACTGCCCTGCCACTAACGTGGCAGGACTAGGAAGTTAGTAGGGGACATATGGGTTAGTAACTGAGGGGAGGATAAAGTTATTCATTTACAAACGCAGTCAGTCGCGGGTTTGATGCGAGATATTTGTCTAGGCGGAATTTAAATGAATCAACGGTGCTGCAGTCTATAACGTCTCGGGGAAGCCCATTCCACAAGTTGACAACTCGATTGAAGAAGAAATTCTTAGATTCGTGCGAGTTAAAAGATTTACCAATAATTTTGCAACCGTTTCCCCGCGTGTAATTAGATTGGTCGATAGTGAAGTACTTACTACAGTTCATATTGTCGATGCCTTTGATGATTTTGAACACTTGAATTAAGTCGCCTCTTAATCTGCGCTGGGTTAAAGGAAATAGATTTAATTCTCTAAGACGCTCTTCGTATGGTTTGTTCTTTAGGCTAGGTATCATTTTGGTAACTCTACGTTGAACTCGTTCTAGCTTGTTTATATCTTTTTGGTAATAAGGGCACCAGGATTGAACACAGTATTCCAGAAGAGGGCGGACTAAGGAATTGTAAAGGGTTAGGATAACTTCTTTGGATTTATGCTCAAATGACCTGCCTATAAAGCCAATTATTTTGTTTGCCTTCTTAACAACTTCTGAACATTGTTGACTCGGTTTTAGGTTACTCGATATTGTTACTCCCAGATCAGTTTCTCTGTTTACATTCTTAAGCTGAGTGCCATTCATCGAATAGTTTGCTTTCTCATTTAGGTATCCGACATGTAGTACTTTACATTTATCCGCATTGAAACTCATTTGCCAAATTTGGGCCCAACATGACAATTTATCTAGATTGTGTTGCATATCGTCAACTTGTTCTTTTGAGAGTACGCTATTTGCAATTTTTGTATCGTCAGCAAATTTTGAGATTGTGCAGGTGAGACCCTCATCTATGTCGTTGATGTAAATTAGAAAGAGAATTGGTCCTAGTACCGATCCCTGGGGTACCCCGCTACTTACATTGGTCCATTTAGATGCCTTACCGTTTATGACTACCCTTTGCTTTCTGTTGCTGAGCCAATTTTCTATCCATTTCAACACACCGTCTTGTATTCCATGCGCTTTTAGTTTTAGCAGTAAACGTTTGTGGGGAACTTTGTCAAAGGCCTTTTGAAAATCAAGGTATATAATATCTACAGCTTTACTCTCATCGTAGAGGTTGAGGATATCGTGGAAGAAGTCTAAGAGGTTTGTTAAACAGGAACGTTTTTTACGAAAGCCGTGTTGAGTATCTTTAAGTATGTTATTTTCCTCTAAGTGATTTACGAGTCTGTCTCGTATGACCGTTTCTAGCATTTTACATACAACTGAGGTTAAGCTAATTGGACGATAGTTACTGGGTAGGGATTTGCTGCCTTTTTTGAATATCGGTGTTACGTTGGCTAGCTTCCACTGATCAGGCATAGTTCCAGACTGCAAGGATTTATTGAATAGTAATGTCAGTGGTTTGGAGAGCTCATTCTTAGCTTCCTTTAGGCGAGATTCTTTAGGCGAGATTGTATCAGGTCCTGGCGTTTTATTTACCTTGAGTTTATCTAAACAATTCAATACTTCTCTCTCTGTAACGGTGATATTGCTTAGAACATCTGAATTATCAATCTGAATCGGCGATGGTGTAGGGATATCACTGAGGTCTTCTGTTGTAAAAACTGATGCAAAGAAGGTATTGAGGGCATTACTCATTTGTACTTCGTCTTTGGTGTATTCTCCATTTTCATCGACTAACGGTCCAACAGTTGAAGTAACTACTTTTTTCTTTCTGATATAACTATAGTAATTCTTTCGGGTTTGTTTTACTTTGATTCGCAATATGTAACTCTAAGGTCTTTTTACTTTGCTTAATTAACTTTTTGGCTTTGCGTCGTAGCTCTACAAATTTCACCCGTTCTTCGTCATTTTGTGAGGATTTTAATCTATCATTAGCAAATTTTTTAGTGTGTGTGTGTGTGTGTGTGTGTGTGTGTGTGTGTGTGTGTGTGTGTGTGTGTGTTGACTATAAAAGCTCTCGTGTGATACCGGCTTAACTTACATTACAGTAGATGGGTATAGGATTCACTTATAGATGCTAGTTACTAATGTTGATTATATGTGTGTGTGTGTGTGTGTGTGTGTGTGTGTGTGTGTGTTGACTATAAAAGCTCTCGTGTGATACCGGCTTAACTTACATTACAGTAGATGGGTATAGGATTCACTTATAGATGCTAGTTACTTATGTTGATTATATGTGTGTGTGTGTGTGTGTGTGTGTGTGTGTGTGTGTGTGTGTGTGTGTGTGTGTGTGTGTGTGTGTGTGTGTGTGTGTGTGTGTGTGTGTGTGTGTGTGCCAGTGGTCATATGCAGGGCACGTGAGGTAATGGGGGTTGGGTTGGGGGGTTGAGGGGGTAGGGGGGGGGGGGGTAGGCAGGGTAGAGGCCGAACAAAGGAAGGGTGGTTGGCGGTAATTGTCGGGGACAAGTCGGTTGTGGTTGGTCGGTGGTGGGTAGGTTGTGGTCGGGATAGGTAAACAGTGGTCGGGTATTGTATTTAGTCGCCATTCTGCTCGTTCTCTAGCGTTTGTTGTACGCTGTCAAGGGGGGTGACATGCTTTTGTTCTGTCCTTTTCTATCTTTCTCTGGCTTGTATCCATCTGGCCCCGTTCAGCCTACTGTTTTAAGACGTTTATCCCCATCCAGGTCTCAATTTTTTACTGGTGAGCGGTAGCGAGCCAGCATATTTTTTATTTTTGTTTGACAGCAGGCTAAATTTGTACATTTTTTGATAGACAAATTTCTCCGGCAAAGTCGGATTTCTTCATATAATGCTGGCTCGTTGTCGCTCGCCAGGAAGAAATCGACACCTAGATGGGGATAAACGTCTTAAAATAGTTGGCTGAATGGGCCGAATGGATACAAGCCAGAGAAAGAGAGAAAAGGACAGAAATATAAAAAAGCAGGTCACCCCCCCTTAAATATGGTATGGAATGGCGCGGGTGGTTAGGACAAGTAGAATTAGAGGACAGGAGCTTGAAAGGCAGGTTTGATTAAAAGACAGGTGTGACTAATTAATATGTGTAAACAGAGAAAAGGTAAACACAGGAAAGGTAATAAGAGACAACGGGTGATTAGGACAAGCGGAAATAGAGGACAGGATTTCGAAAGGCAGGTTTGATTAGAAGACGAGGGAAGAGTAGGGGAGGCAGGTGTGACTAATTAACAGGTGTATTAATTAACAGGTGTATTAATTAACAAGTGTATTAATGAACAGGTGTATTAATTAACAGGTGTATTAATTAACAGGTGTATTAATTAACAGGTGTATTAATTAACAGGTGTATTAATTAACAGGTGTATTAATTAACAGGTGTATTAATTAACAGGTGTATTAATTAACAAGTGTATTAATGAACAGGTGTATTAATTAACAGGTGTATTAATTAACAGGTGTATTAATTAACAGGTGTATTAATTAACGTGTATTAATTAACAGGTGTATTAATTAACAGGTGTATTAATTAACAGGTGTATTAATTAACAAGTGTATTAATGAACAGGTGTATTAATTAACAGGTGTATTAATTAACGTGTATTAATTAACAGGTGTATTAATTAACAGGTGTATTAATTAACAGGTGTATTAATTAACAAGTGTATTAATTAACAGGTGTATTAATTAACAGGTGTATTAATTAACAGGTGCATTAATTAACAGGTGTAAACATAAATGGCAAACAAACAAATGGTGTTAAGGTCAGATTTCCACTTGAAGGACTTTTTTCTGAACCGCTTTCTCCCTCGTGTTTAGCCCCGTTGCTTCTTTATAATCTAAAACGTTCGCCCCCATTACTTTGGCGATTTTAGGAATTTTCGCCCCATTTCTGTCAATTTCAAGAAATTTCGTGCCATTCAGGTGTCGATTTTTCCTGGCGAGCGATAGCGAGCCTGTAATTTAAGGGGAACTGGCCTTCGGCCGGGAAATGTACAAATTTATCTTGAAAGGGGATCTAGGGGGAGTAATTTTAAGCTTGATGGAAGTCTAGGGAATCAACTAAAAACCTCCCCTTAAAGGGTCAGCAGGTGATTAGGACAAGTAGAATGAAAGGGCAGGGGTTCGAAAGGGCAGGGGTTCGAAAGGGCAGGGGTTCGAAAGGGCAGGGGTTCGAAAGACAAATGTGATTAGCAGCTTAGTGAAAGAGTACAGGTATTGTCACGGGAAAGGTAATACATCGGTGTCACACGAGCCACTTTTACCGGCAATATTTTGGAGCAATTCTCGTCTGGTAACTTCAGAATTTAACCCCTTCACTACCGGAGTCTTCCTTTTTAACTTTATTCTGGCAACTATTGGACGATTGTATTCAGTTTAAAAAGAGCCTCCAACAATTGATAAGCTTCGCACTATCTCACTTCACTCTTTTTGCTACCACAGATCCTTCTTAAACTGCACAAAATCGTCTTAATATAGCTAAATCAAAGTTAAAAAGACGTCGCCGGTACAGAAGGGGTTCATTGTTATTTAGTCTTAAGCCAACAAACATATATTAATTTCAGTCTACTTCCCGATACCAATGTAGAAAAAGGACCGAAATATTGCTCTTAGAAAATTGCCGGAAAAACGCTCTTTTGACGTCACCTTAATTATACATAACTAACGAACAGGTGTAAACAAAGATGTGGCTAATTAACAGGTGTAAACAAGCAGATGTGACTAATTAACAGGTGTAAACAAGCAGATGTGACTAATTAACAGGTGTAAACAAAGCAGATGTGACTAATTAACAGGTGTAAAGAAAGCAGATGTGACTAATTAGGTTCCCGGACATCTCAACCAGAGCCAAATCAACCAAGACCAACCAAAACAGTGCCAAAATATAGTACTAACTTAACCTAACCTAACCGTATTGGTTGATTTGGTACTTGTTGAGAGCTACTGGTTGAAATGGTCTACTGGTTGAGATGTCCGGGAACCTAATTAGTCACATCTGCTTTGTTTACACCTGTTAATTAAAAGGTGTAAACAAAGAAAAGGTAAACAAACGATAGGTGTTAAGAACCAACGAGTGATTAGGCAAGCGGAATTAGAGAGCAAGTGTCTTTAAGGCAGGTAAGAATAATACACAGGGTGTGAATATTGGCGTGAATAAATGACAGGTGCGAACAAGTGTAAGTAGGTGACAGGTGTAGGCAAATGACATATGTGGACCAGTGTAGACAAATGACAGGCGTAAATAGGTGACAGGTAAATGACAGGTGTGGACACGTGACAGGTAAATGACAGGTGTGGACACGTGACAAGTGCAGGTAAATGACCGGCGTAAACAGGTGACAGGTAAATGACAGGTGTGGACAAGTGACAGGTAAATGGCAGGTGTGGACATGTGACAGGTGTAGGTAAATGACAGGCGTAAACAGGTGACAGGTAAACGACAGGTGTGGACAAGTGACAGGTGTAGGCAAATGACAGATGTGGACCAGTGTGGGCAAATGACAGGCGTAAACAGGTGACAGTTTAAACGACAGGTGTGGACAAGTGACAGGTGTAGGCAAACGACAAGCGTAATCAGGTAACAGGTTTAGGTAAATAGGCGTGGACAGATTTATTTATACGTAGGTGACAAGGGTTCATGAAAGTAAGCAATAAACCAAGTGTGACGACAATGGTCAAACAGGATAATTTTATGGGCCAAGAGAGAGAGAGAGAGAGAGAGAGAGAGAGAGAGAGAGAGAGAGAGATTTACATAGATACACTGACCACATAGACCTTACGATCCCATCGAGGTGGTCAGGACTTAATTCTAGTAGAGATAGCTAACCCGAGAGTAAGGTACAGTGGAAGGATAGGACAGCAAAGAGAGAGAGAGTGAGAGTGAGGCAGTGGGTTCTAGCGTGGGCAGTTGGGCACCCTGAAGCGAGTCCACCAGGGGATTTAAACCGATGCCACCCCCACGCCCCCTCTCTCTACCTCCCATAACCCTTCACAGTTCTAAACCTCTCTCCCCTAAGCCTACGTAAGACTTTCTACTCCTAATTTTACTTCCACGTGATCTATCTCGCAGCGACCGGACAGCTGTGTTTGGGGTAGCGAGGGTTTGTTTTGTTAGCGTTTCCGTAGTTCTGATAAATCACCAGCAAGGGTAGTGGAGGACAAGGAGAGCATGGAGGGAGGAGGAGGAAGAGGAGGCTTGTTCGGCTTGTCTGGGTTGCGCTGCCGGACGTACGATTTTGCTACACGCTTCTAACCTCTCCTATAATTGTTTCTAAGTCAATAAATCAATAAAATATTATGAATACATCTTTATCGTGTATTTGTTTTATATTGGAAAGCATTCGGGTACTAGCTGTTGTGTTCGTGTGCATTTTGGAGTAGTCATGATCGGCGGTGGTGTTGTGTTTGCTGTAGGATACGTTTTCCGTCCCGCGGGTTGAGTCCTCCAAGAAGTGCCTCCACCACTCGTTTGTGAAGGTGGAGTGCGTGAGGTGTGTGCCAGCGAGGATTACATTCATCTGTGTACTGTGACCGGTGACTAGCATTTAAGTGGAAACCATTAAAGTGTACGTTTTGTGCTACGTGATATAAGTGTGTGGAAATAAGGGGGAAAGTAGTGAGTGTTTGGAAATATTGTAAGTATCTATGGTTTTATACTAGAAATCCGTATTGATTATTGATGGTATATCATTATTGTGAACAAGTGAACTGGAGACCTATCTCTTATGTGTTCAGTTGTGGCTCATACATGCTATTAAACTACAGGACTTTAAACCATTGAAAACTAAACTTTAATTAAGTGCAGTGTGGTTCTTGGATTCGATCCACAAAATATTATATTTGAGTATCGCTTCAGATTCGATACAGATTGCTATATTGAACGCATTGTAAATTGTGTTATTGAACCGAAAGTGAAACTGTTGCAGCGAACGGGTTATGGGAGTTCAACGCAAGGGACCCTGTGGTAAATAGTTAGCGGTCAAGTTGTGATCTCGTGCTCATCTTAGTGGCAAGGCTATTCTTTATACCATGAGGCTATTAGGCCTAGCGCCGGAAATATATTTGGAACGTAGGATGGAAGTTTATTAAATATTCAGATATGTTTTTTAAATATATGGGAGGGGAGGGGGGGGGGGGGGGTGTTACGGTAACTTCACTCACTAGCCATTTTGCCCTCCGTGTCTCCACCCAAAACACAGTAGACTGTCACTTCTCTACACTATAATTCGCCCACAGTCAATGTATAGGCTACAGCAGCATTACATAAACAATAGTAAGTTAAACTGCATACAGGTAACCTTTAGTCTCAACACAGCTTGTCCAAATCCAAACTGAGTGAATAGACTTTGTGTGTTAAATAATGGTCTGGCCTACCGTGTCCGTGTGTAGGGTGGAGTGTGGTGGTGGTGTCCGTGTGTAGGGTGGAGGAGTGAAGAAGGGCGGAGTGTGGTGGTGGTGGTGGTGGTGTAGGTGCGGGGTGGTCACTGGCATACTAATGAGGGATTGAAACGTGTCTTGAACCCCTCTGCTTGTGATCACCCGAGGCCCGAAAGGCTTGTTTTCATCATCACGCCAGCTGATGTCCGACGGTTTATATTTGGCTTGGGGACCCGCAAAGGGCTGTTCAAGGGCAGCGAAGTATGCGGGGAGCTGAGAGGAATATGGTGCCTAGGATTATATTGTTTGGTGATCCTAGCTTTATTAGGTCAAGGTACCTATAATGGAGGTACCTTGATAATTATTCCATATATACAATCTTTATGACCTACCGTACCTACTTATGTCACCTATGTGAAGTTAGCCACTCTGCTAGTGGCACCGAAGAGCGCACCGCCCTTCGCTGTTTGAAAATTGGTGCAGTAGACTGTTCGAAGGGGCGGAGGGCTCCCCTGCGAAGATGGGTTCGTCTGGCACTTTTTGCAGTTCGACATCGAGGGCTCTCTTGAAGCTGTCTAAAGAGACGCCCCTCATGTCTCTTACTCGCCGCGGGAGTTTGTTGAAGAGATGTGAACCTCTATGTGATAACCAGCCCTCTCGCCACGCCCCGATTTTTCATCTTGGGGATATCGCATTCGTAGCCTCTCCTATCACTGAACTTCATGACCATCGGTGTATGTAGATTCGGTACAAAACCCTCTGCGATTTTCCACGTGTATATTATTCAGTAACGTTCCCTTCTATGCTCGAACGAATACAGCTTTAGTGATTTTCAGCGCTCCCAATTCATCATTCCTATATATACGTCATTACCGGTGCCAATTAGTATTTACCCATTATCCAACAATGTTAAAGCATGCCCGGGTCTGTCGCCCCCAGACCCCCGCTGGTCATAGCGTTGATATAGAAGACGAAATAGTAATATTACGGTGGAAAAAGGATTAATTATTTTAATCTCCACTGATTCAAGATGGCCGCCATTTTTGTTCCACCCTTATTTAAGGGGAGGTATTTAGTTTGTTCCCTAGACCTCCATCAACCTTAAAATTACACCCCCTCGAGTCCCTTTCAAGATAAATTTGTACATTTTTCGGTAGAAAAATGTCCCGGACGAAGGCCGGTTCCTCTTAAATTACAGGCTCGCTATCGCTCGCCAGGATAAAATCGACACCTGAATGGCACGAAAGGTCTTAATATGGGGTGAAAGTTATTAAAATCGCTAAACTAATGGGGCGAACGTTTTATAATATCAAAAGCAATGGGGCTAAACATGAGGGAGAAAGGGGTCAAGAAAAAAAATCCCCTCAAGTGGAGACCTCCCCTTAACCCACAAGTCTAAGGGAAAATAATTACATGTATAGGAATGATGGGAAAATATTACCGAAACTACCACTAAGTTTCCCGCGTTTTTTTTTTGTTTTCTTTTTTAGGTAGTGTTCATTAGTATATAGTAGTTGAGTTGAAATTAGTTACAATCCCCGGATTTTTGTTTTCCCCCCATTATCCAACTATCTTAAAACACTCAGATGCATGTCGTTAGAGTTAAAAAAAAAAAAAAAAAAAAAAAAAAAAAAAAAAAAAAGCCTTGGGATACAGGATGGGTCGAGCCCCCCCCCCCCCCTTCATGACTTATTGAAATCAGTATCTATTCTGCCAGTAAGGGGCTTTACGTTACTCTCAAACTTTCTTCTACTCAACAGCTGAGCTCTGGAACTCTCTCCCAGAATCAGTCTTTCCCTCTTCCTATGACTTAAATTGCTTCAAACTCCGTGTGTCCAGGCATTTTGGCTCGAACGTCCCTTGATTTTGGTCCTGTCACTCTTTCATCTATGGGGGAGGCACTCGCTATAGGCAGTTATGCCTTTTGCCTCCCTCAATCACATAGAAAAAAAAAAAAAAAAAAAAAAAAGTTACCGCCGTCAATAGGGAGAGTTTATTTTACAGTTCTATATATAGGCTAGTGCACATAAAATGCATTTCCGGTGGTTGAAACACATTTCAATATGATCTTTGCAACATCCTTATTCTATGAGAACAAAATTAGTAGCAATTTCGGTTATAAGTACGGTATGCATTTCCGGTGGTTGAAACAAATTTCAATATGATCTTTGCAACATCCTCCCTACCTCCAAAAAAGGGGTGGGTAGGTAGGCGTCTTCAACATTGACGGGGTACGGTAATGGGCATAACATTGATTTCCGCACACCAGTAGGGATTTCTCAACAAGACCAGGCACACTATATAAAGACAATTCATAAAGTTGTAACTCCGTAATTGAGGCGTTAATATGTTATACATTTACGGTAACCCCCACCCCCACCCTTTTAACCCTCTCCGACATATGACGCGATTTTGAGCCTATTGGGGATACTTTAAAGCCTTTGTTACCATCAGGGGTATTTAGAAACCTTTAGTTTAGTTACTTCAACCTCTGCAGTTGTCTTTGAGTTAGCTGTGTTGAGCCTATTGGGGATACTTTAAAGCCTTTGTTACCATCAGGGGTATTTAGAAACCTTTAGTTTAGTTACTTCAACCTCTGCAGTTGTCTTTGAGTTAGCTGTGGGCAGAAAACTAATGTTGGAGAGGTAATTATAAGAGTGAGAGAACTCTATTTCTTATTGCTAATCTGGCAACCTCTGCGTCATAAATGCGTGAAAGGGTTAAAAATAGTACGGGTAGGCCTATTCATAAGCAAAAAAGGTCCATTGTTGTATAGTTTCCATTGGTATTGGACATAATTTCATATAAGACTACTTCAAGGGATTTTTTTATATCACACACACACACACACACACACATACACACACACACATACACATACACACACACACACATATATATATATATTTCCAAGTCAAGGTTAAGCCTATCATAAAATAATTTGTGTTGATGTTGATGGTCAGAGATATATTTTTAGGAGCGGCTGGCGGTCGGAAAAAGAGTGTTGGGTAGAAAGGAAGGATCTGCCCGAGAATGTGAAAGGCTGAAGGTACCGAAAGAATGTCCACTTTGTTAACAACTCTGTAGGAATGTATGGCAGGGAAGAGACGGTTTTATTCTTAACCCCTTCTGTATCGGCGATGTCTTTAAACCAAAATATATAAATTCTATCTATATTTAGACGATTTTGTGCATTATAGGAACGATCTGTGGTAGTGAAAAGGGTATAGTGAGATCATTCGAAGGCTGTTAATTGCTAGAGGCCCTTTTTAACCCCTTCAGAATCATATGACGCAGAGGTTGCCAGATTAGCAATAAGAAATAGAGTTCTCTCACTCTTATAATTACCTCTCCAAAATTAGTTTTCTGCCCACAGCTAACTCAAAGACAACTGCAGAGGTTGAAGTAACTATACTAAAGGTTTCTAAATACCCCTGATGGTAACAAAGGCTTTAAAGTATCCCTAATCGGCTCAAAATTGCATCATATGTCGGAGAGGGTTAAAGTGAATATAATCGTCTAGCAGTAACCAGAGTAAAGTTAAAAGGACGGCACTGGTACTTAGGCCTACCTTGTGTTGTTTCGGCCATCCATCAGTGGCCTTGGCGAGAGCTGCTCTGAACGGGTGGGTTAAGGGGAGGTTTTTAGTGTGTTCCCTAGACTTCCATCAAGCTTGAAATTACACCCCCTTGACCCCCTTTCAAGCTAAATGGGTGCATTTTTCGGTAGAAAAATGTCCCGGCCAAAGGCCGGTTCCTCTTAAATTACAGGCTCGCTATCGCTCGCCAGGAAAAAATCGACACCTAAATGGGACGAAAGGTCTTAAAAGTGACATAACTGGGGTGAAACTTCTTAAAATCGCCAAACTAATGGGACGAACTTCTTAAAACTTCAAAAGTAATGGGGCTAAACATAAGGGAGAAAGGGGTAAAGAAAAAAATCCCTCAAGTGGAAATCTCCCCTTTAGTAATTGTTTCCCCTCTCAGCGCCCATCTCACCTTAAACCTTAGACTGTCATCAACCCTGGAATATAATGGAAAGGGGAGATTTCCACTTAAGGGATTTTTTTCTGGACTCCTTTCTCCCTCTTGCTTAACCCTATTGCTTGTGAGATATTAAGACGTTCGCCCCATTAGTTTGGCGATTATAAGAACTTTCGTCCCATTTCTGCCAATGTTAGGACTTTTCGTGACATTTATGTGTATTTTTTCCCGGCGAGCGAAAGCGAGCCTGTAATTTAAGAGGAACCTGCCTTTGGCTGGGAAATTTTTCTAACGAAAAATGTACAAATAGCTTGAAGCAGGATGTTTTTCTTTAAAGTTTGCTGAAGGTCTAGGGTATAAACTAAAAACCTTCCTTTAAAGGTGTTCTGACAGTAGAGGTGCCAGTGAGTGTAGGGGTGGTGGTGGTGGTGCAGGATGCTACTACAATGGCCACATCCTCCTCTCATGCAACCCTTCTCCACCACCACCACCA
Source organism: Paralithodes platypus (assembly GCA_032716605.1). NCBI lineage: Eukaryota > Metazoa > Arthropoda > Malacostraca > Decapoda > Lithodidae > Paralithodes > Paralithodes platypus. The sequence continues at coordinate 41,577,411 of CM064482.1, read as the reverse complement.
CCACTCCTCCTTCAATGTCACTTCTTTGCTCTCTTTACCATACTTTATCTCCTATAATAGTGTCCATCCCTTTTACCTCTGTGTTCATTCTTCTCTCCTCTCCCTGTTCATTCTTCTCTCCTCTCTGTGTTCATTCTTCTCTCCTCTCTGTGTTCATTCTTCTCTCCTCTCTGTGTTCATTCTTCTCTCCTCTCTGTGTTCATTCTTCTCTCCTCTCCCTGTTCATTCTTCTCTCCTCTCTGTGTTCATTCTTCTCTCCTCTCTCTGTCCATTCTTCTCTCCTCTCTGTGTTCATTCTTCTCTCCTCTGTGTTCATTCTTCTCTCCTCTCTGTGTTCATTCCTTTCTCCTCTCTGTGTTCATTCTTCTCTCCTCTCTGTGTTCATTCTTCTCTCCTCTCTGTGTTCATTCTTCTCTCCTCTCTGTGTCCATTCTTCTCTCCTCTCTGTGTTCATTCTTCTCTCCTCTCTGTGTTCATTCTTCTCTCCTCTCCCTGTCCATTCTTCTCTCCTCTGTGTTCATTCTTCTCTCCTCTCTGTGTTCATTCTTCTCTCCTCTTAGTGTTCATTCTTCTCTCCTCTCTGTGTTCATTCTTCTCTCCTCTCCCTGTCCATTCTTCTCTCCTCTCTGTGTTCATTCTTCTCTCCTCTCTGTGTTCATTCTTCTCTCCTCTCCCTGTCCATTCTTCTCTCCTCTCTGTGTTCATTCTTCTCTCCTCTCCCTGTTCATTCTTCTCTCCTCTCTGTGTTAATTCTTCTCTCCTCTCTGTGTTAATTCTTCTCTCCTCTCTGTGTTAATTCTTCTCTCCTCTCTGTGTTAATTCTTCTCTCCTCTCTGAGTACATTCTTCTCTCCTCTCTGTGTTCATTCTTCTCTCCTCTCTGTGTTCATTCTTCTCTCCTCTCTTGTGTTCATTCTTCTCCTCTCTGTGTTCATTCTTCTCTCCTCTCTGTTCTTCTCTCCTCTCTGTTCTTCTCTCCTCTCTGTTCTTCTCTCCTCTCTGTTCTTCTCTCCTCTCTGTTCTTCTCTCCTCTCTTGTGTTCATTCTTCTCTCCTCTCTGTGTTCATTCTTCTCTCTTCTCTGTGTACATTCTTCTCTCCTCTCTGTTCTTCTCTCCTCTCTGTTCTTCTCTCCTCTCTGTTCTTCTCTCCTCTCTGTTCTTCTCTCCTCTCTGTTCTTCTCTCCTCTCTTGTGTTCATTCTTCTCTCCTCTCTGTGTTCATTCTTCTCTCTTCTCTGTGTACATTCTTCTCTCCTCTCTGTGTACATTCTTCTCTCCTCTCTGTGTTCATTCTTCTCTCCTCTCTGTGTTCATTCTTCTCTCCTCTCTGTGTTCATTCTTCTCTCCTCTCTGTTCATTCTTCTCTCCTCTCTGTTCTTCTCTCCTCTCTGTTCTTCTCTCCTCTCTGTGTTCATTCTTCTCTCCTCTCTGTGTTCATTCTTCTCTCCTCTCTGTGTACATTATTCACTCTTTATCATCCTCTTGCACCCCCACCACAACTCTTTGCACCCCTCATACTTCTACGCCACCACCACCACCCCTCTTTGCATACCTCCTCCTTTAAGGGGAGGTTTTTAGTTGATTCCATAGACTACCATCAAGCTTAAAATTACTCCCCCCTAGACCCCCTTTCAAGATAAATTTGTACATTTTTCGGTAGAAAAATGTCCCGGCCGAGGCCGGTTCCCCTTAAATTACAGGCTCGCTATCGCTCGCCAGGAAAAAATCGACACCTAAATGTCACGAATGGTCTTAAAATTGACAGAAATGGGGCGAGGGTTCTTAAAATCGCCAAACTAATGGGGCGAACGTCTTAAAATCTCAAAAACAATGGGGCTAAACATGAGGGAGAAAGGGGTCCAGAAAAAAATCCTCCAGGTGGAAATCTCCCCTTAATGTCACTCTTTACTCTCTATACCAAACTTTACCTCCTATCATACTTCATCTACTACTACTACTACTACTACTACTACTACTACTTCGATAGGAGAAATGACGAAATTATTTAGAAATGTGCAGTACCGGTACATTAAATAGTCTGTTTCTATCCGTTTTCACTAATTAAAATTTGGCACAGATTCCAGAAGTCCGTAAAGTATATAGCGATAGTATAGAAAATAGGTTAAGTACGGTTACTGTAAGTAGAAATGATGTGCTTAAGGAAATTGACAGACTGAAACCTCAGAAATCGTCCCGATGAGGTACCGGGTATATGCTAGAGTATTAAAAGAATGCAGAGATGAGTTAAGTAGCCCATTAACATTTCTTTATAACAATTCATTAGAAACAAGTATAGTTCCAGAAGCTTGGAAGCTTGCAAATGTAGTTCCGATTTTCAAAAAAGGTGATAAATCAATAGCATCCAATTACCGTCCCATTAGTCTCACTTCAATCATAGGAAAGCTACTAGAGTCAATTATTGCTAGGAAAATGAGAAACCACTTAGAAACATTTAACTTAATCAATTCTTCTCAGCATGGATTCACTCAGGGACGTTCTTGCCTTACTAATTTGCTTAGTTTTTTCTCAGAGGTATATGAAGCAGTAGATAATGACAAGTCATATGATATTATATATTTAGATTTTAGTAAAGCTTTCGACAGAGTCCCTCATGAGAGATTGATGAGAAAGGTTGAGGCACATGGAATAGGTGGGGCGTTGTTAGGATGGATTAGGTCATGGCTAATTGGTAGGAAGCAGAGAGTCAGCATAAATGGTACTAAGTCAGAATGGGGATCAGTCAAGAGTGGTGTCCCCCAGGGATCTGTATTAGGTCCTCTGTTGTTTATTATATACATAAATGACCTTGATTTAGGTATAACTAGTAGGATAAGTAAATTTGCAGACGATACCAAAATGGGGAGAAAAATTGATTCGGTTAGAGATATAGAGTGTCTGCAAAGGGATCTAGATACCTTACACGAATGGTCAGTAAAATGGCAGATGAAGTTTAACATTGACAAATGCAAGGTATTAAAGATAGGGAAGATGCATACACATTTTAAATATAAACTAGCTAATATGGAATTATAAAACTCAGACTGTGAGAAAGATCTAGGTGTGTTTGTTAGCAATGATTTGAAGCCTAGAAAACAATGTATAAGCGTTCGTAACAAGGGAAACAGGATTCTCGGGTTCATATCTAGGAGTGTGAGTAACAGAACTGCTGATGTTTTCTTAAAACTTTACTTGTCATTAGTGAGACCCCATATGGATTATGCTGTTCAATTTTGGTGTCCTTATTACAGAATGGACATAGATTCATTGGAGAGAGTACAACGTAGAATGACAAAAATGATCTATAATATTAGAAATCTTCCGTATGAAGAAAGGTTGAAGAAATTAGGCTTACATTCGTTAGAGGTGACATGATAGAGGTATTCAAGTGGGTTAGTGGAATTAATAAAGGAGACATGAAAAATGTACTAAAGCTCAGTGATAGCGAAATAACTCGTACAAATGGTTTCAAATTAGATAAATTTCGTTTCAGAAAAGATATAGGCAAATATTGGTTTGGTAACAGAGTTGTAGATGGGTGGAATAGGCTACCAAGTGATATAGTGGGATCAAGAACCATAGGGAGCTTTAAGATAAAATTAGATAGGCATATGGACGAGATGGGTTGGGTGTGAGGGGGATCTACCAGGTGTGGGCCAATCGGCGCTCAGCAGACCCCCGTAATCTTGTGTTAATCTATGACCGTTTTGGTGGGGTCAGTACCGGTACTCAAGGTATTAGTGAGATGGGTCTATAATTGGGCCTTGTAATTGGGGTTGGGTGTGACAGGGATCTGCCTTGTATGGGCCGATCGGCTTTTTGCAGACTCCCATTTTCTTATGTTCTTATGTACTTTAATTAGTAAACCACTCAGTCTGTGCATCCCCTCTTTGGACCCTAAACCAGGTCAGAACAGTCATCAAAGCGTCCGACTTGGTTGTCATTCAGCTACTTACTACTACTACTACTACTACTACTACTACTACTACTACTCTTGCAATTTCACTTCTTTACTACTCTTAGCGTACTCTTACTATTCCTGCACCACCACCAATACTTCTCCTGCAATATCACTCCTTTACTCTGTGTAGGCTATAGACCCTTCCCAAGGTCCCATTCCTTGCCTTCAACCATGCTTTAAGGGGCCCCACCTGCTTTTGTTCTCTTCTTTTCTCTGGCTTGTATCCATTCGGCCCCATTCAGCCTACCGGTACTGTTTTAAGACGTTTATCCCTATCCAGGTGTCGATTTCTTCCTGGCGTGCGATAGCGAGCCAGCATTGTATAGAGAAATCCGGCTTCGACGGAGACATTTTTTCTATTGACAAATGTACAAATTTAGCCTACTGTCAAATGTGTGTTTTTTTTTAATAGGATGGCTCGCTACCGCTCGCCAGGAAAAAAATCACACCTGAATAGGGATAAACGTCTTAAAACAGTCGGCTGAATGGGGCCGAATTGATACAAGCCAGAGAAAGAGAAAAGGAAAGAAAAAAAGCAGGTCACCCCCCTTAAGAGACCTGGTTGTAATGATGGGTTTTTTGTTGTTATGGTTGTTGTGGTACGTACGGTTGTGGTCGGTCAGGTACGGTATCCACAATTATATGACTAACCCTTGCTACCGACCGAGAGAGACCTTTTTTTTTTTTTTTTTTTTCCCAGATAGAGAGAGAGAGTACCGGGTATTATTTTTTGTTCGAGTCTTACATGAGATACCCGGTACCCTTTTCCTAGAGAACTGTGCCTGACTGAACTTTTGGGAACACGGGCAGTTCAAAGATTAAGGGGAGATTTCTCCTTGAGGGATTTTGTTCTGGACCCCTTTCTCCCTCATGTTTAGCCCCATTGCTTTTGAGATTTTAAGACTTTCGCCTCATTAGTTTGTCGATTTTTTTTAGAACTTTCGCCCCATTTCTGTCAATTTCAAGACCTTGCGTGCCATTTAGGTGTAATTTGTTTTCCTTGCGAGCGATAGCGAGCTTGTAATTTAAGAGGAAGCGGCCTTCGGCCAAAAATTTACAAATTTATCTTGAAAGGGATTCTAGGGGGTGTTTTTTAAGCTTGATGGAGGTATAGGGAACAAACTAAAAACTTGGGGAGGTTTCCACTTGAGATACTTTTTTCTAGACCCCTTTCTCCCTCGTGTTTAGCCTCATTGCTTTTGAGATTTTAAGACGTTCGCCCCATTAGTTTGGCGATTTGAAGAACTTTCACTCCATTTCTGTCAATTTTAATACCTTTCGTGCCATTTAGGTGTCGATTTTATCCTGGCGAGCGATAGCGAGCCTGTAATTTAAGAGGAACCGGCTTTCAGCCGGGAAATTTTTCTACCGAAAAATGTACAAATTAATCTTGAAAGGGGCTCAAGGGGGTGTAATCTTAAGCTTGAAGGATATCTAGGGACCAAACTAAAAATTTGCCCTTAAGGGGAGGTATTTAGTTTGTTCCCTAGACCTCCATCAAGCTTAAAATTACACCCCCTTGAGTCCCTTTCAAGATAAATTTGTACATTTTTCGGTAGAAAAATGTCCCGGCCGAAGGCCAGTTCTTCTTAAATTACAGGCTCGCTATCGCTCGCCAGGATAAAATCGACACCTGAATGGCACGAAAGGTCTTAATATGGGGTGAAAGTTCTTAAAATCGCTAAACTAATGGGGCAAACGTCTTAAAATCTCAAAAGCAATGGGGCTAGATATGAGGGAGAAAGGGGTCAAGAAAACAATCCCTCGAGTGGAGATCTCCCCTTAAGCTACACACACATACAATAGGCCTACCCGGTACCTGGTCCTTCACTTGGCAACATGGGGGTAGTAAGCTTATATACCCCATTACCCCCCACCACCACCCCCACCACCACCACCCCCACCACCCCCCCCACCACCCCCACCTTTGTCACCACCACCACCACCACTACCACCACCCCCACCACTACCACCACCCCCCCCACCACTACAACCACCACCACCACCCCCACCCCCACCACTACCACCCCCCCCCCCCCCCACCACCCCTGCCTACCAACCTGTTTTAACGCCCCCTCCCTTCCCTCCCCCTCCCCTCCCCTTCATACCGAGACTTCCGGTCTTGGTGGGGGCTGTGGGGAGAATTGTTGTTTTGATTGGTGTTATTTATTTGTTTTGTATATTTTATTTATTGTATTATTGTATTTTATTTATTGTATTATTGTATTTATTGTATTATTGTATTTATTTTATTTTATTTATTGTATTACTTTATTTATTGTATTATTTTATTTATTGTATTATTGTATTTATTGTATTATTTATTGTATTATTGTATTATTTATTGTATTTTTGTATTTACCGGTATTGTATTATTGTATTATTTATTGTATTATTGTATTTACCGGTATTGTATTTATTGTATTATTTGTATATTTTATTTATTTTTGTTTTGATGTGTTATTTATTAATTTTGTTTTGTATACTTTATTTATTGTATTATACTGTTATAGTTTCCTCTCTAGACATCCATCAAGCTTATACAAATGCCCTAAAGACCCTCCTTCGAGATAAATTTGAGCATTTTTCGGTAAGAACATGCCCCGGCCAAAGGCCTGTTCCTCTTAAATTGCAGGCTCGCTATCGCCCGCCAAAAAAATAAAAAATAAAATAAAATACAGTGTAAGTGACACGAAAAGATTAAAAATCGCCGAACTAAGGGGGCGAAAGTCTTATAATCTCAAAACTAATGGAGCGAATGTCTTTAGATCTCAACGCTAATGGGGCTAAACATGAGGGAGCAGAGAGTCCAGAAATCCCCCCTCCCTCCTTTCCTAGGCAGACTTCCGGTGATGTCATTGTTGCCAGCTATGTTAATGTAGTTACGGTAGCGGTCCGGGAGACTTCACCTCACTTCATAACCTTTATTTGCCGTCCCTAGTAACGATCCAGTTTAAATTGGTCCTAATCATAACTTGTCGGTTAGGTTACTCTTTGGGCGATATTATTCTGTTTCAACCACTATATATATATATATATATATATATATATAGATATAGATATATAGCCTATATATATAGATATATAGATATAGATATACTGTATACAGGGTATATATATATATATATATATATATATATATATATATATATATATATATATATATATATATATACCGGTATATATACATTATATACATTTATTTCTTCCTTCCTTCATCTTCCTCCCCCCCCCCCCCCCTCTCTCTCTCTCTCTCTCTCTCGTGATTAAACAAAACAATAGTAGGAAATGCAGTTAAACAAGGAAGGTAGTGTTAGGAGAGGCCATATTGTTACCTGACACCCATTTGGTAACGGGGGTCAAGGGTGGCAGCTCCTGAGAGAGAGAGAGAGAGGGATTTTTTTTAAATTTGATTATTATATCAAGTTGGTATAAATACAGGATATACAAAGGTTGCATACAGGTATATACGGCACATACAGGTATATACGGTACATACAGGTATAATTATCGGTACATACACGGTACATACACGGAGACTAAAGGGTGAAGATGCTTGGGCTTTCTTCCCCCCCCCACCCCCACCCCGCCCGCCAGTCTATATTGTACCGGTAATATATAGGCCATAATTATATCAATAAGTTACTAACATACTTACTTGAGTTTACTTTACTGGAGTTGTTTCGGCCTCCTCAGCGGCCTCGGCGAGAGTTGCTCCCCCCGAGTATGTTTGCTGCCAGTGTTTGATGCAGCAGGCTATACATACAGAAAACAAAATTAACAAGAAAGTATATGATATCCTGTGTCTAGACTTGGAAAAGGGAAGAAAGAGAGAGAGAGAGAGAGAGAGAGAGAGAGAGGCTGGTATATATTAAACACCGTAATAGATGGCTGTGGCTGTAATAGTTATATGGTTACGGTAAGTTATAGAGGGTATGTATAACCTTTAAGGGGAGGTTTTTAGTTGATTTCCTAGACTTCCATCAAACTTAAAATTACTCCTAGACCCCCTTTTAAGATAAATTTGTACATTTTTCGGTAGAAAAATGTCCCGGCCGAAGGCCGATTCCCCTTAAATTACAGGCTCGCTATCGCTCGCCAGGAAAAAATCGACACCTAAGTGGCACGAATGGTCTTAAAATTGACAGAAATGGGGCGAGGGTTCTTAAAATCGCCAAACTAATGGGGCAAACGTCTTAAAATCTCAAAAGCAATGGGGCTCAACATGAGGGAGAAAGAGGTCCAGAAAAAAAAATCCTCCAGGTGGAAATCCCCCCCCCTTAACCCTTTGAGTACGCTACCAGCGACGTGGGTTATATACATTATGTGACCTATACTTCAACGATATTATGCAGCTTAGGAAGGTTCGGTGGTAGTTGGGTTGATATCTTCCGCTGGAGCCTTTATTATGGCTAGATGTCCTTCCTAAGCTTATTATAACCGTGTAATAGTTGCCAACATGTGATAACTAGGACGTCCCTGGTATTGAATGGGTTAAGGGGAGGTTTTTAGTTAGTTCCCTAGACCTCCATCAAGCTTAAAATTACACCCTCTAGGCCCCCTTTCAAGATAAATGTGTACATTTTTCGGTAGAAAAATGTCCCGGCCAAAGGCCGGTTCCTCTTAAATTACAGGCTCGCTATCGCTCGCCAGGAAAAAATCGACACCTAAATTGCATGAAAGGTCTTAAAATTGACAGAAATGGTGCGACAGTTCTTAATTATGGGGCAAACATCTTAAAATATCAAAAGCAATGGGGCTGAACATGAGGGAGAAAGGGGTCCAGAAAAAAATCCCTCAAGTGGAAATCTCCCCTTAATGTATTGAGTAAACTAGCACTTTTACTCTTTAGATATATCAATAGTCTTCCCTCTCTATATTTTTTTTTTTTTTTTTTTTTTTTTATCTATCTGGTGTTGGTATTTATTTATCTCGTAATGTTTGATACCAGTACTGTACCGGTACCTTATAACCATATATAATATATAAATCCAATTAGAGTGAGACAGTGTGTGTGTGTGTGTGTGTGTGTACTTACTCTAGTTGTATTGCGGGAGTGAGCATGCTCGTTATTTCCCGCCTCCTATATGTGTAGGTGTTATATGTATCGTTGGAATGGCTGTGGATGTGTGTGTAGTCTGTATTTTTAGCCAATTGGCGACATCGGAAACGAAGGCTTAGGGTGGATCTGTTGGTACCATTCTCACTATAGACGGTACCGTCTCGCCCGAAGGCTTAGGTAGCCATCAGCTTAGGTGAACCATATGATACCCATCTCGCCTTGTACCATTTTTGCCAACCCCAGATGGGACGTCACAACGTCGTCCACTTATTCCAGGTACCTATTTACAGCTAGGTGAACTGAGGCTAACACATGAAAGGAGACAAGCCCAATTTGTCTCCGCCCGGCCGGGGATTGACCCCCGACCCCTCGTGTGTGAGACGTAGCCTACTAGGCTACGGGCTGTGTGTGGTGTGTGTGTGTGTGTGTGTGTGTGTGTGTGTGTGCGTGTGGATATTGCCCCCCACATGATGAAATACCGTACTGTAGGTTCAGGTATCGTGTGTGTGTGTGTGTGTGTGTGTGTGTGTGCGTGTGCGTGTGTGTACTCACCTAATTGTACCGTAGTATACAGGAATTGAGTTTTTAGGCTCGTATTGTCCCGCTTCCCAAGATTCTGTTGTCTAATTTGGCTTTAAAAATGTGGATATTCCCCGCACCCACCACTTCATCATCCAACTGATTCCACATATTAACACTTCTATATGGAAAGCTGAATTTCCTCACATCTCCTTTACATCTGCCTTTCTTTAACTTGCAACTATGTCCTCTAGTCCTCCCTTTATCTCCCTCGATAAAGTCCTCCTTGTCTATCCTTTCCAATCCCCTAACACATTTATACATCATAATCATATCTCCTCTTTCTCTTCTCTCACTTAGAGTTGGCTAGTTCAATCTCTCTAATCTCTCTTCATATGTCAGTTCTCTTAGTTCTGGAATCATCTTCGTTGCAGCTCTCTGTACTTTCTCCAACTTAATTATATGTTTTTTAAGATGGGGTGACCACACCACTGGCGCATATTCTCATTTAGGTCTCACCATTGATTTTATTATATTTACTAGCATCTCTTCATTCAAATAGTTGAATGCTATTTTTACTTTATTCAACAGGCCATAAGCTTCTCCCACTATTTTGTTAATATGGCTCTCGGGTGAAAGATCTCCCTGTATTATAATGCCCAAATCCTTTTCCTTCTCTGAGGGGTTAATCACGCATTCTCCTAGTTTATATTCCCAATGAGGTCTTCTTTTACTCACACCCCCTTCCATCACATGACATTTATCTTTGTTAAAATATAATTTCCACATCTTGCTCCACTGATCTATCTTATCCAGATCACTCTGTAGCTCTCTACAACTGTTATCCAGATCACTCTGTAGCTCTCTACAACTGTTATCCAGATCACTCTCTCTACAACTGTTATCCAGATCACTCTGTAGCTCTCTACAACTGTTATCCAGATCACTCTGTAGCTCTCTACAACTGTTTTCGTCCACTATATGTTTCATAATTTTTGCATCGTCAGCAAACATATTCATGTATGCATTTATTTCCTCTGGCATGTCATTTATATAGACCAGAAACATAATTGGGGCCAACACTGATCCCTGTGGAACTCCGCTTGTAACATTCCTCCATGTTTATAAGCTGTCTCTTATCATGGTTCTCATCTGTCTTCCCGAGAGATAGTCCTCCATCCACTTCAACAAATTACCCTGAACCCCTCCAAACTTCTTCAACTTCCATCTAAGTCTACTATGAGGAACTCTGTCAAAGGCCTTCTTTATATCAAGATACACACAGTCCGCCCATCCTTCTCTCTCTTGTAGTATATCTATCATCCTATCATAAAAGCTCAGCAGATTAGTAACACATGATTTTCCCTCTCTGAATCCAAATTGTCTTCCAGTAAGTAAATTATTTTCTTCCAAGTACTTTATCCATCTTCTCTTAATAATCTTCTCACACATTTTACAAACAACACTTGTCAGTGACAATGGTCTATAGTTTAGCGGCTGCTTCCTACTCCCACCTTTGTAGATTGGTACTACATTAGCCCTTTTCCAGTCTAGTGGTAATTTTCCAACTTCAACAGAGTACCGGTACTTAATTATTTCATATACCGGTAAAGGTTTTACCAATTTCTCAACACATACTTTTAGAATCCATCCTGCTATATTGTCTGGGCCCATAGATTTTCTCACATCTAGTCCCTTCATAAGTTCTAGTAGTTCCTCTGGTTGGAAGATAATATCCCCCAATTTTTCATCATTTTGGTATATAATCTCTGGTTCTAAAAATTGTTCATCCATAGCATAAACTGAATGTAATGTATTATTCATAACCTCACATATCTTCTCATCACCCTCATAAATATTGTCTCCTGCCTTCAGCTTCATTATTTTGTCCTTAACCTTCATTTTGCTATTTACATACCTGTAGAATAATTTGGGATCACTTACACATTTTTCCACAATGTTTTTTTTCATAATTTCTTGCTTCCTGTTTCCTAATTCTGACATACTCGTTCCTTCGCTTCCTATATGTATTCCAGGTCTGTTCATTTCTCCTTCTTCTGGCTATGTTCCATGCCTTATTTCTCTTATCCCTAGCTATTCTACATTTATCATTAAACCAGTCTTTTATCTTTTCAGTCTTATTTCCTTGTCTTGGCACATACCTGTTTACAATATCATCATAAATGTTTTTAAACACACAGTATTTATCATTAACATTGTTTTTCTGTTCAATTTCACCCCAGTCTGCATCCCTGAAGCAACTTTTTAATAGCTTAAAATCTGCTTTCCCATAGTTCAATCTCTTTTCTTTATGTTCTTCTCTCTCTAGCATTGTTGGATAACCCATCAGGATTTCAATTTCAATTACCACATGATCACTATTTCCCAGCGGAGGTAGGTATTTAGTATTATTACCACATGATCACTATTTCCCAGCGGAGGTAGGTATTTAGTATTTGTAATCATATCTGGATCTCTTGTAAACACCAAGTCTAATCTAGACGATTCATCTTTACCCCTTCTTCTTGTGTTTTCCTTAATATTCTGAATTAGCAGGTTTTCTGTAACCAAGTCTAGTAGTACATCCCCCAAGGACTCATATTGCTACCTGCGTCTCCCTCCTCCCAATTAACCTCTCTACAATTAAAATCGCCTACCAATATTAACTCGTTGTTTCTGCGAAATAAGTGTTCCATAGTTTTGATCATCTCCTTTGTTTTAATCCTTGGTATTCTTCCTGTGTGTGTGTGTGTGTGTGTTACTCTCAGTTACTTGTTCGTCAAGGGGAATCCACGCAATGCGAGCTAAGCTCATTATTATCGCGCCTCCTTAACTGGGAATGTATTGCGTGAAATGCATGTTAAGTGTTTTATGTATCGTTGGAATGGCTGTGGATGTGTGTGTAGTCTGTATTTAGCCAATTGGCGACATCGGAAACGAAGGCTTAGGGTGGATCTGTATGGTACCATTCTCACTATAGACGGTACCGTCTCGCCCGAAGGCTTAGGTAGCCATCAGCTTAGGTGAACCATATGATACCCATCTCGCCTTGTACCATTTTTGCCAACCCCAGATGGGACGTCACAACGTCGTCCACTTATTCCAGGTACCTATTTACAGCTAGGTGAACTGAGGCTAACACATGAAAGGAGACAAGCCCAATTTGTCTCCGCCCGGCCGGGGATTGAACCCCCGGCCCCTCGTGTGTGAGACGAGAGCTCTACCACTAGGCTACGGGCTGTGTGTGTGTGTGTGTGTGTGTGTGTGTGTGTGTGTGTGTGTGTGTGTGTGTGTGTAAAGAGAGAGTGAGGATATTGCCCCCACATGATGAAACACTGTAGGTCACTCGTTGTGTTGTTTGTATAATAATGACGTTCGGGTCTGTCATGGAGGGGGGACAGTACTTTACAATGAGTTGATAGTGGTGGTGGTGTATTGTGCTTTCAATATGTGGCCTTGTGCTCTCATTCTCTCTCTCTCTCTCTCTCTCTCTCTCTCTCTCTCTCTCGCTTCTCTCTCTCTCTCTCTCTCTCTCTCTCCTCTCTCTCTTCTCTCTCTCTCCTCTCTCTCTCTCTCTCTCTCTCTCTCTCCCTCTCTCTCTCTCTCTCTCTCTCTCTCTCTCTCTCTCTCTCTCTCTCTCTCTCTCTCTCTCTCTCTCTCTCTCTCTCTCTCTCTCTCTCAGCTGACGGTAAATTGCTATGTATCCATCTTGTTCAGTATGGAATTTATGTTATTAAGGACAACATGGCATTTGTTTGGTGCAGAGACGTAGTAGTTTCATATTTTTCCTTCAAGTACGGTAATCTCTCTATCCCTCTTTCAAGTATGGGGGGCGCACTTGTTACAATCAGGTTTGACTTTTGTCTCTTGCATAAAAAAAAAAAAAAAAAAATGGCCCAGGTGTTTCTGCCCTTCCGTACCATACCTGTCTCATCGTAACACTTTCACTCACCTTATTCCAGTCCGGGGGGGGGGGGGGGTCCAGGTGTTTATGGCAGTTTAAGGGGATGATGGCTATTTTCATGGTATTAATTTATTATCTTCATATATATTTTAGTTTCCTCGCTAGACCTCCATCAAGCTTAAAAAATACCCCCTAGACCCCCCTCCAAGATAAATTTGTAAACAAAAAACGGTGGAAAATATTCCCGACCAAAGGCCGGTTCCTCTTTAAAAATCAACACCTAAATGGCACGAAAGGTCTTAAAATTGACAACGAAATGGGGTGAAAGGTGTTAATATTGTCGAACTAATGGGCCGAACGTCTTATAGTCTCAAAATAATTGGGGCTAAACATGAGGGAGAAGGGGTGCCAGAAAAACGACCCATCTCCCCATAAATCGTGTCCTAGAATGAACGTACCGGTATACCATGTTGGTGTACGTGCGATGATGTCTGTCACACCATAACACTTTCACTTGGGATGTGTGTTCAGGGTGGGAAACAGTCAGGTGCATGTGTGTGAGTGTGTGTGTGTGTGTGTGTGTGTGTGTGTGTGTAGTGAGACTGAGACACACACACACACACACACAGAGAGAGAGTCATAAAGGCAGGTGGAGTGGCCTAATTGGAGTGAGACAGGTGAGTGAGACAGGTGAGTGAGACAGGTGAGTGAGACAGGTGAGTGAGACAGGTGAGTGAGACAGGTGTGGTATACAGCGTTAGGTGGGAAGGGTTAATGTTTTGGTCGATTTTTACATTTATTTATATATATATATTTGTTTTTATAGTCTCCTTATAGGCCTACGGTACAGTCGCGCTAATAAATGATGACTCGGCACCAAGTATGTGTTGATCAATAATTGGTATCAGCCATAGCTAAGCTGCATTTCTTCATATCGAGTGAAATATACAAACATGTTCCTACACTTTCCCACCCTATTCAACATCTGACAGACATAAATACAGCACACAGCGAGCCAAACGTACGGTAATGACAGCTGGGATATGACTTATTAGCGCGACTGTACTTCCCCCAAACTATTAGACATGGCAAAGATTCCCCTTCTAGATATATTGTAAATTGTTTGTTAATTGCCTTAAGGGGAGGTATTTAGTTTGTTCCCTAGACCTCCATCAAGCTTAAAATTACACCCCCTTGAGTCCCTTTCAAGATAAATTTGTACATTTTTCGGTAGAAAAATGTCCCGGCCGATTCCTCTTAAATTATAGGCTCGCTATCGCTCGCCAGGATAAAATTGACACCTGAATTGCACGAAAGGTCTTAATATGGGGTGAAAGTTCTTAAAATCGCTAAACTAATGGGGCAAACGTTTTATAATATCAAAAGCAATGGGGCTAAACATGAGGGAGAAAGGGGTCAAGAAAAAAATCCCGCAAGTGGAGATCTCCCTTAATTACAGGCTTGCTATCGCTCGCCAGGATAAAATCGATACCTATACGGCACGGAAAGTCTCAATATTGAAAAATAAATGGTGCGAAAGGTCTTAACATCGTCGAACTAATGGGCCGAACGTCTTACAATCTGAAAACTAATGGGGCTAAACATGAGGGAGAAGAGTGTCCAGAGAACCTCCCCTTAAGGGCAGATTTCCACTTGAGGGATTTTTTTCTTGACTCCTTTCTCCCTCATGTTTAGCCCCATTATTTTGACGATTTTAAGAACTTTCAACCCATTTCTGTCAATTTTAAGACCTTTCGTGCCATTTAGGTGTCGATTTTATCCTGGCGAGCGATAGCGAGCCTGTAATTTAAGAAGAACCGGCTTTCAGCCGGGAAATTTTTCTACCGAAAAATGTACAAATTTATCTTGAAAGGGGCTCAAGGGGGTGTAATCTTAAGCTTGATGGATATCTAGAGACCAAACTAAATACCTCCCCTTAAGGACACTGAGTACAGAAACCGTCGTCTGAATGAAGGGGTTGAAGATGGTGCTGTTGATTGATAGAAGGTCAGAGGTCAAGGGGCAAGGGAAATATAAGACTGGGGAAGGATTATTATAGGGTCACTAGAAGGTCAGAGGTCAAGGGGCAAGGGAAATATAAGACTGGGGAAGGATATATAGGGTCACTAGAAGGTCAGAGGTCAAGGGGCAAGGGAAATATAAGACTGGGGAAGGAGTGGAAGTACAGTGAACGTGTAAAGTACCGTGCCAGCGAGAAGGAAGTGGTGATAGACGGTAAGGGTGGATGGCCGTATTTATTTCCTCATATATGTATCTTTATATGATTTGTTTAGTTTCTTCCCTAGACCTCCACCCGCCCAAGACTCTCCTCCAAGATAAATTTGTACATTTTTCGATTGAAGGCCGATTCCTCTTAAGTTACAGGCTCGTTATTGCTCGCCAGGAAAGAAATCGACACCTGAATGACCCGAGAAGTCTTAATATTGACAAAGAAACTAACAAAGTCCAAACAGTGTGGTGGTCTGATTGAAGGGGGTTTAAGATGCAGGTATTGAGAGAGAGGTCAAAGGTCGAGGGGGAGGGGGAGGGGGGGGGGGGGGTAAATAAGACTGGGGAAGGATATAGGGTCCGCGAAATGAAAGTACAGTGTTGGTGAAAAGTACCGTACCTTGCCAGAGAGACGGACCCTGGTGATAAACGTTAAGGGGAGGTATTTAGTTTGTTCCCTAGACCTCCATCAAGCTTAAAATTACACCCCCTTGAGTCCCTTTCAAGATAAATTTGTACATTTTTAGGTAGAAAAATTTCCCGGCCGAAGGCCGGTTCCTCTTAAATTACAGGCTCGCTGTCGCTCGCCAGGATAAAATCGACACCTGAATTGCACGAAAGGTCTTAATATGGGGTGAAAGTTCTTAAAATCGCTAAACTAATGGGGCAAACGTTTTATAATATCAAAAGCAATGGGGCTAAACATGAAGGAGAAAGGGGTCAAGAAAAAATCCCTCAAGTGGAGATCTCCCCTTAACCCTTAGAGGGTGATCATTATGACGACGCATGTCTTCTCGGTTTTCTGGCTATTATTCGACGTTATATTATTATATCGAGCTAATATTTGTACCATTTGGGAAGAGCCAGCCGGGGAATAGGTGTGGACATTTACAGCCCATTTGTTCTAGCCCATTTTGAGTTACAGGGGTTAAGTTGGCGTCAAGATTTCTGGCCTAATTATAATTAATATAGTTATTACTATAGTACCGCTATTGTATATATATATATATATATACTGTATATATTACGAAATTCAGTTGTTGATAGGAAGAAATGTGCGTAATATTAACACGAAGAAGAATTATGAGAAGCTTGCGATATCCAGGCGATTGATCAGGAAGTAGAACATGGAGAAATGTATACGGAAATTGGAGAGGGGGAACCTATCCAAATTTATGGAAGGTCTCGTAAGCATAGTAGCTGATTAGCGGAACAAGACGAGGCAGGTGGTGAATTAGTAGCTGCAAAGGAGGTCATGACTAAGGTGTGGAAGACGATTGTTGAGTCAGTTATTTAGTCAGTTAAGGGGGTGACCTGCTTTTTGTTATTTCTGTCCTTTTCTCTCTTTCTCTGGCTTGTATCCATTCGGCCCCATTCAGCCAACTATTTAAGACGTTTATCCCCATCTAGGTGTCGATTTCTTCCTGGCGAGCGATAGCGAGCCAGCATTATATGAAGAAATCCGGCTTCGCCGGAGACATTTTTCTATCGAAAAATGTACAAATTTAGCCTGCTGTCAAACAAAAATAAAAAATATGCTGGCTCGCTACCGCTCACCAGTAAAAAAATCGACAACTGGATGGGGATAAACGTCTTAAAACAGTAGGCTGAATGGGGCCAAATGGCTGCAAGCCAGAGAAAGATAGAAAAGGACAGAACAAAAACAGGTCACCTCCCCTTAATCAATTTAGCAATCAGGACCTTGAATTATTTGGCTCTCTACCACTCTTTTTACTGGGGGGAGGGGGACACTTTCATACACATATTTTTGGTGGTGGTGTTGGTGGTGGTGGTGTTGTTGTTGTTTTTGTTGGTGGTGGTGGTGGTGTTGTTGTTGTTGTTTTTGTTGGTGGTGGTGGTGTTGTTGTTTTTGTTGGTGGTGGTGGTGTTGTTGTTGATGGTGGTGGTGTTGTTGGTGGTGGTGGTGGTGTTGTTGTTTTTGTTGGTGGTGGTGGTGTTGTTGTTGGTGGTGGTGGTGGTGGTGGTGTTGTTGGTGGTGGTGGTGGTGTTGTTGATGGTGGTAGTGGTGGTGGTGTTGTTGGTGGTGGTGGTGGTGTTGTTGTTGTTGGTGGTGGTATTGTTGTTGTTGGTGGTGGTGGTGGTGTTGTTGATGGTGGTGGTGGTGGTGGTGGTGGTGTTGTTGTTGTTGATGGTGGTGGTGGTGGTGTTGTTGATGGTGGTGGTGGTGGTGGTGTTGTTGTTGATGGTGGTGGTGGTGGTGTTGTTGTTGTTGTTGATGGTGGTGGTGGTGGTGGTGTTGTTGTTGTTGATGGTGGTGGTGGTGGTGTTGTTGGTGGTGGTGGTGTTGTTGGTGGTGGTGGTATTGTTGGTGGTGGTGGTGGTGGTGTTGTTGTTGGTGGTGGTGGTGGTGGTGGTGTTGTTGTTGATGGTGGTGGTGGTGTTTTTGGTGGTGGTGGTGTTGTTGGTGTTGGTGGTAGTGGTGTTGTTGTTGTTGGTCGTGGTGTTGTTGTTGTCGGTCGTGGTGTTGTTGTTGTTGGTCGTGGTTTTGTTGTTGTTGGTGGTGGTGGTGTTGGTGGTAGTGGTGTTGTTGTTGTTGGTGGTGGTGTTGTTGGTGGTGGTGGTGGTGGTGTTGTTGTTGGTGGTGGTGGTGGTGTTGTTTTTGGTGGTGGTGGTGGTGGTGGTGGTGTTGGTGTTGTTGGTGGTGGTGGTGAGGTTCCCCATACCACACTGTATAGGCCTATAGTTATCGTGGTAGGCTGACAAGAAAGGCTACAAGACAAATGGACGATCATTAGGCGGAGAATAATTCCACTTGAGATATTTTTGTTCTTGACCCCTTTCTCCCTCATGTTTAGCCCCGTTGCTTTTGAGATTTTAAGACGTTCGCCTCATTAGTTTAGCGATTTTAAGAAATTTTGCCCCATTTCTGTCAATTTTAAGACCTTTCGTGCCATTTAGGTGTCGATGTTTTCCTGGCGAGCGATATCGAGCCTGTAATTTAAGAGGAACCGGACATTATTCTATCTAAAAATGTACAAATTTATCTTGAAAGGAAAGAGAGAGAGAGAGATTTTTTTGTTTTTTATTTTATTTTATTAAGTTGGTATAAATACAGGATATACAAAGGTTGCATACAGGTATATACGGTACATACAGGTATATACGGTACATACAGGTATATACGGTACATACAGGTATATACAGGTATATACGGTACATACAGGTATATACGGTACATACAGGTATATACGGTACATACAGGTACATACAGGTATATACGGTACATACAGGTATATACGGTACATACAGGTATATACGGTACATACAGGTATATACGGTACATACAGGTATATACGGTATATACGGTACATACAGGTATATACGGTACATACAGGTATATACCGTACATACAGGTATATACCGTACATACAGGTATATACGGTACATACAGGTATATACGGTACATACAGGTATATACGGTACATACAGGTATATACGGTACATACAGGTATATACGGTACATACAGGTATATACGGTACATACAGGTATATACGGTACATACAGGTATATACGGTACATACAGGTATATACGGTACATACAGGTATATACGGTACATACAGGTATATACGGTACATACAGGTATATACCGTACATACAGGTATATACGGTACATACAGGTATATACCGTACATACAGGTATATACGGTACATACAGGTATATACCGTACATACAGGTATATACGGTACATACAGGTATATACAGGTATATACGGTACATACAGGTATATACCGTACATACAGGTATATACGGTACATACAGGTATATACGGTACATACAGGTATATACGGTACATACAGGTATATACGGTACATACAGGTATATACGGTACATACAGGTATATACGGTACATACAGGTATATACGGTACATACAGGTATATACCGTACATACAGGTATATACGGTACATACAGGTATATACGGTACATACAGGTATATACGGTACATACAGGTATATACCGTACATACAGGTATATACGGTACATACAGGTATATACGGTACATACAGGTATATACGGTACATACAGGTATATACCGTACATACAGGTATATACGGTATATACGGTACATACAGGTATATACGGTACATACAGGTATATACGGTACATACAGGTATATACCGTACATACAGGTATATACGGTACATACAGGTATATACGGTACATACAGGTATATACGGTACATACAGGTATATACGGTACATACAGGTATATACGGTACATACAGGTATATACGGTACATACAGGTATATACGGTACATACAGGTATATACGGTACATACAGGTATATACCGTACATACAGGTATATACGGTACATACAGGTATATACGGTACATACAGGTATATACGGTACATACAGGTATATACGGTACATACAGGTACATACAGGTATATACGGTACATACAGGTATATACACGGAGACTCTAAAGGGTGAAGATGCTTGGGCTTTCTTCCCCCCAGTCTACTGTATATATATATATATATATATATATATATATATATATATATATATATATATATATACACAGTATATATCAATAATTTACTTACATACAATACAGTACATCAACTAAAGTACATGGAGTGTAGCCTATATGACCTCCTGTCTAGACTTTGAGACAGGGGCAGTTAGTTAATCCCTGCCAATCCCCAGTGGGCTGGAACACGGTCAGATTGTCTCTTAACGAGGAAACCGGACCGCCCCCCCAGCCCACCTGGGGTCATTAGCAAAGATTCACAAATTTATGGCAAACTTATTTAGCTATCTATAATTTGGCGACTTTTAGATTGTAGATAGTAGCTAGTTAATTATAGTACATCACTATAGTAATATAATTAATAAGTTAAAACATAAGTATAATAATAATAATTATAATATAAATAAATAAAGAGAGAGATAGAGAGAGAGGGGGGGGGGGTGTCAAGGTGAAGGGCGAGGCGATCTATCCGTTTATGGGGTGAAGGGTAGGGGGTACGAGAGGGGGGGGGGGGGGATGATGATGAAGGTAATGGGGGTGAGTAGGAAGAGAGGTGGAGTGGGAAGTGAGATGGTGGGGGGGGGGGGGGGAGAGAGAGAGAGATGGGTGAATGAAGGGAGGGAGAGGAAGGAGGATAGAACAGGGGGAGGGGGGGAAAGAGGGGGTGAATGTAGGGAGGAAGGAGAACCGAGGAGGAAAAAGATGGGGGAGAATAATAGGAAGGGGGGTGGGGGGGGAGAGAGAGAGGTTGATGAATGAAGGGAGGAGAGGGGGGAGATTAGAGGAGGAGGGTAGTGGGGAGGAGAGAAAGATCGAAGGGTGAAAGAGGATTGGGGAGGAAGGGAGCATCAAGAGGGTGGGGAAGGAGAGGGGAGAAGAGAGGATGGTTAAGGAGGTGAGAGAGGGGAGGGGAGAAGGAAGAGGGTGTGGGGAGGAAGAGGGAGGGTGAGGAGAGGGGAGAAGAGAGGATTAAGGGGGTGAGAGAAGAGAGTGGAGGGAAGAAGGAAGAGGGTGTGGGGAGGAAAGGAGGGTGAGGAGAGGGGAAAAGAGAGGATTAAGGAGGTGAGAGAAGAGGGGGAGGATTGGGGGAGGGGAGAAGGAAGAGGGTGTGGGGAGGAAGGGAGGGTGTGAAAGAGGGAGGAGGAAGAGTGCCAGAACAGGAAGGTCATTGATAGGAAGGGTAGGAAGTGGATGGAGTATCTGTGTGATGATAGAAAGAAGAGGAGGGGGAAGAACAGAGTATCTACAGGCTATAGGTGCGAGGAATTTCGGTGTGAGTGTCCTAGGTTCGAGCCCTTGGAGTGCCACATGTATTTGTTGATTTCATTCATTGATTTTAGAAGTGAAGTTGGTTGGTGAACAAATATAATATATCCTTTTTATGCATAACACAACCTAAATTATATCCAATTTTCTTTTTGTTTAAGTAGTTTATAGACTATCAATTACGAAGAGTTGTTCCGCAATGATAAGTGTATCAACATTGTTATTAAAAGTGAGATAGACCTGACATATGGAAAACAAAGACATTAAGGACGTGCAAGATAGATAAAGAGAATAGAAGGAGAGGTTGAATATATATATATATATATATATATATATATATATATATATATATATATATATATATATATATATATATATATATATATACCGGTATATATGCGAATATGCTTCCACACTAAAGGTGTGTAGAAAAGGGTAGGTTCACTGCACAAAGTTTAAAAAATGTTAGTGCTAAAATTAAATTGCATCTAAAATATATTGCATGCACAAAATAAGGGATTAAAAAGTATGTCCGAGTATCTTATTAGAAGGCTCGGACTGTTGTGTACATATTAAAATAATGTTTATGTAAACATATATATATATATATATATATATATATATATATATATATATATATATGGGAGAGTGTGCCTGCGTTCGTGTGTGTGTGTGTGTGTGTGTGCGTGTGGAAGAGAGACTGACTTTAGATATGTACAAAAATGAAGCCGTGGACGTTAAGATGGATAGGCCTATGGAGGGGAGATTATATTTACATAGATAGGCTACACTGACCACACCGACCTTATGACCCCAACCAGGTGGGCAGGACCAGAACCAGAACCAGAGAGCAACTTCCTAATAAAGGAAAGTAGAAAAAAAGGATAGCAAAGAGAGAGAGAGAGAGAGAGAGAGAGGTAATTTGTACAGAGAGAACAGGAATGTGTAATGAAATATAATTATTAACTTTGAGTTATTGACGAGAAAGAGAGAGAGAGAGAGAGAGAGAGAGAGAGAGAGCGAAAGATTGGGGGGGGGGGGTGACCTCGCTATCGTGTCTTCTTACGGACTTTTCCTGGAAGACAAAACAATCATATGTAAGACGTATAGACAATTTTCTTTCTCTATCTATCTATCTTTCTATTGATCTATATATCTATCTGTCTATCTATCTACATTACCACTCCTTTCCTTGTAACCCTTTCCGTACCAGTGCCGTCCTTTTCATGTTATGCTAGCTACTATTATATTCCGTTTAAGAAGGACCTCCAGCGATGAACAGGCTTCTATAGTATCTCAATCAACCCTCTTTACTACCACAGGACCAGGCACAGGTCCTTCATAAGCTGCTCACCATGGTCTACATACAGCTGTAATGTAATAACAAAAGGCGGTTAAGGGGAGGTATTTAGTTTGTTCCCTAGACCTCCATCAAGCTTAAAATGACACCCTCTAGGCCCCCTTTCAAGATAAATGTGTACATTTTTCGGTAGAAAAATGTCCCGGCCAAAGGCCGATTCCTCTTAAATTACAGGCTCGCTATCGCTCGCCAGGAAAAAATCGACACCTAAATGGCACGAAAGGTCTTAAAAGTGACATAAATGGGGCGAAAGTTCTTAAAATCGTCAAACTAATGGGGCGAACGTCCTACAATTTCAAAAGCAATGGGGCTAAACATGAGGTAGAAGGAAGTTCGAAAACAAAATCCCTCAAGTGGAATTCTCCCCTAAGAAGGACCTATGTTATTAACCCTTTCAGCACCATGACGCCTTTATACCTTGGATTCTGGCCAAGATTAGATGTTTGTATATGCAGTTTAAGGGGGGGGGGTGACCTGTTTTTGTTCTGTCCTTTTCTATCTTTCTCTGGCTTGTATCCATTTGGCCCCATTCAGCTTACTGTTTTAAGACGTTTATCCCCATCCAGGTGTCAATTTTTTACTGGTGAGCGGTAGCGAGCCAGCATATGTTTTATTTTTGTTTGACAGCAGGCTAAATTTGTACATTTTTCGATAGAAAAATGTCTCCGGCAGAGCCGGATTTCTTCATATAATGCTGGCTCGCTATCGCTCGCCAGGAAGAAATCGACATCTAGATGGGGATAAACGTCTTAAAATAGTTGGCTGAATGGGGCCGAATGGATACAAGCCAGAGAAAGAGAGAAACGGACAGAAATAACAAAAAGCAGGTCACTCCCCTTAAGTAGGACCTCTGTTATTAAGAGGGTTTATTGAGATCGCATTTACCCATTTCAGTCATAAAGGTAGATTATAAACGAAAGTAAATAGTCTAATGGTAACCGGAATGTGATGTAAATTACGTGATAGTGGTGAAGGGGTTAATTTCGTGATCGTAATAGTGGTGAAGGGGTTAATTTCGTGATCGTAATAGTGGTGAAGGGGTTAATTTCGTGATCGTAATAGTGGTGAAGGGGTTAATTTCGTGATCGTAATAGTGGTGAAGGGGTTAATTTCGTGATCGTAATAGTGGTGAAGGGGTTAATTTCGTGATCGTAATAGTGGTGAAGGGGTTAATTTCGTGATCGTAATAGTGGTGAAGGGGTTAATTTCGTGATCGTAATAGTGGTGAAGGGTTTAATTTCGTGATCGTAATAGTGGTGAAGGGTTTAATTTCGTGATCGTGATAGTGGTGAAGGGGTTAATTTCGTGATCGTGATAGTGGTGAAGGGGTTAATTTCGTGATCCAAGTTAGTCGGCATTTGTATTGCAGGAGCTACTGTACATGCCCAAAATTGACGGGTATTGGTACTTATTTACTTGTTCAATACTGGTACTATATACAGGGTATAATTCCTCGACACACACACACACACACACACACACACACACACACACACACACACACACACACACACACACACATATACACAAAATTATTATTTACAGCCTCTCTCTCTCTCTCTCATCAGTAGTTTTTTCTCAACTTCCTTCATTAATATGAATTTTCCAGTAGAAATGATCTTATTCTGCTGGGGCCTTCTTTTCCCAGCTAAATATCATGCCGACCCAAAGTCGGAGGGACTGGTGGGTGGGGAGAGAGCCTTCTGCTTTACTATTCTTACCTTCCACTTTGTAGCAAATTCTATGTTAGTATAAGGTCCAGACTGCCTAGTAGGGAGCGCAAGGTCTGTGCAGTATCTGAATATATGCAACTCTATGCAACAATCTCTCTCTCTGTTGACCACTTACTCGTCAGCTGACCACACCATTCTCCTGCTGACTGACTGATAGCCTCGTATGTGCCTCTCTCTCTCTCTCTCTTTCTTCTCTCTTCTCTTCTCTCTTCTCTCTCTCTCTCTCTCTCTCTCTCTCTCTCTCTCTCTCTCTCTCTCTCTCTCTCTCTCTCATATCATATCTCATATCATATCAAAGAAGGAAGTTGAGAAATACTACTGATGAGAGAGAGAGAGAGAGAGATGGGGGAGAGGCTAGATCTTGAGCTGATACGTATATTGGTCATGTAAATAATAATCTGGTATGTGTGTGTGGGTGTCTGTGTGTGTGTATGTGTGTGTGTTGCAACTATGAACCACCAGTACACATATCCAGACACACCACAGTCACTATTACCATCTCCCTTCCCCACCACAATGGTTGCCATCAGTCGTACAACAACAACTGTTTCCTCCACCACAAGTTCCACTACCATCACCATCACTACTACCTCATTACTACTACCATCACTACTGCCATCACTACTACCGGTACCATCACTACTGATACCGCCACAAACATAATCTTCTGTCATGCAAATTAATATATTGTCATCTTTAATCGGATATACTGTACCCGAGCGCTTTTTCCGTCAACTTATAGCTCGTCTGTCTGGCAGATATTGAATACCGGTACCGTACGAGTTCTGTCAGATTTCTGTCGCGAATGATAATCTGTCCTTTGATTAACTTTAAGGGGAGATTTCCACTTGAGGGATTACTTTTTCTTGACCCCTTTCTCCCTCATGTTTAGCCTCGTTGTTTTAGTGATTTTATTACGTTTGCCCCATTACTTTGGCGATTTTAAGAACTTTCGCCCCATTTCTGTCAATTTTAAGACCTATCGTGCCATTTAGGTGTCGAATTGTTCCTAGCGAGCGAAAGCGAGCCTGTAATTTAAGAGGAACCGGCCTTCGGCCGTGAACGTTTTCTACCAAAAGATTTACAAATTTATCTTGAAAGAGGATCAAGGGGGTGTAAATGTAATCTTGATGGGGGTCTAGGGAACAAACTAAAAACCTCCCTTTAAAGTCCCTAAATGTTACCAGGATAATGCTGCTTAAAGTTACCAGGATAATGCTGCTTAAAGTCCCTAAATGTTACCAGGATAATGCTGCTTAAAGTTACCAGGATAATGCTGCTTAAAGTCCCTAAATGTTACCAGGATAATGCTGCTTAAAGTCCCTAAATGTTACCAGGATAATGCTGCTTAAAGTCCCTAAATGTTACCAGGATAATGCTGCTTAAAAGTTACCAGGATAATGCTGCTTAAAGTCCCTAAATGTTACCAGGATAATGCTGCTTAAAGTCCCTAAATGTTACCAGGATAATGCTGCTTAAAGTTACCAGGATAATGCTGCTTAAAGTCCCTAAATGTTACCAGGATAATGCTGCTTAAAGTCCCTAAATGTTACCAGGATAATGCTGCTTAAAGTCCCTAAATGTTACCAGGATAATGCTGCTTAAAGTCCCTAAATGTTACCAGGATAATGCTGCTTAAAGTCCCTAAATGTTACCAGGATAATGCTGCTTAAAGTCCCTAAATGTTACCAGGATAATGCTGCTTAAAGTCCCTAAATGTTACCAGGATAATGCTGCTTAAAGTTACCAGGATAATGCTGCTTAAAGTCCCTAAATGTTACCAGGATAATGCTGCTTAAAGTCCCTAAATGTTACCAGGATAATGCTGCTTAAAGTCCCTAAATGTTACCAGGATAATGCTGCTTAAAGTCCCTAAATGTTACCAGGATAATGCTGCTTAAAGTCCCTAAATGTTACCAGGATAATGCTGCTTTTGAAATATTACCTGATAATGTATCGTAAAACAGCCTTTACCGGTACCGGTACCGTACCTTACGATACAATTTGGTCTCTATCTTCATCTGAACATCACTTCACCACCACCAACAACAGTATCATCACCACAAACATCCCAAAATCACCACCACTAATAACACCATTAGATCTTCATCACTATCACCACCACCATTACCACCAATATGGTCACTATAAGACGATCATTGCTACAGCCACAATAACATCGAAGAACTAGAACAAGAACAACGGGGTCCAGTTCACTAGGTTGACTCAAACAATTATGTACCGTAAATAGATCTTAGCGCTATCTGGTGCAGGGTGGGACTTTTTGGAACCTCCCTGCTTCACTAGTTTCACTTTGCTACTGAGCTTATAATCATATAGTCCTGGGGAGGGGAGGGGGGTTACTGTGGGAGACTGAGGGGGTACTGTGGGAGCGAGGGGTAGGGTAAAGCAAGCAGGGGGGGGGGGGGGTGTACTGTGGGAGCGAGGGTAGGGCAGAGTAAGAAGGGGTGTGGGAGACTGGGGTACTGTGGGGGTAGGGCATAGTAAGCAGGGGTGTGGGAGACTGTAGGGGTACTGTGGAAGGCTGCTTTCCGTATGAAGAAAGGTTGAAGAAATTAGGTTTACATTCGTTAGAGAGACGCAGAGTTAGAGGGGATATGATAGAGGTGTTCAAGTGGGTTAGTGGGATTAACAAAGGGGACATGACAAATGTACTAAAGCTCAGTGATAGCGAAAGAACTCGTACCAATGGTTTCAAATTAGATAAATTTAGTTTCAGAAAAGATATAGGCAAATATTGGTTTGGTAACAGAGTTGTAGATGGGTGAAATGGACTACCAAGTGCTATAGTGGGATCTAAAACTGTAGGGAGCTTTAAGATAAAATTGGATAAGCATATGGACGAGAAGGGTTGGGTGTGAAGGGGGATCAGCCGGGTTGGGCCAATCAGCGCTCTGCAGACCCCCATAATCCTGCGTTAATCTCTAACCGTTTTGGTAGGATGATCCTCAGGGTATTAGAATGTTGAGCCTATAATTGGGCTTTGTAATTGATTTGGGGTTGTGTGGGACAGGGATCTGCCTTGCTTAGGCCAATCGGCTTTCTGCAGACTCCCATTTTCTTATGTTCTTATGTTCTTATGTTCTTATGTTCTTATGTGGGGGTAGGGCATAGTATAAGCAGGGTATCATTGTATCAAGAGGATCGTGGGAAAGGTGTGTAATTGGCAAGGGCACAGGTTAAGACTTCCTGAGTCATGATAGGCTACTACTACACCTTCCCACACTACCGTCATACACACACATACACACACACACACACACTACACACACACACACCACCGTCATACACACACACTACCCTCTCACACACACACACTACCCACACACACTACCCACACACACACACACACACACTACCCACACACACACACTACCCTCTCACACACACACACTACCCACACATACACACACACTACCCACACACACAGACACACACACTACCCACACACACACACTACCCACACACACACACTACCCTCTCACACACACACACACACTACCCTCTCTCACACACACACACACACACACACTCACACACACACACACACGTGTTATAGTATGGTGTAGGATAAAGGAAGACCTATGCTATATAAGGTCTCACTACCTTCATTACTGCCTTCCTGGAATATGGGCTCATGGGAAGACCTATGCTATATAAGGCCTCACTACCTTCATTACTGCCTTCCTGGAATATGGGCTCATGGGAAGAGGGCGGGGGAGGAAGAGGAGACAATTATGAAGAGGAGGAGGAGGAGGAGGGAGAGGAGGAAAAACAAAAAATAGTAGGATGATGAAGAAGAATGGAGGAATAGGTTGATGAAGAAGAATGGAGGAATGGGTTGATGAAGAAGAATGGAGGAATGGGTTGATGAAGAAGAATGGAGGAATAGGTTGATGAAGAAGAGGAAGAGGAGGAGGAAGAAGAATGGAGGAGTAGGATGATGAAGAATGGAGGAGTAGGATGATGAAGAATGGAGGAGTAGGATGATGAAGAATGGAGGAGTAGGATGATGAAGAAGAGAGAGAAGGAGGAGGAGGACAATTAAGAAGAATGGATGAGTAGGATGATGAAGAGAGAAGAGTAGGAGGAGGAAAAAGAAGAGGAGGAGGTGGAGGAAGAAGAGGGTGGTTAGAGGGGAGGAACGGGAAATGGAAGAATGTGTAATTGTGAAAGATCGCTTGCTTTGTGGAGTTTTTGTTGCATTGAAGTTTAATTGAGTTTAACGGAGAAAATGATGTCTTGGCCTTCGTTGATGTGTTGTATTCAGATATTGTGAGTCAGAGGAAATCCGCCGCTGAAAATAATTGCTCGAGAGATAGAGAGAGCTGTGTGTGGGCGTGTTAAAATGAAGACATGTTACAGTACCTACCGACGGATGAACATGGTGTGTGAGTGGGTGGCACAAGGTTTATCCCAGGCCAAATGATGTACCGTAGGTTCCTGTGTGTGTGAGTGAGTGTGTGTGGGCGTGGGCGTGATGAAATGAAGATATGTTGAAGTACCGGTACCTACCGATGGATGAACATGGTGTGCGTGGGTGGCAGGAAGTTTATCCCAGGCCAAATGATGTTGGTTCCTGGGAATGGCTGGCGTTGCGTAGGTGGCTTGTTATATGCGTTTTATTATTGTATACACACACACACACACACACACAGAGAGAGAGTACAAAGGGTACAAAGGAGTACAAAGGAAATCAAGCAACAACAGCTCTAGTGACCCTTCTAGGCTGCTTGTCCTCCAAAACACTGAGGATCAAGTGTCCAAACAGTGGTTTAGAGAGGGTAAGGGAACATTGGAAAGGGAACTACTGCCCTGGAACTAATGTCCGTGGCAGGAGAGAGAGAGAGAGATCACACAAAGTTATCGACAATAGCAGGAACCAACCACATGTAACTGACAAATAAATACACAAAACAAAACAATAAAAAGCTAAAAGAACAAGGAATCGAAGCAGGAAAACAAACTGAACAAAAGACGTAATATGTAGAAAGCAGAACGATAACTGAAGCAAATTAACATATCAAATAATCATGCTTTGAATTTCTCGTCTTTGTAGGGCAGGCATTGTTTACTTTGAGAACAACATTGTGTGTGTGTGTGTTTTTTTTTTTTTTTTTTTTTTTTTTAATAGATTGAAGAAGTGATCGTGTATGCATGGTAGCTATACGATATATTATATATATAATGACATTCAGTTTTATCCAGGTAGTTATAGGTAGCGCCAACGAACTTGACATTAGTCTTGATCCCTAACCTCTCTGTAACTCAAAAGGGCCTAGAGCAAACTGGCTGTAAATATCCACACCTATTTCCTGGTGGACTCTTCCCAAATGATAGAAACGTCGGAGTTATAAGAAGTTAAGAGGTTAAGATTATTGTCAAGTTCGCTGGCGCTTCTTATAGTAGTTTTAATAAAGATGTTGATTTTGACAATGGTACCGGTAATGTACTTTCGATAATCAAAGTGGGGCAATAGAACACGACGACAATAATAATGAGAGAAGGAACAACTACAATACAAGATCATGATTAAATAAATGAAAAAAATCACCGAGGATGAATAGATACAAAACTAAATTAATAAATATATAAATGACCAATAAATAAATATAAACTATATGTACCGGTATGTAAAAGAGCCATGTATAACGTATGCCGTGTGAGTTAATGAAATACATAAATAAATATAAAGCCATGAACCGGTACAGTATATAGCGAAGGCAGTGTCAATGGATACAATACATAAATACATATACAGTATACCTGTATAATGTATATATAATATTATATATAAAGAGCCCTAAAAACCTTAGGTGGTGTGGAGGAAGGCAATACATTACTAAAAGGGACCTTCTTGGTACCGTACTATATATAGCAAGGCCCAGAGGATATAGAATGTAGTCCCTGGTATATAGATTAGCAGAAGGTGCGGGGGCGGTTCATGGAAAATATACACAGATTGTTTCCACCTCGTGTTGGTACTGGTACTCTATGATACAATATATATATACAGTATAATATATATATATATATATATATATATATATATATATATATATATATATTGAGAATATATCACAAATACACGTGAGCCACTAAATGTTTCTAATCTCTCAGTGGGGATCGAACCGTCGACCATCAGGACGATAGCCGACTGCCGTGGTGTACCGGGTAGTTGAAAAGCGTCCGCTATCGTCCTGATGGTCGACGGTTCGATCCCCACTGAGAGATTAGAAATATATATATATATATATATATAATATATATATATATATATATATATATATATATATATATATATATATATATATACAGTCCGGTATTATATATATACCGGTATATATATATATATATATATATATATATATATATACCGATATATATATGTATATATAATTATATATTAGTGCGTGTATTCATTATGTGTAATACCGGTACCTGATGCGTGTAATTGTGTGTGTGCACGTACCGGCACACGTGCGCTTGGGCGCGTGTGTTGATGTTTCCGTGTGTGTTTGTGTGTGTGTAAGCGTGTGTGTGTGTTATGGAAAGGCCAGCGTACCACATAGTCAGCGGAGTATAACACAACTCAGCATCCTCCTCCCCCTCCTCCCGCTACAAGGAACTAAGGAAGAGAGAGAGAGAGAGAGAGAGAGAGAGAGAGAGAGAGAGAGAGAGAGAGAGAGAGAGAGAGAGAGAGAGAGAGAGAGAGAGAGAGAGAGAGAGAGAGAGAGAGAGAGAGAGTGAGTGTTGAGGGAAAGTAAGCAACACTTCTATATGACGTCATCCAGAGATTATGCCTTAACATTTGTGTGTGTATATATATATATATATATATATATATATATATATATATATATATATATATATATATATATATATATATATATGTGGTCCCTATTATAATTAATAACCGGAATATATCGTAAATATTATATATAGCTGATTTTTCTTTAACTCAAAAATGTCTAGAGTACTCGAGCTAATATTTTCACCATTTGGGAAGAGTCGGCCAGGGAATAGGTGTGTAAGTTTACAACCCATTTGCTCTTACCCGTTTTGAGTTACGGTACAGAGGTTAGGGTTCACGATTTGTGGAGGGACTCTTATGTTGCCATATAGCCTAATGCCGAGTGTGGGTAATAATGGTAGCTTGTCTCTCACCTGTGTAGCGGGTTCACAGTTACAGGACCACCGGTAATTAGTATCTAACTCACCTGTACGTAACCTGGGTAACGGTGGGTTAGTCTTACACACACAGAAAGTTCAATTGACGACTTGCGAGTTTCAGGCTATAAGGAAGTTGGAGCCGGAAACAGTGATATATAACATAATTATATTCAATACAAATATACAATTCTAATGGACAGAAAGTATGATCAATTTGGATATATATATTCATTAACGGGAGATTTCCACTTGAGGGACTTTTTTTCTTGACCTCTTTCTCCCTCATGTCTAGCCCCTTTGCTTTTGAGATGTTAAGACGTTCGCCCCATTAGTTTGGCGATTTTAAGAACCCTCGCCCCATTTATGTCAATTTTAAGACCTTTCGTGCCACTTAGGTGTCGATTTTTTCCTGGCGAGCGATAGCGAGCCTGTAATTTAAGGGGAACCGGCCTTCGGCCGGGAATTTTTTCTACCGAAAAATGTACAAATTTATCTTGAAAGGGGGTCTAGGGGGAGTAATTTGAAGCTTGATGGAAGTCTAGGGAATCAACTAAAAACCTCCCCTTAATGTACTACGACCGTATTTTAGGTGGTAATTCTGTTTATTATCGATGTCTACAGCTTCAACTTCCTTGTAGCTTGAACCTCGCAAGTGGTCAATTAGTTTATATACAGTCGTTTGAACACATAATCCTGGTACAGTCGGCCAAATAAGGCGTGTCTCCGCTGTTATTACGTTTTGCTCGCTGTGTGCTGTGTTAATGTCTGCCAGATGTTGAATAGGGTGTGTGAAGATAGGAACATGTTTGTATATCTCGCTTGAAACGATGAAATAATGCTTAGACAGTACGGTACTGAGTTTTATGCCAGATAGAATGAAGGGATGTGTGGGATTGGTGAAGATGGTTTTATTGTAGTTCATATTGCAGAAGTACACTATTTAAGGGGAGATTTCCACTGGAGGGATACTTTTCTGGACCCCCTTTTCCCTCAATGTTTAACCTCATTGCTTTTGAGATTTTAAGACGTTCAGCCCATTATTTTGTCGATTTTAAGAACTTTCGCCCTATTTATGTTGATTTTAAGACCTTTCGTGCCTTTTAGCTGTCGATTTTTGCCTGACGAGCGATAGCGAGTCTGTAATTTAAAAGGAACCGGCCTTCGGCCTGGACATTTTTCTACCGAAAAATGTACAAATTTATCTTGAAAAGGGGTATAGGGACTGTAATTATAAGCTTAAGGAACAAACTAAAGACCTCCCCTTAAGATAACATAGGGAAGAGGATAGATTTTCTGTTATTTGTGTTTTATTTTATTTTTTCGGTGAATATAACACAGTGGTGGTGATGATAGTTGATTAAATGATGGTGAAGGTAGCGAATGATGTGATGGTGATGATGGTGATGATGACTCCTTCTTGGTAGTAATATAGATGGTGATGATTATGATGATGATGATGATCAAGATGATAGTGATTCCTCCTCCTTGATAGTATTAAGGATGATGTTAAAAAGATGAGTACCCGGATGATGATGATAATGATAGTAAAGATGATGATAGTGAATATGATAATGCTGACGAGGATGATGATGATGATGATAGTGAAGATGATGATGATAATGCTGATGATAGTGAAGATGATGATGAGTGGTCGTCTCCCTGCTGGTGGCCTCCTAGTGTGGGTCATTCCTGCTTGGTTTGGTCCCCCGAGGGTGACGAGGCGTGACATAATCTTACAAACACATACACAAACACACAGCACATACACACACACACACATACACATACACATTCAAACACATACACACACACACACACATACCACACATACACATTCAAACACATACCCACCCACACCCACCCACACCACACCACACACACGGATAGATAGCAACAGAGAGAGAAGTAGAGAGACGGATGGATAGCGAGAGAGAGAGAGAGAGAGAGAGAGAGAGAGAGAGAGAGAGAGAGAGAGAGACGAACACCACGGACAAACTGAAATAAATGCAATATTGGTAGTGGTGGAGGGGGTGAAAGTGCATTTAATATTCTTGGTGAAGTATTGATGGAGAGAGGAGTGTGTGTGTGTGTGTGTGTGTGTGTGTGTGTGTGTGTGTGTGTGTGTGTGTGTGTGTGTGTGTGTGTGTGTGTGTGATAATGTGCGTGATTTTGCATGCGGTTGGGCGTGTGTGTGTTTGGGTGTGTGTGACGGCGTGTGGATATGTAGTGAGTGTGTATGTGTGTGTATTTGGGACGTGGGTGGTCGTTTGTTTACATTTGAAGTGTAAACAAACCTCCCCGTTCTGTTCTATCAATCACAAGCACTTCACCAGCGTCTTAAGGGGAGGTATTTAGTTTGTTCCCTAGACCTCCATCAAGCTTAAAATTACACCCCCTTGAGTCCCTTTCAAGATAAATTTGTACGTTTTTCGGTAGAAAAATGTCCCGGCCGAAGGCCGGTTCCTCTTAAATTACAGGCTCGCTATCGCTCGCCAGGATAAAATCGACACCTGAATGGCACGAAAGGTCTTAATAGGGGGTGAAAGTTCTTAAAATCGCTAAACTAATGGGGCAAACGTTTTAAAATATCAAAAGCAATGGGGCTAAACATGAGGGATAAAGGGGTCAAGAAAACAATCCCTCAAGTGGAGATCTGCCCTTAACAACCCCAGTAGATAATGGTGTGAGCGATAAGACAGATTGTACCATAATAACAATGTATTTCAAAACGTAAACAATAGTAAAAAGCTGAGTATATAATAACTTAAGGGGAGGTTTTTAGTTTGTTTCCTACTCCTCCAGCAATCTTAAAATGTCACCCCCTTGACCCCCTTTCAAGATAAATTTGTACATTTTTCGGTAGAAAAATGTCCCGGCCGAAGGCCGGTGACTCTTAAATTACAGGCTCGCTATCGCTCGCCAGGATAAAGTCGACACCTAAATGGCACGAAAGGTCTTAAAATTGAAAGAATGGGGCGGAAATTCTTAAAATCACCAAATTAATGGGGAAAACATCTTAAAATCTCAAAAGCAATGGGGCTAGACATGAGGGAGAAAGGGGTCAAGAAAAAAGTCCCTCAAGTGGAAATCTCCCCTTAAATAGACTTACCATATTTTAATCAATTATGTATAGGCTATAAATTAGGTGAGTGAAGAACGGACACCTGATCAATCTTTTATTCAGTTTCGGCACAACCAAATTTATCATACCTAATAATAGGTTACTATAGGAAACTACACAATTTATCATACCTAATAATAGGTTACTATAGGAAACTACACAATTTATCATACCTAATAATAGGTTACTATAGGAAACTACACAATTTATCATACCTAATAATAGGTTACTATAGGAAACTACACAATTTATCATACCTAATAATAGGTTACTATAGGAAAATACCAATTTATCATACCTAATAATAGGTTACTATAGGAAACTACACAATTTATCATACCTAATAATAGGTACTATAGGAAAACTACACATTATCATACCTAATAATAGGTTTACTAGGAGGAAACTACACAATTTATCATACCTAATAATAGGTTACTATAGGAAAATACACAATTTATCATAACTAATAATAGGTTACTATAGGAAACTACACAATTTATCATACCTAATAATAGGTTACTATAGGAAACTACACAATTTATCATACCTAATAATAGGTTACTATAGGAAACTACACAATTTATCATACCTAATAATAGGTTACTATAGGAAACTACACAATTTATCATACCTAATAATAGGTTACTATAGGAAAATACACAATTTATCATAACTAATAATAGGTTACTATAGGAAACTACACAATTTATCATAACTAATAATAGGTTACTGTAGGAAAATACACAATTAAAGACAAATCTATTCAAAAAGTTTAGTTTCATGAAAATAAATAAGATAAATATACATACATCTTCTGTAGTTAAGGGGAGATATCGACTTGAAGGAGAAAGGGGTTCTCCCTCATATTTAGCCCCATTGCTTTTGAGATATTAAGACAGTCGCCCCATTAGTTTGGCGATTTTAAGAATTTTCGCCCCATTTCCGTCAATTTTAAGACCTTTCATGCAATTTAGGTGTCTATTTTATCCTGGCGAGCGATAGCGAGCCTGTAATTTAAGATGAACCGGCTTTCAGCCGGGCCATTTTTCTACCGAAAAATGTAAACATTTATCTTGACGGGGGCTCAAGGGGGTGTAATCTTAAGCTTGATGGATATCTAGAGACCAAACTAAAAACCTCCCCTTAAACCAAACGAAGCGAAGAAGGCGAGAGAGTTAGGTAGGGAAATCTGAATGACATTGACTTGATTTGATAAGATAAAAAATCAACTTAGAACACTAGCCTAGACAAAATACATGTAAACACCAGGTGAGGAGGAACACTTTAGAGGACACGGAGAGAAAGCTGATTGCCCAGGTATGTTTTTAGTTCTTACCTGCTACCTCTAGACACTGAGAGAAAGCTGATTGCCCAGGTATGTTTTTAGTTCTTACCTGATACACTTAGCCTCAGGTGTGGGATATGGGGAAGTCAGGTAGGCCTTGTGTTCTCGCTCTCGCTCTCGCTCTCGCTCTCGCTCTCTCTCTCTCTCTCTCTCTTTTTTTTTTTGCACACTCTAATGATTGCAGTAGACTAGACAATCTCTCATCTTCCACTTCGAGTATCTCCCCGGAATGGACCGCAAGGTCTCTGAGATACTAACTCACACTCTCTCTCTCTCTCTCAGGTGTTTGGGTAATGGGTAGGTCAGGTAGGCCTAGTATTGTTTTGTCTTTATTTTCTTATCTTCCCTAGTGTCCGAATTATTTAGGCCTATTGTTTTCAAAATGTACCGGTATATCTTGCTCTTTCATCTCTCTTATAATTGACAGAAAAGGGGCGAAATGTCTTAAAGTCGTCAACGTAAAGGGGTGACCCTCTTAAAATATCAAAGCTAATGGGGCTAAACATGAGGCAAAGGGGGATCCAAACCCTTCAATTAAAGGTAACAGTTATGGTAATGAGATTAAAGGTAACAGTTATGGTAATGAGATTAAAGGTAACAGTTGTGGTAATGAGATTAAAGGTAACAGTTATGGTAATGAGATTAAAGGTAACAGTTGTGGTAATGAGATTAAAGGTAACAGTTATGGTAATGAGATTAAAGGTAACAGTTATGGTAATGAGATTAAAGGTAACAGTTGTGGTAATGAGATTAAAGGTAACAGTTGTGGTAATGAGATTAAAGGTAACAGTTATGGTAATGAGATTAAAGGTAACAGTTGTGGTAATGAGATTAAAGGTAACAGTTGTGGTAATGAGATTAAAGGTAACAGTTGTGGTAATGAGATTAAAGGTAACAGTTATGGTAATGAGATTAAAGGTAACAGTTATGGTAATGAGATTAAAGGTAACAGTTGTGGTAATGAGATTGGTGCGAGTCTGTGATGGTGAACTGGAATGGTGATGGAACTGTGAACTGGAACTGTGATGGTGAACTGGGGGAAGGCAGGAAAGTGTGACTGACTGTGATATATATTATAATTATAACTGTAGGAGGAGCGAGAGAACGGTAATTAGGGATTAGTGTAATTAGGGATTAGTGTTTTGTAATGGTGTTGTAATGAGGCTGTTAAGGGGGGTCACCGGCTTTTGTTTTATCTTTCTCTCCTTTTTTTTTTATCTTTCTCTGGCTTGTATCCATTCGGCCCCATTCAGCCAACTGTTTTAAGACGTTTATCCACATCCAAATGTCGATTTCTTCCTGGCGAGCAATAGCGAGCCAGCATTGTATGGAGAAATCAGGCATTTTTCTATCGAAAAATGTACAAATTTAGCTTCCTGTCAAAACAAAAGTATATATATACTGGCTCGCTACCGCTCGCCAGGAAAATATTGACACCTGGATGGGGGTAAACGTCTTCAAACAGTTGGCTGAATGGGGCCTAATGGATACAAGCCAGGGAAAGAGGAAAAAGTCATGAGGTTTTGTTCCTCAGACTGAATTACTTCTATAATATCCATAATAAAAGTCTTGATAATTAGAAGAAACCACACTGACAATTCATACATACTATTATCTTTCATACATATGATCACGACGAGGACCAGAACTTATGTGGGCAACTGTACATTGATAGTATAAGATGGACTGTATCACTATAGTCTGTTCATTCTAGGTTGGGCAGACATCGTAACCTCTAACCTCTGTAACTCACAAAGGATTGGAGCAGATGAACTGTCAATTGCCACACCTATCCCCTGGGACAAGTCTTCCTATTTGGTAGACAAATTAGCTCGATTACTCTTTGTCCTTTTTGAGTTACAGAGGTTAGAGGTTACGATGTCTGCCCAACCTAGAATGAACAGACTATAGTGATACAGTCCGTCTTATACTATCAATGTACAGACTGCATAGACTGCATGCACCGTTGATTCATTTAAACTCCGCCTAGACAATTATCTCGCATCAAACCCGCGACTTACTGCGTTTGTAAATGAATAACTTTATTTTATCCTCCCCTCAGTTACTAACCCATCTGTCCCCTACTAACTTCCTAATCCTAACACGGACATTAGTTCCAGGGCAGTAGTTCCCTTTCCCACTCTAAACCACTGTTTGGACACTTGATCCTCAGTGTTTTGGAGCACAAGCAGCCTAGAAGGGTCACTAGACCTGTTGTTGCTTGATTTCCTTTGTACTCATTTGTACAGTTGCCCACATAAGTTCTGTTCCTCGGCGCGATCTTATGTATGGAAGAAAATAGTATGAATGAATTGCCAGTGTGGTTTCTTCTAATTATCAGGACTTTTTTTATGGATGCTATATAAGTAACTCAGTCTGCGGAATAAAACCTCACCTATTACAGACACGGAACAGCCCCTCCTTTCTTTTCTTTTAATTATCAGTTGAAATATCAATTTACATTTTCCCGTTTTCTAATAATATTGTTTTCTGGTGTTTTGTCAGCTGGTGATGTGTCTTTGTTTTATTTCCCGCGCGAGTTGTATTTATTTTCACCATTTCGCGCGCGATTTGTGTATATTTTCACCATTTCGCGCTCGCGGCTTCTGTCTTGGTGAAATGCATTTTTTAACGCTTGTTTATATGCTTGGCTACCTCTCCAAACATTGACCCAGCTGTTTGAGAGAGAGAGAGAGAGAGAGAGAGAGAGATTTACATAGATTTACATAGATACACTGGCCACACAGATCTTACGATCCCTACGAGGTGACCAGGACTTAATCCTAATAGAGATAGCAACCCTAAGAGAAAGTGGAAGGAAAGGATAGCAAAGATGAAGGCTCTAGAGAGAGAGAGAGAGAGAGAGAGAGAGAGAGAGAGAGAGAGAGGAGGATATATATTTGTAATTAAATCTATTATGAACTATTAAAAGTATTACGGAAATAATAGTGCCGGGTATTGAAGGTGACACCATTGTTTATTTTATTTACATAACATAAAAGTACAGGACCTAAACAAATACCAGGTAGATGATATATTTGTTTAGTGTTTGTATTTATGTACGGTTTA
The DNA here is from genome assembly GCA_032716605.1 of Paralithodes platypus. Lineage (NCBI taxonomy): Eukaryota > Metazoa > Arthropoda > Malacostraca > Decapoda > Lithodidae > Paralithodes > Paralithodes platypus. The sequence goes on along the minus strand of CM064482.1, from coordinate 41,538,149 downwards.
TATTTATTTATTTATTATTATTATTATTATTATTATTATTATTATTATTATTATTATTATTTTTGGGAGGGGGCTACAAATAATTTTCCTCCTACTCCTCTTTCTCTAGTAGACTCCTCCACATCATATTCCACTTCCTAATTCAGACCTCTTGTCTCATTCTTCATCCACCACCTCCTCCACCTCTCCCTCTCTCCTCTCTAAAAACCTGTGTCCTTCCTCATATTCCACTCCTCCTTCCACCTCCAGACTCTCCTTCCTCATATTTCCACCTCCACCTCCTAGACCTGTCCTTCCTCATATTCCACCTCCTCCTCCACCTCCTAGACCTCTCCTTCCTCATATTCCACCTCCTCCACCTCATAGACCTCTCGTTCCTCATATTCCACCACCTCCTCCACCTCATAGACCTCTCCTTCCTCATATTCCTCCTTGTTACCTAATCCAGCCTACCCCTCCTCCCAACACATCCTGACATCCTCCTCACCTGACCTCCTCGCCTGTGACCACCACCATTTAGTGCTCTCACCTGTCCATGTTACCTGGGCTGGGCTTGTTAGCTCGGATTCTACCTTTTTTACCTCGAGGGGTCTGTTTTGTCACATTCCTCTCTATACCAATTGTTGTTATGTGTTATACATATCTCTCTTCTCTCTCTCTCTATCTCTCTCTCTCTCTCTCTCTCTCTATCTCTCCTCTCTCTCTCTCTCTCTCTCTCTCTCTCTCTCTCTCTCTCTCTCTCTCTCTCTCTCTCTCTCTCTCTCTCTCTCTCTCTCTCTCTCTCTCCATAAGAGTCATAAGAGACAGACTCGTAAATCACTTAGAGGAAAATAACACACTTAAAGATACTCAACACGGCTTTCGTAAAAAAACGTTCCTGTTTAACAAACCTCTTAGACTTCTTCCACGATATCCTCAACCTCTACGATGAGAGTAAAGCTGTAGATAATATATACCTTGATTTTCAAAAGGCCTTTGACAAAGTTCCCCACAAACGTTTACTGCTAAAACTAAAAGCGCATGGAATTCAAGACGGTGTGTTGAAATGGATAGCAAATTGGCTCAGCGACAGAAAGCAAAGAGTAGTCATAAACGGTAAGGCATCTAAATGGACCAATGTAAGTAGCGGGGTACCCCAGGGATCGGTACTAGGACCAATTCTCTTTCTAATTTACATCAACGACATAGATGAGGGTCTGACCTGTACAATCTCAAAGTTTGCTGACGATACAAAAATTGCAAACAGCGTACTCTCAAAAAACAAGTTGACGATTATGCAACACAATCTAGATAAATTGTCACATTGGGCCCAAATTTGGCAAATGAGTTTCAATGCGGTTAAATGTAAAGTACTACATATCGGATACCTAAATGAGAAAGCAAACTATTCGATGAATGGCACTCCGCTTAAGAATGTAAACAGAAGAAACCGATCTGGGAGTAACAATATCGAGTAAACCTAAAACCGAGTGAAGAATGTTGAGGAGATGTTGAGAAGGGAAAGAAAATAATTGGCTTTATAGGCAGGTCATTTGAGCATAAATCAAAAGACGTTATCCTAACCCTTTACAATTCCTTAGTCCGCCCTCTTCTGGAATACTGCGTTCAATGCTGGTGCCCTTATTACCAAAAAGACATAAACAAGCTAGAACGAGTTCAACGTAGAGTTACCAAAATGATACCTAGCCTAAAGAACAAACCATACGAAGAGCGTCTTAGAGAATTAAATCTATTTCCTTTAACCCAGCGCAGATTAAGAGGTGACTTAATTCAAGTGTTCAAAATCATCAAAGGCATCGACAATATGAACTGTAGTAAGTTCTTCACTATCGACCAATCTAATTACACGCGGGGAAACGGTTGCAAAATGATTGGTAAATCTTTTAACTCACACGTATCTAAGAATTTCTTCTTCAATCGAGTTGTCAACTTGTGGAATGGGCTTCCCCGAGACGATATAGACTGCAGCACCGTTGATCATTTAAACTCCGCATAGACAAATATCTCGCATCAAAACCCGCGACTGACTGCGTTTGTAAATGAATAACTTTATTTTATCCTCCCCTCAGTTACTAACCCATATGTCCCCTACTAACTTCCTAGTCCTGCCACGGACATTAGTTCCAGGGCAGTAGTTCCCTTTCCAATGTTCCCTTACCCACTCTAAAACCACTGTTTGGACACGTTATCCTCAGTGTTTTGGGAGGACAAGCAGCCTAGAAGGGTCACTAGATCTGTTGTTGCTGGATTTCCTTTGTATCCTTTGTACTTTGTACTCTCTCATCTCTCTCCTTTGTACTCCTCCTCCTCCTCCTCTCGTCCTCCTCCTCCCCCTCCCCCTCCTCCTCCTCCTCCTCCTCCTCCTCCTGTTAGTATGACCATATAGTGTTGTTACCTGTTAAGGGGACAGTGGTTGTTTGTTTGGTCTATTAATTCATTTATTCATATATTTTTTGAGTTTCCTCCCTAGACCTCCATCAAGCTTAGAAATACACCCCCTAGACCCCCCTTCAAGATAGATTTGTACATTTTTCGGTAGAAGAATGTCCCGGCCAAAGTCCGGTTCCACCTAAACTTACAGGCTCGTTATCGCTCGCCAGGAAAAATCGACACCTAATGTCACGAAGGGTCCTAATATTGACAAAGAAATGGGGTGAAAGGTCATAAAATCCCCAGACTAATGGAACCAACGTCTTAAAATATCAAAACTAGTCGGGCTAAGCGTTAGGGAAAAGGGGGTCCAGAAAAACGGTGTGTCTCCCCTTAAGTGTTATATACCTGTGACTGTTACCTGCTCTGACTTACCTGTGTTCAGTCAAATACCTTGGGGCTCTTGTTTTGTCACATTCCTAACCGTACCAGTGATGTACTGTGTGTGTGGGAGTGTGTGTGTGTGTGTGTGTGTGTATGTGTGTGTGTGTTAGAGAGAGATAGAGAGAGTTAGTGAGAGTAAGCGTACATTTAATTTATTCACCACTGTCTCCACAAAATGTCAAACAATGTAAATTCGAGAGAGAGAGAGTGTGTGTTAGAGTTAGTGAGAGTGAGTGAGAGTGAGTACATTTACTTTTATTCACCACTCCGTGTCAAACAATGTAAATTTGCGCAGTATATTTCAGAGAGAGAGAGAGAGAGAGAGAGAGAGAGAGAGAGTAAAACTGTGTGAGGTTGGGTGAGAATATTGTAAAGTTAAGAACCCAACTTATGCTTTACAGGCGGGCCATAATAGTGTTATACCGTACACTCAGGCAGATTTATCATCCTATATATTTGAGCAGTTGGGGTCGGTCTTGTTGGTTCTTCACTTTCGGTGTTCTCTTCCACCTTTGCTTTTTTTTTTTTGTGGTGTGGTGTCCCGAGTTCTAATCCCGGGAGGACCATGGGCTTTCATTGTTTTCTTCAAGTTTTCATGTAGGGCCTAATTATCCCTGTTCATCCATTCATCCATCTCTCATCCTTTCCTGCATCAATATAATCATGCAGTATCCCCCCCATCCATTCATCAATATAATCATGCAGTATCCCCCCCATCCATTCATCAATATAATCATGCAGTATCCCCCCCATCCATTCATCAATATAATCATGCAGTATCCCCCCCATCCATTCATCAATATAATCATGCAGTATCCCCCCCCATCCATTCATCAATTAATCATGCAGTATCCCACCCATCCATTCATCAAGCAGTATCCCCCCATCCATTCATCAATATAATCATGCAGTATCCCCCCCATCCATTCATCAATATAATCATGCAGTATCCCCCCCCATCCATTCATCAATATAATCATGCAGTATCCCCCCCCATCCATTCATCAATATAATCATGCAGTATCCCCCATCCATTCATCAATATAATCATGCAGTATCCCCCCCATCCATTCATCAATAATCATGCAGTATCCACCCATCCATTATCAATATAATCATGCAGATCCCCCCATCATCATCAATATAATCATGCAGTATCCCACCCATCCATTCATCAATATAATCATGCAGTATCCCACCCATCCATTCATCAATATAATCATGCAGTATCCCCCCCATCCATTCATCAATATAATCATGCAATATCCCCCCCCATCCACTCATCAATATGATCATGCAATATCCACCCATCCATTCATCAATATAATCATGTAGTATCCCCCCCATCCATTCATCAATATAATCATGCAGTATCCCCCCCCATCCATTCATCAATATAATCATGCAGTATCCCACCCATCCATTCATCAATATAATCATGCAGTATCCCACCCATCCATTCATCAATATAATCATGTAGTATCCCACCCATCCATCATCAATAATCATGCAGTATCCCCCCCCATCCATTCATCAATATAATCATGCAGTATCCACCCATCCATTCATCAAATCTATCTATTCATCCACCCACCACCTCTCTCTAGCTATCCTCCCTATAGCAAGAAGGGTCATGGCCATCATTGTCATCCTTTCCCTCTTCCTCCTTTATTTCCTTATCCTTGTCTTCCACCTTCTTACCATCCTCCCCTTTCTCCTCTTCTTTTCTTCCTCTCTCTCCTCCTTCTATTCGTCTTCCTCATTCTCCTCCTATTATTGTAGTTCTTCCTCTCCTCCTACACTACCTCCTCCACTTCTTCCTCCTCCTTCTTCTCTTCCTCCTCCTTCTTCTTTGCTATCCTTTTCTCTACCTCTTAGTCAATTGATTAATAGTTTTAGATATCCAAACTGCCCCGTAAGGACCAATAGGTCTGTTGCAGTTTGTTCTCCTTTGTATTCTTTTGTACTCTTTCTCTTTCCCCTCCTCTTCCTCTTCCTCGCCTTCCTCCTTCTCCTCCGTTCCTCCTTCTCCTCCCTTCCTCCTCTTCCGTCTCCTCTTCCTCCTCCTCCTCTGCCAGGTTAGCGGGGTAGCCTCCTTTGAAACCAACCATGGGAAGAGGGAGGGGCAGAAAACCTTGAATTAGGGGAGGGACGGGAAGGGAACCAGGCAACCAGAGAGAGAGAGGTGTGTGTGTGTGTGTGTGTGTGTGTGTGTGTGTGTGTGTGTGTGTGTGTGTGTGTGTGTGTGGTGTGGTGTGTGTGTGTGTGTGTGTGTGTGTGGTGTGTGTGTGTGTGTGTGTGTGTGTGTGTGTGTGGTGTGGTGTGTGTTGTGTGTGTGTGTGTGTGTGTGTGTGTGTGTGTGTGTGTGTGTGTGTGTGTGTGTGTGTGTGTGTGTGTGTGTGTGTGTGTGTGTGTGGTGTGTGTGTGTGTGTGTATGTATTTGTGTGTGGTGTGTGTTTTGGTGTGTTACTCAGTTACTTGTTCGTCAAGGGGAATCCACGCAATGCGAGCTAAGCTCATTATTATCGCGCTCCTTAACTGGGAATGTATTGCGTGAAATGCATGTTAAGTGTTTTATGTACTGTTGGAATGGCTGTGGATGTGTGTGTAGTCTGTATTTAGCCAATTGGCGACATTGGAAACGAAGGCTTAGGGTGGATCTGTATGGTACCATTCTCACTATAGACGGTACCGTCTCGCCCGAAGGCTTAGGTAGCCATCAGCTTAGGTGAACCATATGATACCCATCTCGCCTTGTACCATTTTTGCCAACCCAAGATGGGACGTCACAACGTCGTCCACTTATTCCAGGTACCTATTTACAGCTAGGTGAACTGAGGCTAACACATGAAAGGAGACAAGCCCAATTTGTCTCCGCCCGGTCGGGGATTGAACCCCCGACCCCTCGTGTGTGAGACGAGAGCTCTACCTACTAGGCTACGGGCTGTGTGTGTGTGTGTGTAATTCACTTGCTTGTTCGTCAAGGGGAATCCACGCAATGCGAGCTAAGCTCATTAGTATCGCGCCTCCTTAACTGGGAATGTATTGCGTGAAATGCATGTTAAGTGTTTATGTATCGTTGGAATGGCTGTGGATGTGTGTGTAGTCTGTATTTTAGCCAATTGGTGACATCTGGAAACGAAGGCTTAGGGTTAATCTGTACGGTACCATTCTCACTATGGTACCAGTCTCACCTGAAGGCTTAGGTTGACCTATAGCTTAGGTTGACCAGTACGATACCATCTCACCTTGTAACCGATCACCAACCCAGATGGGGACGTCACAACTTCGTCCACTTATACCAGGTTCCTATTTATACTGCTAGGTGAACAGAGGCTACACCGTTAGGAGACTTGCCCAAATGCCTCTTCCCGCCCGGGTCTCGAACCGGGACCTGTCTGGTTGTGAGCACGACGCGCTATCAGTTACGCCACGGGGTGTGTGTGTGTGTGTGTGTGTGTGTGTGTGTGTGTGTGTGTGTGTGTGTGTGTGTGTGTGTGTGGGTACACGTGCACTATGTCGTCAGTGCAGTAAGGAGGTAAAGGCAGGAAGTCTCAGGTGGGGACACAAGAATAGTGGAGGTCGAGAAAGGAGACAGGATGTAAGGGATAGATGGTGGGGGCAAAGGATGGTGGTGGAGTGGTGGAGGGATGAAGGAAGATGGTGAAAGAACGGGTGTGAGGGGGATCTGCCGGGTGTTGGCAAATCGGCGCTCAGCAGATCTCCGTAATCTTGTGTTAATCCCTGACCGTTTTGGTGAGGTCAGTGCTCAAGGTATTAGTGAGTTGGGCCTATAATTGGGCCTTGTAATTGGTGTTGGGTGTGACAGGGATCTGCCTTGTGTGGGCCGATCGGCTTTTTGCAGACTCCCATTTTCTTATGTTCTTATGAAAGGGGGGTGATTGAGGGAGGGAGAGTGATGGTGTAAGAAGAACTAAGAAGGGTTGAAACAATAGAAACAATAGAAAGAGTGAGGGAGTAATATAGATGACGGAAGAAGGGTTGAAAGATGGGCGATTGAGAGATTGAGGGATGGAGTAAGATAGATGGAGATAGAGGGTTAGTGTGAGGGAGGAAGATTGAGTATGACGAGAGGGGGGGGGGGGGGACACAGTAGAGGCCATATAGTAACACAGATCGGCCAATCTCCGCCATCTTGGTACCCTATAGTAACAGAGATCGGCCAACCTCCGCCATCTTGGTACCCTATAGTAACAGAGATCGGCCAATCTCCGCCATCTTGGTACCCTATAGTAACAGAGATCGGCCAACCCCCGTCATCCTGGTGCCACTGCTGATAGCTTCCTTTCTTTACACTCACAATTAACATTCTGCAATACTGGTGCAGGATATAGAGTTTGGGCTTTGGATAAATATTCTGCAATACCGGTACAGAACAAGGTGTATAGTTGTTGGGTATAAATTATGTATTACTGGTACGGTAATTTTTTTTTTTTTTTTTTTTTTTTTTTTTTTTTTTTTAAATATAAATATACGGCAATACTCGTACATTACAGGAGAAATAGTTTGTTTTTTGGATATACCTGCTACGGGATAAATAGTATGATCTTTGGTTATGCCTTCTACATGATCAACAACGAAAACAAAACCCCGTTGTTTGATAAATGTTGTTAATCGAGGCGAAACACAATGGCGGCCAAAGAATAAGCTGGCCACTCTCTCTCTCTCTCTCTCTCTCACTGCAGGATCTCTATGACACAGGAAAGGAGGTACATTAGCTGAGAAGGATATGTCGGAGGAAGGAGCTATTTGTTAAGGAGTGGGGAAGGAGAGGGAGAGAGAGGGGGAGTGGGAAGGTACAGCTGAAACACAAGGGGAGATTTCCACTTGGAGTTTTTTTTTCTGGACCCCATTCTCCCTCTTGTTTAGCCCTATTCCTTTTGAGATTTTAAGACGTTCGCCTCATTAGTTTGGCAATTTTAAGAACTTTCGCCCCATATGTCAATTTTAAGACCTTTTGTGCCATTTAGGTGTCGAATTTTTCCTGGCGAGCGATAGCGAGCCTGTAATTTAAGAGGACCCCGGCCAAAAATGTACAAATTTATCTTGAAAGGGGGTCTAGGGGGTGTAACTATAAGCTTGATGGAGGTCAGAGGAAGGAAGTATTTGGAAGGAGCGGGGAAGGAGAGGGAGAGGGGGAGGGGGAGGGTACAGCTGAAACACAAACATCCCCTCCTCCTTTCCTCTGAACCAACCATGATTGTTGAAACGTTGACAGTTAAAATGACTCAACAATATTGTAATCCTGGAAGGGAGATTTCCACTTGAGTTTTTTTTTTTTATGGACCCCTTTCTCCCTCATGAAGGAGAAGGGGGTCCAGAAAAAAACATCGATCTCCCCCTCAATGCCTTTCTTTAACATAACCATATTTTAGTATTATTCTGGCTTATATTACATGAGTTTGAGTCTCTCTCTCTCTCTCTCTCTCTCTCGGTGGGGAGAGAGCCTTCTGCTTTGCTATCCTTGCCTTCCACTTTGTAGCAAATTTTATTTTAGCATTAAGTCCGGACTACCTAGTAGGAACCGCAAGGTCTGTGTAGTCTATATTTATGTAACTCACTCACTCACTCACTGACACACACACACACACACACACACACACACACACACTCACTCACTCACTCACTCACTCACACACACACACTCACTCACTCACTCACACACACTCTCACTCACTCTCACTCACACACACTCTCACTCACTCACTCTCACTCACTCTCTCACACTCACACACTCACACACACACACACACATATGAACAGACAGCCAATCAGCAATGCACCCCTCATGTTAGTTGTCAATGATCTGTAAGCTAATAGGACTGGCATAGCCTTTCCTTTAGTAATATTGTGTGTGTGGGGGGTGGTGTGTGTGTGTGTGTGTGAGACTATGTTAGTGTTTGTGTTTGTTTATGTGTAAGGGACGTGTGTGTGGGTGTGTGTGTGTAAGACTATGTTAGTGTTTGTGTTTGTTTATGTGTAAGGGACGTGTGTGTGTGTGTGTGATAGAGAGAGAGAGAGAACGAGAGCGAGTGAGAGAGAGAGAGAGAGAGATAATTATGATAACTAAGGTGTATACAGTATATTACAAATGTCAGGATATAAGGTTTCCGGATTAACATAAGGGAGAGAATGGAGTAGTGTGTGTGTGTATAGTAGGTGTTAGCATGTGTGTGTGTGTGTGTGTGTGTACAGTAGGTGTTAGCATGTGTGTGTTTTTGTGTATGTGTATATGTGTATGTGTGTAGGCAGCATAAACATAGTAATCCTGCAGTATAGTCTAACTAATCTCGCCTTGGTATATCCTGTGTGACCTAACCTATTTCCCTTACTCAAAGGTACAGTCGCGCTAATAAGTGATGGCTCGGCACCAAGTATGTTTTGATCAATAATTGGTATCAGCCATATTTATATTTTGGCTAAATACAATTTCTTCATATCGAGTGAAATATACAAACATGTTCCTACACTTACCCCGCACTCTATTCAACATCTGACAGACATTAATACAGCACAGAGCAAGCCAAACATAATGACAGCTGGGACATGACTTATTAGCGCGACCGTACACATTCTGGCCGGTTGCTCCTAAATGGCAGGATCGCTCTCCTTCGCCTGGAAGAAACAAAAATCGACACCTTTATGTAAGAAAGGTCATAACATCGGCAACTAGTGGTATGGCGTATGTCTTATAACAATCTCAAAACTATTGGGGCTAAACCTGTGGAAGAAGGGAGTCCAGTCCCCCCTCCCCCCGGTCATCGAATACTGAAAGGGTTAAATGAGACTTTATATTTGTATTTTATATTATGTATTTAATTATTTTTTTTTTAATGCTAGATATGTGTGTTATCATTATTATTTCAATGAGATTGGCAAATATTTACACAAATAATTCCGTTATAATCCATGCATTTTTTTTATTTTATTGTTTGGTGGTAGGTAGCCTTGGTGGTGATATTTTGGCGTTTCACTATTTTTATAATGGATGTAATTATTTTTTTATGTTGATATTGATTAAGCTCTGCGGTCTTAAGGGGACAGTGGTTATTTGTTTGGTCTATTAATTCATTTATTCATATATTTTTTTAGTGTCCTCCCTAGACCTCCATCAAGCTTAGAAAAACACCCCCTTGACCTCCCTTCAAGATAGATTTGTAAATTTTTCGGTAGAATAATGTCCCGGCCAAAGGCCGATTCCTCTAAAATTACAGGCTCGGTATCGCTCGCCAGGACAAAATAGACACCTAAATGGCACGAAGGGTTCATAATAATATTGACAAAGAAATGGGATGAAAGTTAAAAAAAATCCCCAAACTAATGGAACCAACATCTTTAAATCTCAAAACTAGTGGGGCTAAACATTAGGGAGAAGGGTGTCCAGAAAAACGGTCTGCCTCCCCTTAACATTACCGGTATTTTATTTCCCAGTCACACATCGGGAGAAAGTCGCCAGATGACCTAAATACACAATGGAAATATTCTCCAATAAGCATAATTATATACTTGCATTAAGGGAGCCCACCTCGCTTTTTTTTTCTCTTTCTCTCTCTTTGGCTTGTATCCATTCGGCCCCATTCAGCCAACTGTTTTAAGACCAAAAAAACGAGCCATATCCCATTAATTCGATATACAAGCATAATATTGCACGTGAATCGCAGTAAATGATAGTTTTGCAGGTAACAGATTGGTGGAAGATCTTGTATAGGACCAACTCTCACTCGTGGTCCTGGTGGGAGATGTTGGGGTAAAAGAAAAATATAATAATTCATAATATACAGTATATGTGGTAGGCTATCTTGTTTGTCAACCTTCCTTGGTACTCCACCCTTCCTCTGTGTGTGTGTGTGTGTGTGTGTGTGTGTGTGTGTGTGTGTGTGTGTGTGTCCTTGTCTTCCCCCTTATACCTCCCCCCCCCCCTCCCCCCTCTCTCTCTGTCTATCCATCAATCTCTATCTTGTCTATCTATCAATCTATATAGCCTATACCTTGCTGTCTGTTTGGTTGCTCTCTCTCTCTATCAATCTATATCTGTCTATCTATATATTTATCTTGCTCTCTCTCTCTCTCTCACTGACATTTATTGGTTTAGCTCTTCACTTTCGCTTTCCTCGGCAATATATTACTACATTCCCCGTGACTGTTTTCTCTTTAACCACCTTCAGGAGAGACATGGGATCACCAGTATTATTATGTCAGAGAGAGAGAGAGAGAGAGAGGGGGAGGGGGAGGGGGAGGGAGGAGCATTATGGTGTAAGAGTAGTTTGTTATATAATTATACAGCGTCATATATTTGTCTAATTACTGAAACAATGAAGGTAGCTATTTGGCAGATACGGTATGGTAAACGGTAGAGTGTGTGTGTGTGTGTGTGATGGAGAGAGTACAAAGTACAAAGGAGTACAAAGGAAATCAAGCAACAACAGATCTAGTGACCCTTCTAGGTTGCTTGTCCTCCAAAACACTGAGGATCAAGTGTCCAAACAGAGAGAGGGAGGAGCATTATGGTGTAAGAGTAGTTTGTTATATATGCAGTGTCATATATTTGTCTAATTACTGAAACAATGAAGGTAGCTATTTGGCAGGTACGGTATGGTCAACGGTAGAGAGTGTGTGTGTGTGTGTGTGTGTGTGTGTGAATGAGGGAGGGAGGAGCATTATGGTGAATGAATGAATGAATGAATATAGAAAAGGTGGGTGAGGGTGAAAGAAGGGAAGTTTTTATTGGTTAAGTAGGAGAGACAGTGATAATGCATTATGGTGTAAGAGTAGTTTGTTATATATGCAGCGACATATATTTGTCTAATTACTGAAACAATGAAGGTAGCTATTTGGCAGGTACGGTATGGTCAACGGTAGAGTGTGTGTGTATATATATATGTGCGAGGGAGAGAGAGGGAGCTTTATGGCTTAATAGTTATTATTAATACAGCGTCATATATATATATATATATATATATATATATATTAAGTACACGTCTAATTACTGAAACAATTTAGGTCGCTAGTTGAGAGGTATGATACACTGTAGTGGGTGTATGTGTAATAGTGTATGTATGGTTATGTGTATGAACCGGTATGTATGTATATGTATCTATGTGTGTGTATGACTGTAGAGTATATAACATTAGCACACAGTGAAAGGTCTTAGCCCCATCAGCTGTTCCGTTAGTGTAGACATGTACTGTATTATACGGCTGACAGATGGTGCTACTGTCCACTATACTCATATTACATATACAAGGCAGGGATCCGACAACTTTAA
>CM064482.1:41466049-41521049 GCA_032716605.1 Paralithodes platypus | reverse complement strand
GCTAAACTAATGGGGCAAACATTTTATAATCTCAAAAGCAATGGGGCTAAACATGAGGGAGAAAGGGGTCAAGAAAAAAATCCCTCAAGTGGAGATCTCCCCTTCATGTATTATCTAGTGTGTTGGATGTGGAAAGAGGACCACTCTCTCTCACCCTTCCTCAGTCACATATAACAATACATGAAGAGATAAGGGTGGGATACCAATTTTAGTAATAGTTAATGTTGAAGAGAGGACATGTTATCACTATTAACGGGAGATGTCCACTTGAGGGATTTTTTTCTTGACTCCTTTCTCCCTCATGTTTAGCCCCATTGGTTTTTGAATTTAAGACGTTTGCCCCATTATTTTGACGATTTTAAGAACTTTCAACCCATTTATGTCAATTTTAAGACCTTTCGTGTCATTTAGGTGTCGATTTTATCCTGGCGAGCGATAGCGAGCCTGTAATTTAAGAGGAACCGGCTTTCAGCCGGGACATTTTTCTACCGAAAAATGTACAAATTTATCTTGAAAGAGGCTCAAGGGGTGTAATCTTAAGCTTAAAGGATATCTAGACACCAAACTAAAAACCTCCCCTTAAGATCGAATATTGTCAAGATCTAAATAACACAATAAGAGGTTTAAAGAGGTAGACGTATCTACCGGTACACATATACGACATATTGTATACTGGTCCACATATACGACATATTGTATACTGGTCCACATATACGACATATTGTATACTGGTCCACATATACGACATATTGTATACTGGTCCACATATACGACATATTGTATACTGGTCCACATATACGACATATTGTATACTGGTACACATATACGACATATTGTATACTGGTCCACATATACGACATATTGTATACTGGTACACATATACGACATATTGTATACTGGTCCACATATACGACATATTGTATACTGGTACACATATACGACATATTGTGTACTGGTACACATATACGACATATTGTATACTGGTACACATATACGACATATTGTATACCGGTACACATATACGACATATTGTATACCGGTACTCATATACGACATATTGTATACTGGTACACATATACGACATATTGTATACTGGTACACATATACGACATATTGTATACTGGTACACATATACGACATATTGTATACTGGTACACATATACGACATATTGTATACTGGTACACATATACGACATATTGTATACTGGTACACATATACGACATATTGTATACCGGTACACATATACGACATATTGTATACTGGTACACATATACGACATATTGTATACTGGTCCACATATACGACATATTGTATACTGGTACACATATACGACATATTGTATACTGGTACACATATACGACATATTGTATACTGGTACACATATACGACATATTGTATACTGGTACACATATACGACATATTGTATACTGGTACACATATACGACATATTGTATACTGGTACACATATACGACATATTGTATACCGGTACACATATACGACATATTGTATACTGGTACACATATACGACATATTGTATACCGGTACACATATACGACATATTGTATACCGGTACACATATACGACATATTGTATACTGGTACACATATACGACATATTGTATACTGGTACACATATACGACATATTGTATACTGGTACACATATACGACATATTGTGTACTGGTACACATATACGACATATTGTATACTGGTACACATATACGACATATTGTATACCGGTACACATATACGACATATTGTATACCGGTACTCATATACGACATATTGTATACTGGTACACATATACGACATATTGTATACTGGTACACATATACGACATATTGTATAACCTATACGACATATTGTATACTGGTACACATACGACATATTGTATACCGGTACACATATACGACATATTGTATACCGGTACACATATACGACATATTGTATACTGGTACACATATACGACATATTGTATACTGGTACACATATACGACATATTGTATACTGGTACACATATACGACATATTGTATACTGGTACACATATACGACATATTGTATACTGGTACACATATACGACATTGTTACTGGTACACATATACGACATATTGTGTACTGGTACACATATACGACATATTTTATACTGGTACACATATACGACATATTGTTTACTGGTACACATATACGACATATTGTGTACTGGTACACATATACGACATATTGTATACTGGTACACATATACGACATATTGTATACTGGTACACATACACGACATATTGTATACTGGTACACATATACGACATATTGTATACCGGTACACATATACGACATATTGTATACTGGTACACATATACGACATATTGTATACTGGTACACATATACGACATATTGTATACTGGTACACATATACGACATATTGTATATACTGGTACACATATACGACATATGTATACTGGTACACATATACATATTGTATACCGGTACACATATACGACATATTGTATACTGGTACACATATACGACATATTGTATACCGGTACACATATACGACATATTGTATACTGGTCCACATATACGACATATTGTATACCGGTACACATATACGACATATTGTATACTGGTACACATATACGACATATTGTATACCGTACACATATACGACATATTGTATACTGGTACACATATACGACATATTGTTACTGGTACACATATACGACATATTGTATACTGTACACATATTTAGACCGGTACACATATACATATTGTATACCGGTACACATATACGACATATTGTATACCGGTACACATATACGACATATTGTATACCGGTACACATATACGACATATTGTATACCGTACACATATACGAATATTATACCGGTACACATATACGACATATTGTATACTGGTACACATATACGACATATTGTATACTGGTACACATATACGACATATTGTATACTGGTACACATATACGACATATTGTATACTGGTACACATATACGACATATTGTATACTGGTCCACATATACGACATATTGTATACTTGTACTGGTACGGTTTGCTCGCATATTTGCATAACTATTTATAAATTTCCCTCATAATTGTGAAAGCTGTTGCCTGTTGCTATTAGCCTTAAGCAACACTAAGTATGCATTGAGAAACCCACGCTACTTATAGGCTTGCCACAATGCTTTAAGGGTGAAGGGGGTATTTTTTGGTCGATTAATATATATATATATATATATATATAATTATATATATATATATATATATATATATATATATATATATATATATATATATACTGTATATATATATATATATATATTAGTTTCCTCCCTAGACCTCCATCAAAATTAAAAAAAAAAAAAAATCCATTAGATCCCTCTTATAGATTTTTTGTTTTTTAATTCGGTAGACAAATGTCTAACAACATTACAGGCCCACTATCGTTCGGCAGGAATAAAATCGACACCTAAAGAGCACGAAATGTCTAAATATTGACAAAGAAATGAGGCGAAAGGTCTTAAAATCGACAACATAATGGGGCAAACATCTTAAAAACTGAAAAGTAATGGGGCCAAACATGAAGATGAGGGACCTGAAAAACGCCCCTTCTCCCCTTACCCCTTCAGTACCTAGGACGTTGTTTACCATTTGATTTGGGTTATTGTTGGGATATTTAGCAGTTTAGGAAGGACCTCTAGGAACTAAATCTTGTTTAACCCTCTAACTTAGACAGATTCATCCCAAACTTAATAAAGTCGTCTAATGATAGCTTAGTAGAATGACAAATTGCTTCTTCGTATTCTGGTCCTGACAAGATTAAACCACTCAAGTTTATCGATAAAGTCAATGATTGTGACTGAAACAAATGCAGGAATATACAAGATGTATGGATGTGCAGGGTAAATGAGAGGATTATGGATACTATGGGATGTAGAAATATGAGCCAATAACAACAAGAATATACATATGCAAACACACAGAGAGAGAGAGAGAGAGAGAGAGAGAGCTAGCTAACAAGGAGTACAGCACATCACAAAGAAACAGGGAAACAGGCTATTTTTTGTCAGCCTTGGAAGGAGTACAAAGGAGTACAAAGGAAATCAAGCAACAACAGATCTAGTGACCCTTCTAGGTTGCTTGTCCTCCAAAACACTGAGGATCAAGTGTCCAAACAGTGGTTTAGAGTGGGTAAGGGAACATTGGAACTACTGCCCTGGAACTAATGTCCGTGGCAGGATTAGGAAGTTAGTAGGGGACAGATGGGTTAGTAACTGAGGGGGGGATAAAATAAAGTTATTCATTTACAAACGCAGTCAGTCTGAGGGTCTGAAGTCACGTGATGGTGGAAGGGCACAGGAACGAAAGGGGTAAGAAGTGAAGAAAAATAACAGTAGACTAAAGAGAGAATGGGAAGAGGTGCAAAGGAGATAAGAAGGATAGAAGGGTTTATGTGTTTATATATGCACTACAACCCTATTTTAGCTGGCAATTCTGCTAAATATCAACAACTAAACTCGCAAGTCAATTATACGGTTACGGTGGCGCTAATAAGTCATGTATCAGCTGGCATTACGTTTGGCTCGCTCTGTGCTGTATTAATGTCTGTCAGATGTTGAATAGGGTGGGTAAGAGTAGGAACCTGTCTGTGTATCTCACTCAAAAATAAGACATGTGTAAATATTGCTGATACCAATTATTGATCAAAACATAATTGGTGCCGAGACATCACTTATTAGGCCGACTGTACGCTAACCACATTTTGCTGATCGAAAATTACTGGAAAATAGTTTCGTGTGACTCGGCTTTTAGTGCTGTATGGTCTCGCTATCGCTCACTCTTTCTCACTTTCTCACAGACAGATGGTGGGAGTGGTAGTAATGGTGGTTATAGTAGTGGTGGAGGTGGTAGTAATGGTAGTGGTAGCAGTGGTAAGGGTGGTGGTAGTGGTGGTGACAGGTAGCGGTGGTGAACCTTCCATACCGCTGACAGATGGTGGGAGTGGTAGTAATGGTGGTTATAGTAGTGGTGGAGGTGGTAGTAATGGTAGTGGTAGCAGTGGTAAGGGTGGTGGTAGTGGTGGTGACAGGTAGCTGTGGCTTGGTTCTTTGTGTCAAATAATTCGGCTGTCTTGAATATATGTGTATTATACATATTTAAAAGAATATATATATATATATATATATATATATATATATATATATATATATATATATATATACCGGGTACTGTACATATACAGTGGTATTTGGTTTATCTGTTCAATATTATATAGTTAGTATTATGATAGGGATTCACATCGATAAATAATAGTCAAGGTGTGTGTATGTGTAATAATAATAATAATAATAATCGGTTTATTTCAAGCCGGCAGCTAATGGGGCTGAAAATACACAGACTTAACCTATATCTTAACCTAAGTGATCAACAGACTGATCCTGGCTGCTAACGAGAGCGCCTACATACCCCCGAGGGAGTAGGAAGTGGGCAGGAGACTTTGTGGGTCCCCCGAGACGGTCCTTCCAGACCTTGCCTTCACGGCCAGGGAAAGTTTTTGAGAGAACCTCCCCTGCCGGCGCGTGGGATCGAACCCCCGACACCAGGGCTAGCACTCCCAATGTATGTGTGTGTGTGTGTGTGTGAATGTATGCGTGTGTGTGTGTGTGTATGTGTGTGAATGTATGCGTGTGTATGTGTGTGTGTGTGTGTGTGTGTGAATGTATGCGTGTGTGTGTGTGTGTGTGTGTGTGTGTGTGTGTGTGTGTGTAAGAGAAACCAGAGAAAGTGAGGTTATTAGTGTGGAATTAGCTAAAGAGGTAATTGATATCAACTACCTGTATATTCGTATACGAGTGTCTTAATAGCCGATGGTTGGAGTAGGAAGGTGTGGCGAAGGCGGAAGTGGTGGGGGAAAGTGAGTTGGTAAGATGTTAACCCTTTCAATGTCAACTTTTGTATATATATTCTAGCTATAATAACTATAGGTAGTGCCAACGAACTTGACAATAATCTTGATCCCTGACCTCTCTGTAACTCAAAAGGGTCTAGAGCAAACTGGCTGTAAATATCCACACCTATTTCCTGGTGGACTCTTTCCAAATGATAGAAACGTCAGCCCGATTGCTTTCATTTATTTTGAGTTATAAGAAGTTAAGGGGTCAAGAATATCGTCAAGTTCGCTGGCGCTACCTACAGTATAGTGGAGTGGGGAGGTAAAACAAGAGTATATATTTTTGTTTTGTAATCTATGCTTATTAATTTCACTCCAACACCAAACACCTCCCAAAGAAATTAATGAAAGCAAGCATGTGATCCATCGGGATTCGAACCTGGGTCACCACATACAGATTTTAAACACTCTAACCATTACACCACCAAGGCAGTTACACCAGGATTGTCTGTGGTTCTGTATGGGAGGGAGAGAGTTCCAAAGCTTAGTTGTTGATTAGAGAATTCATGTAACGTTTATACAATATATAGTGTGTGTATGTTTATATGCGTATGTATATGTATGTATATGTTTATAGTATGGTGATCAAAATGTATGTATGGTGAGTGTGGAGGTATGGTGAGGACGGAAGGGAATATGGTGGTGTGGTGTTATATTACTAGTGATGGTGATTGGAGGGTGGTGGGGTGAAACAAGAGTATAGTGGTGATGCCAGGTCTGTCTGTGTATGGTGTGGAGGGTGGTGTGGTGAGATATGGTGGTGTGGTGTTATATTACTAGTGATGGTGATTGGAGGGGAAGGGGTGAAACAAGAGTATAGTGGTGATGCCAGGTCTGTCTGTGTATGGTGTGGAGGGTGGTGTGGTGAGATATGGTGGTGTGGTGTTATATTACTAGTGATGGTGATTGGAGGGGAAGGGGTGAAACAAGAGTATAGTGGTGATGCCAGGTCTGTCTGTGTATGGTGTGGAGGTGGTGTGGTGAGATATGGTGGTGTGGTGTTATATTACTAGTGATGGTCTTGGAGGGGAAGGGGTGAAACAAGTATAGTGGTGAGGCAGGTCTGTGTATGTGGTGTGTGTGAGATATGGTGTGTGGTTTATATTACTAGTGATGGTTATTGGAGGGTGGGGTGAAACAAGAGTATGTGTTGAGGTCTGTCTGTGTATGGTGTGGAGGTGGTGTGATATTGTGTGGGTTGTGTAGTGTATGGTGTGGGGGTGGTGTGTACAAAGGAGTACAAAGGAAATCAAGCAACAACAGATCTAGTGACCCTTCTAGGTTGCTTGTCCTCCAAAACACTGAGGATCAAGTGTCCAAACAGTGGTTTAGAGTTGGTAAGGGAACATTGGAAAGGGAATTACTGCCCTGGAACTAATGTCCGTGGCAGGATTAGGAAGTTAGTAGGGGACAGATGGGTTAGTAACTGAGGGGGGGATAAAATAAAGTTATTCATTTACAAACGCAGTCAGTCGCGGGTTTGATGCGAGATATTTGTCTAGGCGGAGTTTAAATGAATCAACGGTGATGCAGTCTATAACGTTTCGGGGAAGCCCATTCCACAAGTTGACAACTCGATTGAAGAAGAAATTCTTAGATTCGTGTGAGTTAAAAGATTTACCAATAATTTTTGCAACCGTTTCCCCGCGTGTAATTAGATTGGTCGATAGTGAAGTACTTACTACAGTTCCTATTGTCGATGCCTTTGATGATTTTGAACACTTGAATTAAGTCACCTCTTAATCTGCGCTGGGTTAAAGGAAATAGATTTAATTCTCTAAGACGCTCTTCGTATGGTTTGTTCTTTAGGCTAGGTATCATTTTGGTAACTCTACGTTGAACTCGTTCTAGCTTGTTTATATCTTTTTGGTAATAAGGGCACCAGGATTGAACGCAGTATTCCAGAAGAGGGCGGACTAATGAATTGTAAAGGGTTAGGATAACTTCTTTGGATTTATGCTCAAATGACCTGCCTATAAAGCCAATTATTTTGTTTGCCTTCTTAACAACTTCTGAACATTGTTGACTCGGTTTTAGGTTACTCGATATTGTTACTCCCAGATCGGTTTTCTCGTGTTTACATTCTTAAGCTGAGTGCCATTCATCGAATAGTTTTGCTTTCTCATTTAGGTATCCGATATGTAGTACTTTACATTTATCCGCATTGAAACTCATTTGCCAAATTTGGGGGCCCAACATGAACAATTTTATCTAGATTGTGTTGCATATCGTCAACTTGTTCTTTTGAGAGTACGCTATTTGCAATTTGTGTATCGTCAGCAAATTTTGAGATTGTGCAGGTGAGACCCTCATCTATGTCGTTGATGTAAATTAGAAAGAGAATTGGTCCTAGTACCGATCCCTGGGGTACCCCGCTACTTACATTGGTCCATTTAGATGCCTTACCGTTTATGAATGACTACTCTTTGCTTTCTGTTGCTGAGCCAATTTTCTATCCATTTCAACACACCGTCTTGTATTCCATGCGCTTTTAGTTTTAGCAGTAAACGTTTGTGGGGAACTTTGTCAAAGGCCTTTTGAAAATCAAGGTATATAATATCTACAGCTTTACTCTCATCGTAGAGGTTGAGGATATCGTGGAAGAAGTCTAAGAGGTTTGTTAAACAGGAACGTTTTTTACGAAAGCCGTGTTGAGTATCTTTAAGTATGTTATTTTCCTCTAAGTGATTTACGAGTCTGTCTCGTATGACCGTTTCTAGCATTTTACATACAACTGAGGTTAAGCTAATTGGACGATAGTTACTGGGTAGGGATTTGCTGCCTTTTTTGAATATCGGTGTTACGTTGGCTAGCTTCCACTGATCGGGCATAGTTCCAGACTGCAAGGATTTATTGAATAGTAATGTCCAGTGGTTTAGAGAGCTCATCCTTAGCTTCCTTTAGAACTCTAGGCGAGATTGTATCAGGTCCAGGCGTTTTATTTACCTTGAGTTTATCTAAACAATTCAATACTTCTCTCTCTGTAACGGTGATATTGCTTAGAACATCTGAATTATCAATCTGAATCGGCGATGGTGTAGGGATATCACTGAGGTCTTCTGTTGTAAAAACTGATGCAAAGAAGGTATTGAGGGCATTACTCATTTGTTCTTCGTCTTTGGTGTATTCTCCATTTTCATCGACTAACGTTCCAACAGTTGAAGTAACGACTTTTTTCTTTCTGATAGAACTATAGAATTCTTTCGGGTTTGTTTTACTTTGATTCGCAATATGTAACTCTAAGGTCTTTTTACTTTGCTTAATTAACTTTTTGGCTTTGCGTCGTAGCTCTACAAATTTCAGCCGTTCTTCGTCATTTTGTGAGGATTTTAATCTATCATTAGCAAATTTTTTAGCAAGCAGGCAGTTTGAAATATCTTTATTCCACCATTTGGGCTTATTATTATGGCCTGGACGCCGAGTTTTCGATGGTATGCAGTCTTGCACTGCTTTTAGGTAAGTGGCTTCGAATAACTTCCAAGATGTATTTATGTCGTTATTGTGAATTAAAAAGCTCCAGTCAGTTTCTTTAAACATAGCTCTAAGTTTATGGAAGTTTGCTTTCTTGAAATTAGGGACTTTTTCGATGCTACTATTTGGTTCGTTACTAGTAAACTTTAAAGTGAAAGTTATCGTACGATGGTCGCTGTTACTGAATTCATCACCAACATTCAAATTCTCTATTAATTCTTCTTTTGTTGCAAGTACAATGTCAAGAACGTTATTACCACGGGTCGGCGTTCCAACAAATTGATAAAGCGAACTCTCTTGCAAGTTCGTATACAAGTCATGTCCGGAGTGTGAAGTAAGAGTATCGCCCCACTTGGTCACAGGTAAATTAAAGTCACCAAAATTACGGTATCTTGTGAGTTACTTACATCTGCAATTTGTTCGTAAATTTCTCGGTCAGTTTGCACTGATTGAGCTGGAGGTCTGTATATTAATGCAAGTATTATTTTGGTACCTTTATTATTCTTTATTAGCACAAAAGATGCGTCGACGTTCACAATTTGAGGTTTTGACAAGAGGGTAGGGTTAAGACTTTCTTTGATATAAAGTAAAACGCCACCTCCATTTCGATTTATTCGGCTTTTCTCAAACATTACATAACCGGGAAGTGAATACTCTGCTAAAAAGTCTCTATCTTCTGTATTGAGCCAAGATTCTGTTATGCCAATCACATCATAATTTTCTGTAAACACTAGCTCCTCTAAATCTGAAAATTTATTGCGTATGCTACGAGCGTTTGCATAGAAAACCTTTAAATTTGTTATTTTAGAACTCACGGAACGCTCTTTAATAATATTTTTGGTTCTTGTCGGATCTACATTTATGTTCATGGCTGTCCTCGGTCCTCGCTGTCTTCGGTCCTTATCGCTGGTGGTCCTCGGTTGCCTCTGTTTTTTTCTTGGCGTTGGATGATTTATGTCACTGCTGCTTCTTCTCGGATGGCGTTTTTTGATCCATGGCTGCGGACTGCTTCGTGTAGGAGACGACCCATGCGTGCTGAACCCACAGGGTTTAGATGAGTACCATCCTTGCGGAACAGAGTAGGCTGGTTGTAGAAGTTGTCCCAGAGGTTGATGAATTCAACTTCTTTCCTCAGACACAAATGTTTTAGTCGGCTATTTGTGCTGAAAGCCTTGTCGTAGAATTTGTCAGGTGCGTCGATCTTGGGGAGAATGCCTGAGATGATGATATTCCTTGACTTGTTTTTGTAGTGCTGGATCATCTTGCGATATTTCTCCATCAACTCTTCGGATCTGGTGCGCATGACGTCATTTGAACCAGCATGGATGACAAAAAGGGTATTTTCATTTGCATCCTTTGTGGTATCTTCGAAGGCTTCCACAATGTGTGTAGATAGGTGGTGGGTTTGTATTGTAGTGTATGGTGGGATTGGTGAGATATGGTGTGGGTTTGTGTGTATTGTAGTGTATGGTGTGGAGGTGGTGTGGTGAGATATGGTGGGTTTGTGTTATTGTAGAGTATGGTGTGGGGGTGGTGTGGTGAGATATGGTGTGGGGGTGGTGTGGTGAGATATGGTGTGGGTTTGTGTGTATTGTAGTGTATGGTGTGGTGAGATATGGTGTGGGGGTGGTGTGGTGAGATATGGTGTGGGTTTCAGTTTTATTGTAGTGTATGAACAAAATAAGGTGTGTGTTATGTAATATAATATCATATACAGTATATAGATAGATAGATAGATAGATTGTGTGTGTGTGTGTGTGTGTGACGGTATATAACTATTATGCAAAGAGGGGGTCTGATTCCCCTTTATGTGTAGTGAGTCTCGTGTGTTTGTGATATAGTGATAGCGTTGTAATGTGTTATGTATAGTTATGGTTATGTATGTGTTGTTATTATTTAGTGTGTGTGTGTGTGTGTGTGTGTGTGTGTGTGTGTGTGTGTGTGTGTGTGATATAGTGATAGTATTGTAATGTTTTATGTATCAATTATTATGTTCCTTCCAACAACCAACTATACTCCTAAAATCGATTAATGAAATTTACAAACACATGTGGCAGTCCGTGGATTCGAACCCAGGACGCTCACACCGAATATCAACACCTTATGCATCTATGAGAGCTGTGTTATGGCTAGATGTCGGGGTGATGTATTATTTATTGTATTATTAGTGTGTGTGTGTGTGTGTGTGTGTGTGTGTGTGTGTGTGTGTGTGTGTGTGTGTGTGTGTGTGTGTGTGTGTGTGTGTGTGTTTATAGTAGTGACTAATATTGTCGTATGGGTATGGGCGTTACTAGGAGAAGGTTTATAGTTTGCTCCCTAGACCTCCATCAAGCTTAGTAAAATACTCCCAACACTCTCTTTCGAGATAAATGTGTACATTGTTCGGTAGAAAAATAAGTTTTGACCGCAGGCCGAGTCCTCCTAGATAATAGACTCACTATCGCTGGCCAGTAAACAAATCGACACCTATATGGTACGAAAGGTCTTAGAATGGACAGAAATGGGGCGAAAGGTTTTTAAATCGCCAAACTAATGTGGCGAACGTTTTAAGGGGAGATTTCCACTTCTGGGATTTTTTTCTTGACCCCTTTCTCCCTCATGTTTAGCCCCATTGCTTTTGATATTATAAAACGTTTGCCCCATTAGTTTAGCGATTTTAAGAACTTTCACCCCATATTAAGACCATTCGTGCAATTCAGGTGTCGATTTTATCCTGGCGAGCGATAGCGAGCCTGTAATTTAAGTGGAACCGGCATACGGCCTGGACATTTTTCTACCGAAAAATGTACAAATTTATCTTGAAAGGGACTCAAGGGGGTGTAATTTTAAGCTTGATGGAGGTCTAGGGAACAAACTAAATACCTCCCCTTAACATCTCAAAACTAATGGGGTTATTGATGAGGGACAAAGGGCAGTCCAGTAATAACAATCCTTACGTGACAATCGGGTCTTAATCACAAAGGTGGGAGGGCAACTTTATATCGTGACTGTACTGCTGAGAGAGAGAGAGAGAGAGAGAGAGAGAGAGAGAGAGAGAGAGAGAGAGAGAGAGAAGAGCGGAGAGAGAGAGAGAAGAGAGAGAGAGAGAGAGAGAGAGAGAGAGAGAGAGAGAGAGAGAGAGAAACTGCGGATGTGGGCCCCCTACAGGTCAGATTACAGGTCCACTTACTATATATTATACCTCTCTCTCTCTCTCTCTCTCTCTCTCTCTTCTTTGCATCAGTTTTTACAACAGAAGACCTCAGTGATATCCCTACACCATCGCCGATTCAGATTGATAATTCAGATGTTCTAAGCAATATCACCGTTACAGAGAGAGAAGTATTGAATTGTTTAGATAAACTCAAGGTAAATAAAACGCCAGGACCTGATACAATCTCGCCTAGAGTTTTAAGGAAGCTAAGAATGAGCTCTCCAAACCACTGACATTACTATTCAATAAATCCTTGCAGTCTGGAACTATGCCTGATCAGTGGAAGCTAGCCAACGTAACACCGATATTCAAAAAAGGCAGCAAATCCCTACCCAGTAACTATCGTCCAATTAGCTTAACCTCAGTTGTATGTAAAATGCTAGAAACGGTCATACGAGACAGACTCGTAAATCACTTGGAGGAAAATAACATACTTAAAGATACTCAACACGGCTTTCGTAAAAAACGTTCCTGTTTAACAAACCTCTTAGACTTCTTCCACGATATCCTCAACCTCTACGATGAGAGTAAAGCTGTAGATATTATATACCTTGATTTTCAAAAGGCCTTTGACAAAGTTCCCCACAAACGTTTACTGCTAAAACTAAAAGCGCATGGAATACAAGACGGTGTGTTGAAATGGATAGAACATTGGCTCAGCAACAGAAAGCAAAGGGTAGTCATAAACGGTAAGGCATCTAAATGGACCAATGTAAGTAGCGGGGTACCCCAGGGATCGGTACTAGGACCAATTCTCTTTCTAATTTACATCAACGACATAGATGAGGGTCTCACCTGCACAATCTCAAAATTTGCTGACGATACAAAAATTGCAAATAGCGTACTCTCAAAAGAACAAGTTGACGATATGCAACACAATCTAGATAAATTGTCATGTTGGGGCCCAAATTTGGCAAATGAGTTTCAATGCGGATAAATGTAAAGTACTACATGTCGGATACCTAAATGAGAAAAGCAAACTATTCGATGACTGGCACTCCGCTTAAGAATGTAAACAGAGAAACTGATCTGGGAGTAACAATATCGAGTAACCTAAAACCGAGTCAACAATGTTCAGAAGTTGTTAAGAAGGCAAACAAAATAATTGGCTTTATAGGCAGGTCATTTGAGCATAAATCCAAAGAAGTTATCCTAACCCTTTACAATTCCTTAGTCCGCCCTCTTCTGGAATACTGCGTTCAATCCTGGTGCCCTTATTACCAAAAAGATATAAACAAGCTAGAACGAGTTCAACGTAGAGTTACCAAAAATGATACCTAGCCTAAAGAAACAAACCATACGAAGAGCGTCTTAGAGAATTAAATCTATTTCCTTTAACCCAGCGCAGATTAAGAGGCGACTTAATTCAAGTGTTCAAAATCATCAAAGGCATCGACAATATGAACTGTAGTAAGTACTTCACTATCGACCAATCTAATTACACACGGGGAAACGGTTGCAAAATTATTGGTAAATCTTTTAACTCGCACGAATCTAAGAATTTCTTCTTCAATCGAGTTTGTCAACTTGTGGAATGGGCTTCCCCGAGACGTTATAGACTGCAGCACCGTTGATTCATTTAAATTCCGCCTAGACAAATATCTCGCATCAAACCCGCGACTGACTGCGTTTGTAAATGAATAACTTTATCCTCCCCTCAGTTACTAACCCATCTGTCCCCTACTAACTTCCTAGTCCTGCCACGTTAGTGGCAGGGCAGTAGTTCCCTTTCCAATGTTCCCTTACCCCCTCTAAACCACTGTTTGGACACTTGATCCTCAGTGTTTTTGGAGGACAAGCAACCTAGAAGGGTCACTAGATCTGTTGTTGCTTGATTTCCTTTGTACTCCTTTGTACTTTGTACTCTCTCTCTCTCTCTCTCTCTCTCTCTCTCTCTCTCTCTCTCTCTCTCTCTCTCTCTCTCTCTCTCTCTTTATGAAAACTTGGCATTAATATGACGGAGCGATATAACTGATGTGGTGGTGATGATGTAGTGGTGGTGGTGATGATGATGTAGTGGTGGTGGTAGTGATGATGTAGTGGTGGTGGTGATGATGTAGTGGTGGTGGTGATGATGTAGTGGTGGTGATGATGTGGTAGTGGAGAGGTGGGGGAGAGATGGTGGTGGTGATGTAATGGTGGTGGTGATGATGGGGTTGTGGTGATGATGTGGTGGTGTGATTGTGTGACGGGTGTTGTGGTGTTATTGCGTGGGTGGTGTTGACGTCTAGGACTGTTGGTGGTTGTGGTGATGATGGGGTGGTGGTGGGGGTGGCAGATCAGGAGAGGTATAGGCTACGTGATGTTTGTGTACCTGTGTGGGATCAGAGTAGTGATGTATGGTGTAGTCTATGGTGTGTTTCTGTTTCTGTAAGTGTGTGTGTTTGTGTGTGGTGTGTGTGTTTGTGTGTGAGGTGTGGTGTGTGTGTGGTGTTATGTGTGTGTTTGTAGGTGTGTGTGTGTTAGGGCTGGGGATGGTAAATGTGTGTTTTCAAATGTCTTCAAATATTTCCTTTTCACATTATTCCAAGTCATAATTCGTTTGTTTACCTGCTCTGTTTTTTGTGAATAATGAACTAAAGTTGTAATATCCGGCTTGGTAAGATATATTGTTTGAATAATAAGCAAACTTATTGAACACAAAATATATGCTTTAATGAGAATATCCATGCAGGAGTAGATAAATGTATAATATCAAACTTTACAATAAAATATTATATATATATATATATATATATATATATATATATATATATATATATATATATATATATATATATATATATATATATATACAGTATATTTTTAATGCAGACATAGTTCTATACAAAGCGTTAAGGAAGTGAAAGTAAAGCGATATCGACCTGGGTATGGCACAAACAACAGTAATAAGGAACTAGAGTAAAGAGGAAGAAACTGATAATTGAAATATACTGTATTATTTACTGCAGGACTCTGTTTTCAGGCTGAATATAATTTTTGTTTTTTTAAGTTAGAGAAGGGGAGATCACACACACACGCAGACGCACACACACACACATGCACACACACACACACACTATCCTTCTCACTCTGTCTGACTCTCTCTCTCTCTTTCTGATAGTACAAGGAGATGGGGGGGGGGGGAAGCTACAAGTCATGAACCAGGTTGTAAATAGTGGACAGGTAGTAGTTGGTTGATTGGTAGGGGTGCGGAGGATGGGAACCCATTCGACTCTCTCTCACACACTCACTCAGACGCACTCTCTCACACACTCACTCAGACGCACTCTCTCACACTCACTCTCTCTTTCTCATTCTCTCTCTCATTCTCTCTCTCTCTCTCATTCTCTCTCTCTCTCTCATTCTCTCTCTCTCTCATTCTCTCTCTCTCTCTCTCTCTCTCTCTCTCTCTCTCTCTCTCTCTCTCACCCCTCCACACATTTTGGGCAAGTCTCCTAACGGTGTAGCCTCTGTTCACCTAGCAGTATAAATAGGAACCTGGTATAAGTGGACGAAGTAGTGTCGTCCCATCAGGGGTTGGTGATCGGTTACAAGGTGAGATGGGTATCGTACTGGTCAACCTAAGCTACTGGTCAACCTAAGCCTTCGGGTGAGACTGGTACCGTAGTGAGAATGGTACCGTACAGATTAACCCTAAGCCTTCGTTTCCAGATGTCGCCAATTGGCTAAAATACAGACTACACACACATCCACAGCCATTCCACCGATACATAAACACTTAACATGCATTTCACGCAATACATTCCCAGTTAAGGAGGCGCAATACTAATGAGCTTAGCTCGCATTGCGTGGATTCCCCTTGACGAACAAGCAAGTGAATAACACACCTCCAAGATAAACGTGTAAATTTTTCGAATTACATCCCCACTCTCTCACCCCCATACCCACTCTCCCACTCATGCCCCACTAAAAAAAAAAAAAAAAAACGAAAGAAGGTCCCGCCCCTTTTCCATTCTTAAGTAAGCCATTTTAGATTTACAGAAGAGTGGCCATTACTGCATGTCCACAAACATTTCAGTACGGTAATGTAAGAATGTTTCCACTTTCCCACCACTATTCCTACTCTCTCTCACCCCCTCTCCCACCCATGCCTTTGTTGACATACCCTGACCCCATCCCTCGCACCTGACGCCCCCCACACACCTTCTTGCACCTCATCCCTCATACTACACATTATTTACCTCTCATACACCTCATCCCTTTTAACTCACACGAAGCTAAAAATTTCTTCTTCAATCGAGTTGTCAACTTATGGAACGGGCTTCCCCGAGATGTCATAGACTGCAGCACCGTTGATTCATTTAAACTTCGCCTAGACAAATATCTCGCATCAAACCCGCGACTGACTTCGTTTGTAAATGAATAACTTTAGTTTATCCTCCCCTCAGTTACTAACCCATCTGTCCCCTACTAACTTCCCAATCCTGCCACGGACATTAGTTCCAGGGCAGTAGTTCCCTTTCCAATGTTCCCTTACCCACTCTAAACCACTGTTTGGACACTTGATCCTCAGTGTTTTGGAGGACAAGCAGCCTAGAAGGGTCACTAGACCTGTTGTTGCTTGATTTCCTTTGTACTCCTTTGTACAACACATTATTACCTCTTATACACCTCTTCTTGCACCCTATCCCTCATACTACACATTATTTACCTCTTATACACCTCTTCTTGCACCTCATCCCTCATACTACACATTATTTACCTCTTATACACCTCTTCTTGCACCTCATCCCTCATACTACACATTATTTACCTCTTATACACCTCTTCCTGCATCTCATCCCTCATACTACACATTATTTACCTCTTATACACCTCTTCTTGCACCTCATCCCTCATACTACACAATATTTACCTCTTATACACCTCTTCTTGCACCTCATCCCTCATACTACACATTATTTACCTCTTATACACCTCTTCTTGCACCTCATCCCTCATACTACACATTATTTACCTCTTATACACCTCTTCTTGCACCTCATCCCTCATACTACACATTATTTACCTCTTATACACCTCATCCCTCATACTACACATATATTTACCTCTTATACACCTCTTCTTGCACCTCATCCCTCATACTACACATTATTTGCCTCTTATACACCTCATCTTGCACCTCATCCCTCATACTACACATTATTTACCTCTTATACACCTCTTCTTGCACCTCATCCCTCATACTACACATTATTTACCTCTTATACACCTCTTCTTGCACCTCATCCCTTATACTACACATTATTTACCTCTTATACACCTCTTCTTGCACCTCATCCCTTATACTACACATTATTTACCTCTTATACACCTCTCCTTGCACCTCATCCCTTATACTACACATTATTTACCTCTTATACACCTCTTCTTGCACCTCATCCCTCATACTACACATTATTTACCTCTTATACACCTCTTCTTGCACCTCATCGCTCATACTACACATTATTTACCTCTTATACACCTCTTCTTGCACCTCATCCCTTATACTACACATTATTTACCTCTTATACACCTCTTCTTGCACCTCATCCCTTATACTACACATTATTTACCTCTAATACACCTCAGCGTGTCATATGTATGTTGTTTTTCCCGGCGAGCGACAGGAAGCCTGTAATTTAAGAGAAATCGGCCTTTGGCCTGGAAATTGTTCTATCGAAAAATGTACAAATTTATCCTGAAGGAGGGTCCTTTTTTTTTCTTTTCTTTTTTTTCCCAAGTTTGATGAAGGTCTAGGGAGGAAACTTTAAAACATATAAAAACAAAAACGTGAAATGAACAAATAAATACGCCCATCCTCCCTTGAACCTTTATGGCAGGGTTTGTTTATGTGTTCTACACGCAGTGCACCCTTCACTTTGTTTTATGTTTCCACCCATCATGCACCACAAGTCAACTCATTCCCACCATTCTCAACCTCCCACACTCTCTTCTATGACAATCCCACATCTCTCACTCTACCCCCACCCCCACCCTTAAACCCACTAAGCACTACTCCATACAATCCCACCTTCCACCCATTACACGATACCGGTACTCCCACAATTGTGTCTCCATGCTGAATCCCCCAATCGTCTCTACCTATTTTTACCTAGGATTTTTTAAACAGTTGTATGTATTTGTAAGGCTGATATTAAAACAAATGACTTTGGTTTTGACTCCCCCAATCGTCTCCACCACTGTTTACCCACCAGTTAATGCTACCGTACCTCACCACCATAGCCACTTTCCCACCCTTGCCCCCACCCTAGTTTGTCCTCTACATCAGCTGGGCCTCCCACCATATGTTGATCTACCTTGACCCAACACACATACCTTCCTGTACCCACCTATCCACCACCATACCCACAGTCCCACACCCTTGCATCCAACCTATCCACTTACTATTAATATACTCTCTTGCACCCACCCCTATACCCTCCCACCCACTACCATACCCACCCAGTTATATGCCCATCCTCCCACTATATCCATCTTCCATACACCATCATTCCCAATCCTCCCCTTACCATATCCACTCTTCCACCTACCCACTCCCATATTCACCCATTTATATGCCCATCCTCCCACTACATGCATCTCCCAAACACCACCATGCCCATCCTCCCCGTATCATATCCACCCTTCCACCCACCTACTCCCATACCCACCCTCCAATACCATAACCCCCCCTTCCCCCACCATGCCCAACCTCTGACCAACATACCCACCCTCTCACCCACCATACCCACCCCCTTCCCACCATACCCACCCCACTCCCAAAATACCCACCCCCCCACCATACCACCCCCCTCCCACCCACCATACCCACCCCCTCCCACCCACCATACCCACCACCCTCCCACCCACCATACCCACCACCCTCCCACCTACCATACCCACCCAGCAATATACCCAGTCCTCCACCGAAATTCGTACCCAGCAGTACCCAGACGAGAGACCCTGTGTTGACCCACCCTGACCCCATCTCTCACACTTGACCCCACACACCTGTTCTTGTACCTCACACCTTATACTGCACATTATTATCTGTTATACACCTGTTCTTGTACCTCACACCTTATACTTCACATTATTATCTGTTATACACCTGTTCTTGTACCTCATACCTTATACTTCACATTATTATCTGTTATACACCTGTTCTTGTACCTCACACCTTATACTTCACATTATTATCTGTTATACACCTGTTCTTGTACCTCACACCTTATACTTCACATTATTATCTGTTATACACCTGTTCTTGTACCTCATACCTTATACTTCACATTATTATGTTATACACCTGTTCTTGTACCTCATACCTTATACTTCACATTATTATCTGTTATACACCTGTTCTTGTACCTCATACCTTATACTTCACATTATTATCTGTTATACACCTGTTCTTGTACCTCATACCTTATACTTCACATTATTATCTGTTATACACCTGTTCTTGTACCTCATACCTTATACTTCACATTAGTATGTGTTATACACCTGTTCTTGTACCTCATACCTTATACTTCACATTAGTATGTGTTATACACCTGTTCTTGTACCTCATACCTTATACTTCACATTATTATCTGTTATACATCTGTTCTTGTACCTCATACCTTATACTTCACATTATTATGTTATACACCTGTTCTTGTACCTCATACCTTATACTTCACATTATTATCTGTTATACACCTGTTCTTGTACCTCATACCTTATACTTCACATTATCTGTTATACACCTGTTCTTGTACCTCACACCTTATACTTCACATTATTATCTGTTATACACCTGTTCTTGTACCTCATACCTTATACTTCACATTATTATCTGTTATACACCTGTTCTTGTACCTCATACCTTATACTTCACATTATTATCTGTTATACACCTGTTCTTGTACCTCACACCTTATACTTCACATTATTATCTGTTATACACCTGTTCTTGTACCTCACACCTTATACTTCACATTATTATCTGTTATACACCTGTTCTTGTACCTCACACCTTATACTCCACATTATTATCTGATATACACCTGACTCTACACACCTGTTCTGCCACCTCATACCTTATACTCCACATTATTATCTGTTATACACCTGACTCCACACACCTGTTCGTGTACCTCATACCTTATACTTCACATTATTATTTCTTATACACCTGACTCCACACACCTGTTCTGCCACCTCATACACTAAATAATTTATCTCTTATACACCTGTTCTTGTATTGTACCTGTTCGTATATTACACGTGTTATCTTATACACCTGTTCTCCTATCACCAAAATGATACCTAGCCTAAAGAACAAACCATACGAAGAGCGTCTTAGAGAATTAAATCTATTGCCTTTAATCCAGCGCAGATTAAGAGGTGACTTAATTCAAGTGTTCAAAATCATCAAAGGCATCGACAATATGAACTGTAGTAAGTACTTCACTATCGACCAATCTAATTACACGCGGGGAAACGGTTGCAAAATTATTGGTAAATCTTTTAACTCGCACGAATCTAAGAATTTCTTCTTCAATCGAGTTGTCAACTTGTGGAATGGGCTTCCCCGAGACGTTATAGACTGCAGCACCTTTGATTCATTTAAACTCCGCTTAGACAAATATCTCGCATCAAACCCGCGACTGACTGCGTTTGGTAAATTAATAACTTTATTTTATCCCCCCCTCAGTTACTAACCCATCTGTCCCCAACTAATTTCCTATTCCTGCCACGGACATTAGTTCCAGGGCAGTAGTTCCCTTTCCAATGTTCCCTTACCCACTCTAAACCACTGTTTGGACACTTGATCCTCAGTGTTTTGGAGGACAAGCAGCCTAGAAGGGTCACTAGAACTGTTGTTGCTTGATTTCCTTTGTACCCTTTGTACACGTGTTCTTGTACCTCGACCGTATCTTACAGACTTAAGCCGGTATCACACGAGCGCTTTTTCAATCAACATTTATCCTCAACACTGGTCTGGCAGCTTATGTGGTCAACATATATAATATTTCGGTTGTCTAAATTCATCTATCATCAGTCTAGTTTCCGATACCAGTGCAAAATATTCCAAACATGTTGATCACCGAATATTGACTATAAACGTTCTCGTGTGATACCGACTTTACCAGTACTGTTTACTAGGCTATGTACCCTTTGTTAATCTCTTAGACACCCGACCCTTCACACCTCCTGCTCCTCAAGCTCATCTGTTGTTGCTTGTTTTGCTTTATCTCATCCCTCTCTTTCGTCTTCCTCCCTCGTTCGCCCAGGCGTTTTTTACCTTATGCATTTGTCTGGTATGTGTTCCTTGTTTTCTCTTTCATTCAAGGCTACTGTTGACTCACTCTCTCTCTCTCCTTCACCTCCTACCTCAAGCTTCCTACCCCCACTTATCTCTCTCTCTCTCTCTCTCTCTCTCTCTCTCTCTCTCTCTCTGTATATTTCCTGTATATATATATATATATATATATATATATATATAATATTATATATATAATATATATATATATATATATATATATATATATATATATATATATATATATATACCGGTATATATATATATATGTATATTATATATATATTATATAATATATATACCGGTATATATATATATATATATATATATATATATATATATATATATATATATATATATATATATATACACACACACACAAACACACCTCAGGGCTGCAATGAACAATAAATCGACAATTATTATTTTACACACACACACACACACAGTCTCCCCCTTTACCGTCTCCTCTACCCTCCTGCCTCTTTCAAATTATCGTTTCATTACAATATAATTATAGTACCGTATATAATAAACACATAATATAATATATAATCTAAGAATGTGAGTCAGAAGATTAGGTGGTCCAGTTAGTGATTTATTTTTATTATTATTATTATTATTATTATTATTATTATTTTTTTTTTTCTTTTTTTTTTTTTTTTTTTTTTTTAAAAGGCCATCTCGCGACTTTGTTATATTTACGATAGTTTCTTATTTTCTGGTTAACTTCCATTAGTTTGCATAAATTGATTCACGTATGTATGTTATTCTGTTCTACCCTTGTATATTTACTTAGTTATTATCCCCATTGGCACATGTATTCACCAGCATCCTTACTTCTCATATCAGTCTAAAGTCTCAGTTCCATTTTTATGATATAGGCTAGTAATATTTGGGCATAGGCTACCTTCCTTGTTATGTAAGGTAGCTGTATGTTGTTGATGGTTACGTAATGGTCGTGATGATATTTCAGTGTTGCCGTTGTGGGGGCGATCTTTTTTATTTATGGTTTGGCAGATCGGTTGCTATGGTGATTGGTCATATATATATATATATATATATATATATATATATATATATATATATATATATATATATATATATATACTGTACCATATATATATATATATACTGTATATATATTCTGTGTGTGCATACGAAAGGGAGTATTGCTATCTAGTATTGTAGTTTATACTAAATATTACCCACAGCAAATTAGTAGAGCTTACTTGATGAAATGTATAGAACAATGTTAATTAGATAAGGTACATTTTGACACGAGTGGTATTTGTTAATCTTACTGCTCATAATTATTAGCGTGGGTAGTTTTTATCGATATCGCGTGCTAATTATAACACCGCGTACGAATTGGCGAGTCTACCCTACGTTGTTACGTAGCTGTGAATTTTGACAACCTTCAAGTGTGTGGAAAGATTATGTACAGGAACTGAATGTTGAAGCCTCGTTATGATTCCAATGCCTCTGAACAGCTTTGGGACATCGCACCTTCCAAACGATGCCTTGAAGATATTAGACACGGTATGGTTGCTGCGAATTCGATTACACTGCATTTGTGTTCAGTTGGACAATTTTGGGTAATTTTTTGAAACCTCGAATATAAGCAAGATTATTGAAACATTTGAGCCACACTGTGATGTACCGTACTGTTATCTTACTGGGGTTCGATAAAATGTTATGTATTGTTATTATTATTACTATTATTTTTTTACTATATTTCGCAACTGAACCGATTGAACTTGGTGTAATAATGTTCCCTGTGAATGTGTTGAGTGATGTTCAATGGTGTGTTCATTTACAGATAGACTAATATTAAACACAAACTATGTTGGCGAAATAAGGCTTACCAGGGGATGCCGCCCCCCACGGAACGAGCGGGCCCTCCACCCCAGCGGCCCGCTCGTGGGGTCCGCCCCGCCCGTCCCCCGCCCCCTCCCACACATCTCTACCACCCACCGCCTCAGGCCCTACGCCCACTACCCCTCCAGCAGCAGCAGCAGCGCCCTATACCACAGCCCCGCCCCACCAACACTTCAGTCCCGCAGCCCGCCCACTATCACCGTAACGCCCCTACGGTAGGAGGGTGCGGGCGGCGGGCTAAGTGGTGCGGTAAGGCGGCATCATGGTCATGGGTGCCGCTGAGTGCCGCCGCCCGTCTAGAGTCCGCCCTCACCACCTGTTGGCCCCACACCCTGGCGCCCATCCTAGCCTGTCTACCCTGTCTCGCACCCTCAGACTCACTCAGGTTAGTGGATTGGGGTTTGATAAGCACCAGGACGGGTATTGAGTATTGTCACCACTTGATATTGCACCGTACCCACTTAATATTGGGATACAAAAAGGATAATACATGTCAGTTGATTAGTTGAATATAATTTAAGATTACAATACCTTTGACTATATCATAGAAATTACTATTTACAAGTTGGTGAAAACACCCTGATGTGGATGAACCTTTAAGGTGGACAGTGTTTAGCTTTACATTTTTTAAAGGACTCAACATCTTGTTTTAACTTCATTTTCGCCACCCTAATACAAATCCATCAAAATCACGGTGTGTTCGTCTTATTTTGCCAGTATCCTAGCCTTATAATATGTAGGTGTAAGTCATTGATAGTGTTCATGCAATAGATCAGGCCAGGTCACTCACAATCTAAGTATGTCATTCAAACTCATGAATAGTCACTGCAAATCTTTCAAGGTCAAGGTAGGTGACTGGAGGTTATTCAAAATGACAGCAGACCACTGCAGGTTACTTAAGTACATGATGGGTCATTGCAGGTTACTCAACGTTATGGGTAAGTCCTTTAGTGTCTTAGAGAGCCAGAGCAACTCATCATAGTCATGGGAAGGCACTAATGTTTGTATTCTTAAAACAAAACAAAATCCCTTCACAGCGCCGTTATTAGACGAAATAACTTGAAACTAACGTTACCTTAGGAAATGGGAATGCTAACCCGTCTAATATCTTTAAATAACACTCATTCCTACAATATTCGTTCGGTATCAGGCGCTGCGAGAGGAAATAATAGTTTAAGAATACAATGGTTAGCCACTCAAATTCATGGTTGGTCGAACTCAAATTTAAAGCGTGTGTGCATGTGTGTGTCAACAAATACTTGCCACGTACGAGCGCAGGACTCGTAGGTCACAGTGAGGGTCATGGGAGGCCTTCACCAAGGTCATGGTCTGGGTCACGGGTTATACTGGCTAGATTTTGTTTTTGTTTTTTCTATGTGATTGAGGGAGGCAAAAGGCATAACTGCCTATAGCGAGTGCCTCCCCCATAGTTGAAAGAGTGACAGGGCCAACATCAAGGGACGTTCGAGCCAAAATGCTTTGACACACGGAGTTTGAAGCAATTTAAGTCATAGGAAGAGGGAAAGACTGATTCTGGGAGAGAGTTCCAGAGCTCAGCTGTTGAGTAGAAGAAAGTTTGAGAGTAACGTTTCACTCTTGGGTTGGAGAGTTGCACAGAGTAGGGGTGGGATTGAGTTGCAAGACGGGTACCACGTGCCCTACGTATCACATATAAAGCGTCCCTGGGAGGTGTTATATAACCTTTGGTGACCGGTCAACTCAACCAGTAGACCATTTCAACCAGTAGCTCTCAACCAGCACCAAATTAACTAATACGGTTAGGTTAGGTTAGTACTATGTTTTGGCACTGGTTTGGTTGGTCTGGGTTAATTTGGCACTGGTTGAGAGCTACTGGTTGAAATGGTCTATTGGTTGAGAGGACATGGAACCATAACCTTTATAACCAACCTAGAATCTCTCCTACCATGCGTCACAAGGCCCACAACCACTATATACCCTACAGTTATATATCTATAGTCGGTTTAATTTCATCTGACGGTAAATTGCAAAGTTCCCATCAAGATTCGTACAAAATTACCCTGCGAATTAAAGTAGGTTAAGGGGACCGACCATCTTTGTTTTTTTCTTTCTGGGTAGTAGCCATTCGACCCCATTCAGCCTACTGTTTTAAGACGTTTATCCTCATCCTGGTATCGAATTTCACCTGGCGAGCGATAGCGAACCAGAATATTTTGGATTATGTTTTAGACAGCTGACTTAATTTGTACATTTTTCGGTCGAAAAATTTCTCCGGCGAAGCCGGATTTCTCCATACAATGATGGCTCGCTCTCGCTCTCTACGAAAAAATCGATAACTGAATGGGGAGAAACTTCTTAAAACAGTAGGCTGAATGGGGCCGAATGGATAAACCCCAGAGAGAAAAAGCAGGTCGATCCCCTTAACAAGTACTATATAGCAAGACGAACAGGTGTTAGGAGGCAAATTTGAACAAGTTTGACCATCGTGGGAATGTAGGCGCGAGTACAGATTGACGCGTGCGATATGACAAGTGTGTGACGGGGATAACACGTGTGGAAAGGTTAACAGCTGTGGGAAGGGGAAAGTTGACAGGTGTGTGCAATGGCAAGCTTGGTGAAGGGGTTTTAGTTGATGATGAAATGTAATGTTTAGGATTCGAAGCCTTGTAGATAGGTTTGATCACTGTGCAATAATCAAGGGAATTGACTACTTGCGAGTTTCAGGCTATAAGGAAGTTGGAGCCGTATATATAAATACTAAACACAAATACAATAATAATGTAGGTTTCTGATGGATATACAGTTTGTTGAATTGGGTTTTATGAGTTTAAAAATGTACAACCACCTTGTATTAGCTGGGAATTTTTCGAAATATCGATGCTCCAACTTCCTTATAGAACGAAACTCGCAAGTGGTCAATTGCTAGTGATTTGTTAAATATTCAAGGGTATGAAAAGAGTATGAAATAAGTATATAAGATTATTGGGCATATTGCTAGTGATTTACCTTTCTATCTTGATCATTACTAGATGGGTTTATTATCACCAATATACTTTTAAATGGGTAGATTATTATGGACACTTAAATTACCCATTGCAAGCCCATCATTTTTAACAGCGAATCATACACTCACTGCAAATACTCAGGCTAAACAAAATGTGTGGTAAAGTACAGGTATATGGCAATTTCTGTAAACAATAGAAGACAATCAGTAGCAGTAAATCAAGCGGTATCGGAAGGTTCAGAGGTTAAACGCTCTGTTCCCCAAGGTACAGTGTTGGCACCCTTACTCTTCCTAATACTAATAAGTGATATCGATGTAAATGTACAACACAGCAGCGTCTCATCATTTGCAGACGACACAAAACTAAGTCTAGGAATAACCACAATAGAAGACAAAGAAATCTTGCAAGCAGACATGAACGCTGTTTTTCGGTGGACCAAAGATAACATCATGCAATTTAAATAAGAGAAATTTCAGCTGATAAGGTATGGAGGAAATGGAGAAATTAAAAGAATCACAACCTATTTAACAGAGTCACTCCTGCAAATCCCACGAAAATCAGAGGTTAAAGATCTTGGGGTAATAATGTCAGAAAACATGTCTTTCAAAGAACATAATCAGGCCAAGTCAGTAGCGGCGAGGAAACTTGTAGGTTGGATACTGCGCACTTTCAAGACACGAGAAGAACGGCCAATGATAACACTTTTCAAATCGTTGGTGATCCCACGACTGGAGTATTGCAGTGTGCTAACATCTCCACACAAAGCCGGGGAAATATACAAAATAGAGTGTTCAAAGAAATTTCACATCCCACATCAGCTCGGTAAAACATCTTCATTACTGGGGTAGGCTGAAGGCTCTTAACTTATATTCACTGGAGCGAAGAAGAGAGAGATACTTGATAATTTACACATGGAAAGTTATCGAGGGTCTAGTGCCAAACCTTCACACCACAATATCATGGAACTGTAGTGACAGAGGGGGTGACACGGGCCGGCTGCAAGAGGACATAAATAAGGTGTTCCAGTGGACCAGGGAAAATAACATGCAATTTAATGAAGATAAATTTCAATTAATACGATACGGAGATAAGGATTTTAAAGAGAGCACAAGTTACATAACAGAATCCAATCGCATAATAGAACGTAAAGACAATGTGAAAGACCTTGGGGTGATAATGTCTGAAAATATGGGATTCAAAGAACATAACCAGGTCAAAGTTGCAGCTGCGAAACGGCTAACAGGTTGGATTCTACGAACATTTAGAACTCGCGGTGAATTGCCTATGATAACACTCTTCAAATCCCTGGTGCTACCGCGGCTAGAATACTGTAACGTATTAACACCCCATACAAATTAGGTGAAATTAATGACTTAGAAAGTGTACAAAGGAACTTCACCTCACATATAAACTCAGTAAAACAGTTACACTATTGGGATCGCTTAAAATCACTCAAACTATATTCGTTGGAACGTAGAAGGGAATGATATTTAATAATATATACGTGGAAAATCGCAGAGGGTTTTGTACCAAATCTACATACACCAATAGCAATGAAATTCAATGATAGGAGAGGCTGGGAATGCGAGATCCCCAAGATGATAAATCGGGGGGCTATGGGCTCTCTGCGAGAGGGCTGGTTATCACATAGAGGAGCACGTCTCTTCAACAAACTCCCGCGGCGAGTGAGAGACATGAGAGGTGTCTCGTTAGACAGCTTCAAGAGAGCTCTCGATGTCGAACTACAAAAAGTGCCAGACGAGCCCATCTTCACAAGGGTGCGCTCCACCTCTTCGAATAGTCTGCTGCACCAATTCTCAAACAACAACGAAGGGCGGTGCGCTCTTCGGTGCCACTAGCAAGAGTGGCGAACTCCACATAGGTGAACATAGGTAGGTGAACATCCCACCCCAAAAGTGTAGGGGAGCTCTGGGCACACTGAGGGACTCCTGGTTGACAAACAGGGGACCGAGCCTCTTCAACAAAATGCCAGAGAACGTGAGAAACCTGATGGACGTGCCAACGGAAGTATTAAAAAAAGCCTTGGACAACCATCTCAAGTCGGTGCTTGATCAGCCATACTTCGCGGGGGGGAGAGCTGCCCTCTCGAATAGCCTGCTGCATCAAACACTGGCAGCAAACATACTCGGGGGGAGCAACTCTGGCCGAGGCCGCTGAGGAGGCCGAAACAACTCAAGTAAACTCAAGTAAGTAAGTAAGTAAATAACAGGTGTGCGTAAAAAGGGATAGGACTACCGACATAAACATTAACAGGTGTCGGCAACAGGTGTGGAAAATAACAGGTGTGACTAATAACTAGTGTAGGGCAACAGGTGTGGGATAACAGGTGTAGAACAACAGTTATGGGTATTAACAGGTGTAGGACAACAGACGAAGACAATAACAGGTGTGGGAAATAGGTGTAGGAGAACAGACGTAAACAATAACATGTGTAGGAAGCCATAAACAATAACAGGTGTGGATAATAACAGGTGAGGACAACAGTAATGGGTAATAAGAGATGTAGGACAACAGATATGGGTCAGATATTTACATAATTCAGGGTTGTGTGAAACCTTGAAGAGACAGCGAAGAAAGGAGGGCAGTGTGTGTGTGTGTGTGTGTACAGTTAATAGAGAGTGACTATACTGTATACCATCACTGTATATATGTACCTCTATGAGAGAGAGAGAGAGGTGAGGTAGACTGTATATATGTACCTCTATGATACAGTTGAGAGAGAGAGCGAGCGTAAGGTAGACTGAGGTAGACTATATACCTTGTCGGGTTCACACAAGGTCGACCAGTACAACTATTCTCTCACCAATACTAGTGGTAGTGGTAGTAGTAGTAGTAGTAGTAGTAGTAGTAGTAGTAGTAGTAGTAGTGGTGCCCCGTCTTATAGCACTCTCACTTGTAATTTACCCTGTTCCAGATATTTAACCCTTTGAGTACCAGCGACGTGTTATATTTTATTCTAGCTATATTTAGAAGATATGCGGCTTAGGAAGGAAGGATCTGTGGTAGTTAGGAGGGTTGATTGAGATAGTCTGAAGCCTTATTATTGCTAGAAGTCCTTCCTAAGCCGAATAGAATCGTCTAATTGTTGCCAGAATATGATACATATTTTTGGTCTACCTATTCGGAACAGGGTATAGCTTTTCTCTTTTTAAGCCACTGTCACACGAGCGCTTTTTCCGTCAATTTTCCATGAGCAAGTTTTTTCTGGTGATATTTAGGGATATTTTTGCATTGGAATCGGAAACTAGATCGAAGGTAGATTATGTGAGCTAGATTAATTCTTATGGAACTTGTATTTTAAAGCCACCAGACAACAATTGCCCGTAAAAATTGACGGAAAATCGCTCGTGTGACACCGCCTTTAGTGTTTCG
This sequence comes from Paralithodes platypus, assembly GCA_032716605.1. Taxonomy (NCBI): domain Eukaryota; kingdom Metazoa; phylum Arthropoda; class Malacostraca; order Decapoda; family Lithodidae; genus Paralithodes; species Paralithodes platypus. The sequence goes on along the minus strand of CM064482.1, from coordinate 41,490,866 downwards.
TTTGGTATTGCCAGTATGTAGGCCTATTTCTGTCTAATATAAGGATAGAAAGGTAAATCAATGTGAGTAGGCCTATACCTATTGATTATATAAGGTAAATCACTGAGTATACCTATTGATTATATAAGGTAAATCAATGTGAGTATACCTATTGATTATATAAGGTAAATCACTGTGAGTATACCTATTGATTATATGAGGTAAATCAATGTGAGTATACCTATTGATTATATAAGGTAAATCACTGAGTATACCTATTGATTATATAAGGTAAATCAATGTGAGTATACCTATTGATTATATAAGGTAAATCACTGTGAGTATACCTATTGATTATATGAGGTAAATCACTGTGAGTATACCTATTGATTATATAAGGTAAATCAATGTGAGTATACCTATTGATTATATAAGGTAAATCACTGTGAGTATACCTATTGATTATATGAGGTAAATCAATGTGAGTATACCTATTGATTATATAAGGTAAATCACTGAGTATACCTATTGATTATATAAGGTAAATCACTGAGTATACCTATTGATTATATAAGGTAAATCAATGTGAGTATACCTATTGATTATATAAGGTAAATCACTGAGTATACCTATTGATTATATAAGGTAAATCAATGTGAGTATACCTATTGATTATATAAGGTAAATCAATGTGAGTATACCTATTGATTATATAAGGTAAATCAATGCGAGTATACCTATTGATTATATAAGGTAAATCAATGTGAGTATACCTATTGATTATATAAGGTAAATCAATGTGAGTATACCTATTGATTATATAAGGTAAATCACTGTGAGTATACCTATTGATTATATAAGGTAAATCAATGTGAGTATACCTATTGATTATATAAGGTAAATCACTGTGAGTATACCTATTGATTATATAAGGTAAATCACTGAGTATACCTATTGATTATATAAGGTAAATCACTGAGTATACCTATTGATTATATAAGGTAAATCACTGAGTATACCTATTGATTATATAAGGTAAATCACTGTGAGTATACCTATTGATTATATAAGGTAAATCACTGAGTATACCTATTGATTATATAAGGTAAATCAATGTGAGTATACCTATTGATTATATAAGGTAAATCACTGTGAGTATACCTATTGATTATATAAGGTAAATCACTGAGTATACCTATTGATTATATAAGGTAAATCACTGAGTATACCTATTGATTATATAAGGTAAATCACTGTGAGTATACCTATTGATTATATAAGGTAAATCACTGAGTATACCTATTGATTATATAAGGTAAATCAATGTGAGTATACCTATTGATTATATAAGGTAAATCACTGTGAGTATACCTATTGATTATAAGGTAAATCACTGAGTATACCTATTGATTATATAAGGTAAATCACTGAGTATACCTATTGATTATATAAGGTAAATCACTGTGAGTATACCTATTGATTATATAAGGTAAATCACTGAGTATACCTATTGATTATATAAGGTAAATCACTGAGTATACCTATTGATTATATAAGGTAAATCACTGTGAGTATACCTATTGATTATATAAGGTAAATCAATGTGAGTATACCTATTGATTATATAAGGTAAATCACTGAGTATACCTATTGATTATATAAGGTAAATCAATGTGAGTATACCTATTGATTATATAAGGTAAATCAATGTGAGTATACCTATTGATTATATAAGGTAAATCAATGTGAGTATACCTATTGATTATATAAGTAAATCACTGAGTATACCTATTGATTATAAGGTAAATCAATGTGAGTATACCTATTGATTATATAAGGTAAATCACTGAGTATACCTATTGATTATATATTCCCTTTGTATTAACTTTTATTGATTATTTATTTGTGTATTTATGTTTTCTTATTATATTTACCTTTTATTATATATTACCTTTGTATTACCTTTACATGTTACACTGTATTAATTGACCACTTGCGAGTTTCAAGCTATAAGGAAATTGAAGCTGTAGACATCGATATTTAGCAGAATTGCCAGTTATTATACGGTTGTACTGTAATACATTTATAAATGTGTGTGTGTGTGTGTGTGTGTGTGTGTGTGATAGAGTGAGAGTGAGAGACACCTATAAAGAGTGCCTGAAGAGAGAGAAAAACAGAGGTCAAGGCTATGATCTGGCATAATGATATAGTTTCTGATCAGAGCAAGGAGGTGTGTGTGTGTGATAGAGTGAGAGTGAGAGACACCTATAAAGAGTGCCTGAAGAGAGAGAGAGAGAGAAACAGAGGTCAATGCTATGATCTGGTATAATGATATAGTTTCTGATCAGAGCAAGGAGGTGTGTGTGTGTGTGTGTGACAGAGATAGAGAGAGAGTGAGAGTGAGAGACACCTATAAAGAGTGCCTGAAGAGAGAGAGAGAGAGAGAGAGAGAGGTCAAGGCTATGATCTGGCATAATGATATAGTTTCTGATCAGAGCAAGGAGGTGTGTGTGTGTGTGTGTATATGTGTGTGTGTGAGAGATAGAGAGTGAGTGAGTGAGACACCTATAAAGAGTGCCTGAAGAGAGAGTGAGAAACAGAGGTCAAGGCTATGATCTGGCATAATGATATAGTTTCTGATCAGAGCAAGGAGGTGTGTGTGTGTGTGATAGAGTGAGAGACACCTATAAAGAGTGCCTGAAGAGAGAGAAACAGAGGTCAAGGCTATGGTCTGGCATAATGATATAGTTTCTGATCAGAGCAAGGAGGTGTTACTCAGTTACTTGTTCGTCAAGGGGAATCCACGCAATGCGAGCTAAGCTCATTATTATCGCGCCTCCTTAACTGGGAATGTATTGCGTGAAATGCATGTTAAGTGTTTTATGTACTGTTGGAATGGCTGTGGATGTGTGTGTAGTCTGTATTTTAGCCAATTGGCGACATCTGAAACGAAGGCTTAGGGTGGATCTGTATGGTACCATTCTCACTATAGACGGTACCGTCTCGCACGAAGGCTTAGGTAGCCATCAGCTTAGGTGAACCATATGATACCCATCTCGCCTTGTACCATTTTTGCCAACCCCAGATGGGACGTCACAACGTCGTCCACTTATTCCAGGTACCTATTTACAGCTAGGTGAACTGAGGCTAACACATGAAAGGAGACAAGCCCAATTTGTCTCCGCCCGGCCGGGGATTGAACCCCCGACCCCTCGTGTGTGAGACGAGAGCTCTACCTACTAGGCTACGGGCTGTGTGAGAAACAGAAGTCAGGGCTATGATCTAGCATAATGATTTAGTTTCTGATCAGAGCAAGGAGGTGTGTGTGTGTGTGTGTGTGTGTGTGTGTTAAGCAGTAGGGTATGGTAAGGAGGTGGAGGTGTGTGTGTGTGTGTGTGTGGGTGTGTGTGTATTAAGCAGTAAGGTATGTAATGGTAAGGAGGTGGTGGTGTATGTTATGAGTTAGGTTTATGGTATAGCCTTAGGGGGAGGTAGACTGAACAGAACTGAGGGGGGAGTAGAGGGGGGTGGGTAGACTGGACAGAACTGAGGGGGGAGGGAGGTGGGGGGGATGTAGGGGTTTAAGGTAGGGATGGATGGAAGGAGGGGGGTGGGGGTAGACTGGACAGAACTGAGGGGGGGATGTAGGGGTTTAGGGTAGGGATGGAGGGAGGAGGGATAACTGGTAATAGGTAAGATGAATACCACACAGCTATACTATATTAATACCACACAGCTATACTATATTAATACCACACAGCTATACTATATTAATACCACACAGCTATACTATATTAATACCACACAGCTATACTATATTAATACCACACAGCTATACTATATTAATACCACACAGCTATACTATATTAATACCACACAGCTATACTATATTAATACCACACAGCTATACTATATTAATTTTAAGTTGCTGAGGTATATTAAGAGGTAATGTAAGGTAGGGAGCTGTTGTGTGTGTATGTATGTATGTATGCGTTGTGTGTGTGTACGTACTCTGCTATAACGTTTGGAAGTCAGCTCAACCAGTAGACCTCAACCAGTGTCTAGCCTTAACTACAGTATACCATTGCTAACCTATAATCCTAACTTAAGGGGGAGGTAGTTGCTTTTTCGACATCCCCTTCTCCCTCATGTTTAGCCCATTAGTTTTGATATTTTAATACATTTGCACCATTAGTTTGGCGATTTTAAGATGAAATATTTAACCAGACCAGACCAGAAGGCTGGAGTAAAATAGGAAAGAAGAGCAATTGGACAGAGGAAGAACAAGCTGAGAAGTGAGAAGTACAGTAGAGGACTGAAAGTTCTCGGGCTCAACCAAGTTGCTTCATAAATAATTAACAGAAACATTGATAAGGATTTATATGTAGCCTACTGCTCACTCGTATTTAATGATGTGGTAAAGGATATTATTATAAGGTCTAATTAGGGCAAGAGGTAGACACAATAGGTAGAAGGAAGATTGTGAGAGGCTAAGAAGATGCGGGGAAGAGAAAGTTCCATCCAGGCGGTGAGAGAGAGAGAGAGAGAGAGAGAGGGAGATGATATATTGTTGTGTGTATGGGGTGATTATATACAAGCACCAGACACGCCCTATTCCCACACATATATATACAGAGAGAGAGTGATATGATATGATATGATATATTATATTATGTGTATGGGGTGAATGTATACAAGCACCAGACACGCCCTATCCCCCCCCCCCCCTCCCCCCTCACACATATATATATATATATATAAATAAACACACACACACACACCGTCACCCCTTAGCCTTTTTATACTGACCTTTGTACCGGCGCTGGGGGGACTTGTGGCCTTTATAGTGACTTTTAAGAGGCATGCTCACAAGAACTGGTCCCACTCCTCGGATTTCAGGAAACACGGAGGGTCCATTTACATTATCGGACCCTTTTTGTTATATATATAATCTTGGTTGTACCGGCGGCATGTGTTTCATTTGGGTTGGGTGTGAGGGGGATCTGCCGGGTGTCTATAGACTCCCGGTTTGTTACGTTGACCTCTGACCGTTATGGTGAGGTCGGTTCTCTATGTTTGAGAGTTGAGCCTATAATTAGGCCTTATATTTAGGGTTGGGTGTCAGAGGGATCTGCCTTGTGTGGGCCAATCGGCTTTCTGCAGACTCCCGTTTTCTTATGTTCTTATTTGATTTCGGCTACCTGTGGACGATTTTCTAAAGCTTAGGAAGGATATGTGGCAGCTGAAAGGATTGATTATTTTTGTTAGCCGTCCTTCCTAAGCTGAATAACATAGTCTAATATATGCCGGAATATGATCGAAAGGGACGTCACCGGTACTGAATGAGTTTAACCCTTTATGATCGAAAGGGACGTCACCGGTACTGAATGAGTTTAACCCTTTATGATCGAAAGGGACGTCACCGGTACTGAATGAGTTTAACCCTTTATGATCAAAAGGGACGTCACCGGTACTGAATGAGTTTAACCCTTTATGATCAAAAGGGACGTCACCGGTACTGAATGAGTTTAACCCTTTATGATCGAAAGGGACGTCACCGGTACTGAATGAGTTTAACCCTTTATGATCAAAAGGGACGTCACCGGTACTGAATGAGTTTAACCCTTTATGATCGAAAGGGACGTCACCGGTACTGAATGAGTTTAACCCTTTATGATCGAAAGGGACGTCACCGGTACTGAATGAGTTTAACCCTTTATGATCAAAAGGGACGTCACCGGTACTGAATGAGTTTAACCCTTTATGATCAAAAGGGACGTCACCGGTACTGAATGAGTTTACCCTTTATGATCAAAAGGGACGTCACCGGTACTGAATGAGTTTAACCCTTTATGATCAAAAGGGACGTCACCGGTACTGAATGAGTTTAACCCTTTATGATCAAAAGGGACGTCACCGGTACTGAATGAGTTTAACCCTTTATGATCAAAAGGGACGTCACCGGTACTGAATGAGTTTAACCCTTTATGATCGAAAGGGACGTCACCGGTACTGAATGAGTTTAACCCTTTATGATCAAAAGGGACGTCACCGGTACTGAATGAGTTTAACCCTTTATGATCGAAAGGGACGTCACCGGTACTGAATGAGTTTAACCCTTTATGATCAAAAGGGACGTCACCGGTACTGAATGAGTTTAACCCTTTATGATCGAAAGGGACGTCACCGGTACTGAATGAGTTTAACCCTTTATGATCAAAAGGGACGTCACCGGTACTGAATGAGTTTAACCCTTTATGATCGAAAGGGACGTCACCGGTACTGAATGAGTTTAACCCTTTATGATCAAAAGGGACGTCACCGGTACTGAATGAGTTTAACCCTTTATGATCGAAAGGGACGTCACCGGTACTGAATGAGTTTAACCCTTTATGATCAAAAGGGACGTCACCGGTACTGAATGAGTTTAACCCTTTATGATCAAAAGGGACGTCACCGGTACTGAATGAGTTTAACCCTTTATGATCGAAAGGGACGTCACCGGTACTGAATGAGTTTAACCCTTTATGATCAAAAGGGACGTCACCGGTACTGAATGAGTTTAACCCTTTATGATCAAAAGGGACGTCACCGGTACTGAATGAGTTTAACCCTTTATGATCGAAAGGGACGTCACCGGTACTGAATGAGTTTAACCCTTTATGATCAAAAGGGACGTCACCGGTACTGAATGAGTTTAACCCTTTATGATCGAAAGGGACGTCACCGGTACTGAATGAGTTTAACCCTTTATGACCACAAGGGACGTCACCGGTACTGAATGAGTTTAACCCTTTGAAGATAATGGCGCTTTTTGGACTGAAAATGAAAAGGATACATAAATGAACAAATAAATACGCCCATCTTCCCTTAAGGGGGGTGACCTGCTTTTTGTTATTTCTGTCCTTTTCTCTCTTTCTCTGGCTTGTATCCATTCGGCCCCATTCAGCCAACTATTTTAAGACGTTTATCCCCATCTAGGTGTCGATTCCTTCCTGGCGAGCGAAAGCGAGCCAGCATTATATGAAGAAATCCGGCTTCGCTGGAGACAATTTTTCTATCGAAAAATTTACAAATTTAGCCTGCTGTCAAACAAAAATAAAAAATATGCTGGCTCGCACACCGCTCACCAGTACAAAATTGACACCTGGATGGGGATAAACGTCTTAAAACAGTAAGCTGAATGGGGCCAAATGGATACAAGCCAGAGAAAGATAGAAAAGGACAGAACAAAAACAGGTCACCCCCCTTAAATGTTGTGCTGCCTTTTTATCTGTTATTACACTCGTTTGATTGTAGTAGGATTGTCGTAAATGCATATGTTGATGATGAAGGTGAACCGTTTTTGTTATGCTATGGACGTGATAGTTTTAATGTTAGCCTTGGATTTTAACTAGACTATTAATGTTATGCTCGCTACCTTTTCAGACTGTAATTGTGTGTATGTTTTAGTTCATTATTTGCGTATTCATATCTTACTTTGAGTTACAGAGGATAGAGGTCATGATTTCTCGCCTACTTACAGCGAATAGACTACTTACTTACTTGAGTTTGCATGAGTTGTTTCGGCCTCCTCAGCGGCCTCGGCGAGAGTTGCTCCCCCCGAGTATGTTTGCTGCCAGTGTTTGCTATAGTGTACTCTATCCAACCCTATCCACTTTGGTTATGGGCTGGTCTATCAGAGTGAGAACTGAGCGATCTCTGCCATACCCATAGCTTACTCTGACTGTTCCTTTTACTTATATATTTTCTAGATCTCGAGTGACGGCGTCTCTTCCGTGGATTGACCTCCCAATCTACCAAGATTGGAAGCCAAAGCGTCACGTTTTCCCCTTGCCCCTCAACTTTCTCTTCATAATTGCTGAGGGGCACAGGGCCCCGGGTGGAGCTTTGGTTTCCCGGGCGTTTCTGCACCCTCCTCAGCTCCCCGCCATGGAGTGGCTTCGGTCACCCAGGCTTTATTGTGGTCGGCAGGAGGGGTTCTGTGGGGGCGCTCGGTTATGGCCTTGGCCGTGCTCTGGGCCTTGGGGCTGTTCGGCCAGGCAGCTTGGGGAACAACAACAACAACAACAACAACAACCAACCCTATCCATAATAAGGTGTTCTGGTCTATTTTGGTTGATATTCTGTTTTGAGTTGGGGAAGGTCGGGCCAAGATTTAACCTTTGACCTTACTTGTGGGGTGGGTGGTCAGGAGACAGTTGTGTGTGTGTGTGTTTTTTGTTGTGTGTGTGTCTGTCTGTGTTTTGTGGGTGTGTGTGTCATAAAAAGTAGAGAGAGAGAATGTGTGTATGTGAGATATATACTGTATATATATATTATAGAGAGAGAGAGAGAGAGAGAGAGAGAGACTGTGTTTAATATTCTCACTATCTCACTTTAGGAACATGTACTCTTGTGTTGTTAATATGTGAACATGTAATGGTTTTTGTTAGGTTAACCCCTTCTGTACCGGCGACGTCTTTGTAATTATAGTCTTGTTATATTTAGAGGATTTTCTGCAATTTATGAAGGACCTGTGGTACTAAAAAGGGTTAAGGGGAGGTATTTAGTTTGTTCCCTAGACCTCCATCAAGCTTAAAATTACACCCCTTGAGTCCCTTTCAAGATAAATTTGTACATTTTTCGGTAGAAAAATTTCCCGGCCGAAGGCCGGTTCCTCTTAAATTACAGGCTCGCTATCGCTCGCCAGGATAAAATTGACACCTGAATGGCACGAAAGGTCTTAATATGGGGTGAAAGTTCTTAAAATCGCTAAACTAATGGGGCAAACGTTTCATAATATCAAAAGCAATGGGGCTAAACATGAGGGAGAAAGGGGTCAAGAAAAAAATCCCTCAAGTGGAGATCTCCCCTTAAGTGAGATTTTTCGAAGACTTATTTGCTGGAAGCCCTTTTTAAACTGAACAAAGCTGTCTCAAAGTACCCAGATTAATATGAAGAAGACGTCACCGGTACAGAAAGGGTTAAGAACGTGTTACTACAATATGTTATTTAAGTTCTGAACTTGTACTAATTTTTTTTTTTTTTTTTCAGGTAAGTACGAGCTGTGACTGTAAAGGTGTTATTAAGTGATCAAGGTAAGAGTCATTATTATTATTATTATTATTATTATTATTATTATTGTCATCACCGTTATCATTACCGTTATCATCATTATAATCAGTATCATCATTACCATTATCATCACTATCATTATTATTATTATCATCATTATCATTATCATCACCTTTATCATCATTACTATTATTATCATCATTATTATTATTATTATTATCATCATTATCATTCATCATCATTAGCATCACCTTTATCATCATCACCATTATTATCATCATTATTATTATTATTATTATCATCATTATCATTCATCATCATCATCATTATCATCACCTTTATCATCATCACCATTATTATCATCATTATTATTATTATTATCATCATTATCATTCATCATCATCATTATCATCACCTTTATCATCACCATTATTACCATTATTATTATTATTATCATCATTATCATTCATCATCATCATCATTATCATTTTCATCACCTTTATCATCATCACCATTATTATCATCATTATTATTATTATCATCATCATCATTATCATTCTTATTATTATCATTATTATCATCATCATTATTATAATCAGTAGCATCACCATCATCATAATTTCTTTATATATTTACAATTTGCTTTTAAAGTATAATATTGAACTTTGAATGTTTAGTAATAGCCTATGATTTTTTTTTTCTTTTTTCTATATTCATTCACGATTCACTATAAATACGTATGGAAAGTGAATATGCTATTATGTGTATCTTTTGCACTATTTTCGCAGTCTTTCTTCTACTCAACAAGTGAACTCTGGAACTCTCTCCCTTAATCAACATTTCCTTCATCCTATGACTTAGACTGCTTTAAGGGGAGGTTTTTAGTTTGGTCTCTAGATATCCATCAAACTTAAGATTACACCCCCTTGAGCCCCTTTCAAGATAAATGTGTACATTTTTCGGTAGAAAAATGTCCCAGCTGAAAGCCGGTTCCTCTTAAACTACAGGCTCGCTATCGCTCGCCAGGATAAAATCGACACCTAAATGGCACGAAAGGTCTTAACATTGACAGAATGGGGCGGAAATTCTTAAAAATCACCAAACTAATGGGGCAAACGTCTTAAAATCTCAAAAGCAATGGGGCTAAACATGAGGGAGAAAGGGGTAAAAAAATAAGTCCCTCAAGTGGATATCTCCCCTTAAACTTCGAGTGTCCAGGCATTTTGACTCCAACGTCCCTTGAATTTGGCTCTGTCACTCGTTTAACTTTGTGGGAGATACTCGCTACAGGCAACCTGCCTTTTGTCTCCTCCATACACAGAACAAAATAAATCCTCTATTTATTCACCACCAATGATTCAATGTCCTTTTCCTCTTGGTATGATTCAATGTCCTCTTCCTCTTGGTATGTATGCTCACATTGGGTTGATCATTTTAATATTCGCTGGTCTTGTAGGTTAATATGATCTTTTGTTTAACTTATATTGGGGATTTCGCTTGTTTTTGCCATTTTCGAGCAATGCATTTTAGTGTGTCCTCTAGGCTAACAAACACACCTTCCCAGACTTCTTTCAATCTAAAAAGTTACCACCCAGACCCCTTTCAAGCTAAAAACACACCTTCCCAGACTTCTTTCAATCTAAAAACACACCTTCCCAGACTTCTTTCAATCTAAAAACACACCTTCCCAGACTTCTTTCAATCTAAAAAGTTACCACCCAGACCCCTTTCAAGCTAAAAACACACCTTCCCAGACTTCTTTCAATCTAAAAACACACCTTCCCAGACTTCTTTCAATCTAAAAACACACCTTCCCACACTTCTTTCAATCTAAAAACACACCTTCCCAGACTTCTTTCAATCTAAAAACACACCTTCTCAGACTTCTTTCAATCTAAATAACAAACACACCTTCCCAGACTTCTTTCAATCTAAAAACACACCTTCCCAGACTTCTTTCAATCTAAAAACACACCTTCCCAGACTTCTTTCAATCTAAAAACACACCTTCCCAGACTTCTTTCAATCTAAAAACACACCTTCCCAGACTTTTTTCAATCTAAAAACACACCTTCCCAGACTTCTTTCAATCTAACAAACACACCTTCCCAGACTTCTTTAAATCTAAAAACACACCTTCTCAGACTTCTTTCAATCTAAAAACACACCTTCCCAGACTTCTTTCATTCTAAAAAAATAAACACATCTTCCCAGACTTCTTTCAATCTAAAAACACACCTTCCCAGACTTCTTTCAATCTAAAAACACACCTTCCCAGACTTCTTTCAATCTAAAAAGTTACCACCCAGACCCCTTTCAAGCTAAATTTGTAGGCTACATTTTTCGATAGGAAAATATCCAGACCGAAGGCCGATTTCTTCTAAAATATAGGCTCGCTATCTCCCTCCTACCAAAGGTCGGCATATAATACAGCTGGGGAAAAAGGCGGCAAGAATGTAGTTACCGGGTGTACCGCCCGTCTTGTTTACACTACGCATCATGTTCCCGTCTATTTTGACTGCCTTTGGATACAAAAATACATTACCCTAACCAAACAACCTAACCTAACCTAGTATTATAGATTTATAAGTATTTAATTTATTATAAGTATTTATAGATGATTTATGTTGTATGCCGGTAGTGGTACACCTGGTAACTACATCCATCCCAAAAAGGCCTCCCAGTAAAATGTGATAATTTCTACCGGGAAATTTATAGTATCGTTCGAATTTGGAAAAAATAATTACTACTTATACTTAACCTACTTGGTTAAGAACTTATATTACCCCAACTTCCTCGATATAAATGACCAGAGAGAGAGAGAGAGAGAGCTACATAGATACACAGACCGCACAGACCTCAAGGTCCTTACTAGACAGTCTGGCCTTACAAACTATATACATATATATATATATATATATATATATATATATATATATATATATATATATATATATATATATATATATATATATATATATATATATATATATACCGGGTATATATATACACACACATACACATACATATATATATACACATATATAATATACATACTGTACAGTGCACACACATATACATACATACATACATACATCAAAAGAACAAGTTGACGATATGCAACACAATCTAGATAAATTGTCATGTTGGGCCCAAATTTGGCAAATGAGTTTCAATGCGGATAAATGTAAAGTACTACATATCGGATACCTAAATGAGAAAGCAAACTATTCGATGAATGGCACTCCGCTTAAGAATGTAAACAGAGAAACCGATCTGGGAGTAACAATATCGAGTAACCTAAAACCGAGTCAACAATGTTCAGAAGTTGTTAAGAAGGCAAACAAATAATTGGCTCTATAGGCAGGTCATTTGAGCATAAATCCAAAGAAGTTATCCTAACCCTTTACAATTCCTTAGTCCGCCCTCTTCTGGAATACTGCGTTCAATCCTGGTGCTCTTATTACCAAAAAGATATAAACAAGCTAGAACGAGTTCAACGTAGAGTTACCAAAATGATACCTAGCCTAAAGAACAAACCATACGAAGAGCGTCTTAGAGAATTAAATCTATTTCCTTTAACCCAGCGCAGATTAAGAGGTGACTTAATTCAAGTGTTCAAAATCATCAAAGGCATCGACAATATGAACTGTAGTAAGTACTTCACTATCAACCAATCTAATTACACGCGGGAAACGGTTGCAAAATTATTGGTAAATCTTTTAACTCACACGAATCTAAGAATTTCTTCTTCAATCGAGTTGTCAACTTGTGGAATGGGCTTCCCCGAAACGTTATAGACTGCATCACCGTTGATTCATTTAAACTCCGCCTAGACAAATATCTCGCATCAAACCCGCGACTGACTGCGTTTGTAAATGAATAACTTTATTTTATCCCCCCCTCAGTTACTAACCCATCTGTCCCCTACTAACTTCCTAATCCTGCCACGGACATTAGTTCCAGGGCAGTAATTCCCTTTCCAATGTTCCCTTACCCACTCTAAACCACTGTTTGGACACTTGATCCTCAGTGTTTTGGAGGACAAGCAACCTAGAAGGGTCACTGGATCTGTTGTTGCTTGATTTCCTTTGTACTCCTTTGTACATACATACATACATATATATATATATATATATATATATATATATATATATATATATATAGATATATATATATACCGGTATATATATATTTTTTTTTTTTTTTTTTTTTTTTCATATCACCCCAGCCCTCTGCAGATAGAGGTCAAGCCTTCCCTTGAAAGCGTTTATTGTGTCACTCTCCACCACTCTCGCTGGTAGTTTATTCCACTCTGTCGCAACACTGCAGGTGAAGAAACTCTTTGTGACATCTAGGTTTGCCTTTTTGGTTTTTAATTTCATTCCATTTCCGCGAGTTTGATTAGTATTGTTTAATGTGAATAGTGCATTTACATTGACTTTGTCAAAACCTTTTAGTATCTTAAAGCACTCAATAAGCTGACCCCTCAACCTCTTTTTTTAATGAGAACAGGTTCAATCGTTTAAGTCTTTCTTCATATGATTTATTTCTTAACCCTTGTCTAGCAGGTTTTTTTGGGCTTATTTGGGCATATTCAGGCCCTCCTGAATGATCAATCAAGTATCTGCATGAAAAGAAATGTATTCAGCAAAAAACTAGGCGCTAAAAGCTTCAAAATGAGACCAGAACGAGCTACGTAGCACTCGTCGTTCTCACGCAGTGGTACCACTAACATGGGAGTTTAGCATATAGCGGCATATTTTTTCCAGCTACACTCACTACTGGCTACACTGCCGGCCTCTCGAGAACAGAGGGAGCGTGAGTCAGTGGGCGGCGGTAAGCCCTGGGTGTCGGACGTGTGGCCTGCTGCGCTCCCGGCCATTTGCACTCGATTTGAACCCTTTAAAAGCCTTAATAATGCTCCTAACTTGCTGCAAATTGGAGCCCGACTTAAGGCGGGCCCCGCCAGTTAAGGGTTAATGAGGGTATCATCTTCGTCGCTCTACGCTGTACTGACTCGAGTCTTACAATGTCCTTGATCAGATAAGGTGACCAGAGCTGCTCACTATATTCAAGGTGGGGCCTCACCATACTTTTGAACAGTGGCACTATTACGTTCTCATGTTTATATGTAAATTTTCGTTTAATAAAGCCCAATGCTATGTTTGCCTTATATGCAGCTGCTATACATTGGTCGGAAGTTTTTAGGTTTTCAGATATTAGTACCCCTAGCCTCAGGCCCTAGGTCTTTTACTACCGTTGCGGTTTTTATTTGTTTGCCATTCATTTCGTATTTTTATTTCATATTTCTGCTACCAACCTGCAGCACCTGACATTTTTTCGACCACTCTCATATCTTGTTTAAATCAGATTGCAACGCATTTCTATCATCTTCGTTCAGGACTGTATTTCCTATTTTTGTATCGTCGGCGAATTTGGAAATGGTGTTGTTTACCCCTACATCAATATCGTTAATGTAAATGAGAAACAGGACCGGTCCAAGGACTGAACCCTGTGGAACTCCACTAGTGACAGGCTCCCACTCCAATTCCACTCCATTTATCACCACTCTCTGCCTTCTGTCTGTAAGCCAATTTGTTATCCAAGAATGAATTTCACCTTTGATACCTATCCTCTCCAGTTTAGCCAATAGTTTTCGGTGAGGCACCTTGTCGAAAGCTTTTTGAAAGTCCAAGAAGATTATATCTAGTGATTTCGTCATGTCGTTATATGTGAAAAATGAGAGAGAGAGAGAGAGAGAGAGAGAGAGAGAGAGAGAGAGAGAGAGAGAGAGAGAGAGAGAGAGAGAGAGAGAGAGAGAGAGAGAGAGCGATTGCGAGAGAGAGCGATTGCGAGAGAGAGAGAGCGATTGCGAGAGAGAGCGATTGCACCACCTGAAACAACAACCAACCAAAGATCAGTAGGTCGTGTTTTTACCACACCCTGTTGTTTTAAGGGGGGTGACCGTTTTTTTTTTTTTTTCTCATTTTCTCTTTCCCTGGCTTGTATCCATTCGACCCCATTCAGCCAACTGTTTTAAGACGTTTATCCCCATCCAGGTGTCGATTTCTTCGCGAGCCAGCATTGTATGGAGAAATCCGGCTTCGCCGGAGACATTTTTCTATCGAAAGGTGTACAAATTTAGCTTGCTGTCAAAACAATAATATATATATGATGGCTCGCTACCGCTCGCCAGGAAAATATTGACGCCTGGGTGGGGGTAAATCTTAAAACAGTAGGCTGAATGGGGCCGAATGGATACAAGCCAAAGAGAGAGGGAGAGAGAGAGAAAAATAGCGAGGTGGGCTCCCTTAAACACACTCTGAACTTCTGTTAGGGTTTACCCTCGCTCACTTTGACACCGTTTTCTCTATTATTACGTTTTCCATGGCCTTGGGAATCGTATTATTTTATAGATATATTTTGTTTTCCTTTTTTTTGGAACCCAGTCTGATTGTGGTGACTTCTGTGATGACATAATTGACATTCAATATTCCTCGTTTGGTATGTAATTGATATTTTTGTCAGCAGTTACTTGAGAAAATTTAATGAGTGGATGTTTTTACGAAGGCAAATTGTTAACATTATTTTAATTTATAATGCTCGAGTCGTAAAATATTGTTTGATTTATAGAATGTATTATTATTAATATGTGTTTGTTAATTTCATTAGTCGAGTTTAGGAGTAAAGTTGGTTGGTGGAGAGAGCATAATAATACTGTAGGTGTGTGGTCTATACGTGAATAGACTTAGTAATAGGCTATAGATTGATAGATGCATTGATTATGGATAAATATTTCATTATATGATTGATACTGTTAAGGGGGTAGTGGATATTTGTTGCTCTATTTAATTATTTATTTTTTATTTTTTATTTATTTTTTAGTTTCCTCGCTAGACTTCCATCAAACTGAACAAAAACACCCGTAGACCCCCTTTCAAGATATATGTGTACATTTTTCGGTAGAAAAATGTCATGGCCGATTCCTCCTAAAATGACAGGCTCGCTATCCCTTATTGACAAAAAATGACATCTAAATAGCACAAAAAGTTTTAAAATCACCAAACTGATGGAGCTAACGTCTTAAAATCACGTACTAATGGGGCTAAACATGAGAGAGTATGGAGCCAGAAAAAGCAACCACTTCCCCCTTAAATTAGATTTTTGTTTACAAATATATAATTTAATAACATCTTAATTACCCCGAGTTTCTCTCCAAGGGCGGGAAGAAGGGGGGGTTACGCATACGCGGTTAGGTGTATGGGGGAGAGAGAGAGAGAGAGAGATATATATATATATATGAGGGGGGGGGGGGGGGGGAGGGGGGGGGGGGGGGAGGTTAATGCAGGACACTTGTTGTCATGGAAGGAGGGACCGACCGACCGTTTAGGCTCCATAAGTTCACCTGGCTTTTTGACCGATTGTTTTTCATTTATTTATTATTTTTCTAGTTTGCTCCTTAGACCTCCATCAAACTTTAAAAAATCATCCATTCGATCCCCCTTCTAGATAAATGTGTACATTATTCGGTAGAATAATTGTCCAAATTACAGGCTCACTATCGTTCGCCAAGAAAACAAATGACACCTAAATGACACGATCTATCTATCTATCTATTGCCAGACGCCTTACTCCCCTTAATGGGGGTGGCCATACACAAAATGCCCCCAAGCGGACCTATCCCCTGTAAGAGGGACAACCCATGCCAGTTTACTGAAGGACTTTACATGTAATGATTGACCACTCAATTTAGGGTCTGTCCGACTCAGAGGCCTTTTATGTATTTGTTAGCACTATTTTTCTACAGTGATGTGCGGCTAATCCATCCACTAACCTGCTTCTCCCTAAGGTAGCAGTACGTATTTGTATAAGGTTTACTCCCCTAGACAGGTTGCCGACCAAGGCTAACGAGTCCCATCCACCCGGATTTTTATAAGGTTATCTCCCCTAGATGGGTTGCTGACCAAGGCTAACGAGTCCCATCCACCCCTAATAATGACACGAAAGGTCTTAATATTGACAAAGAAATGGGGCGGACGGTTTTAAAATCGACAAACTAATGGGGCAAACATCTTTAAATCTGAAAACTAATGGGGCTAAACATGAGAGAGAAGAGGAGCCAGAAAAACCAGCCCATCCCCCCTTAAATGATAAAGGTTCATACCTACACTTAATGTATTACCTTTTGATGATGATGATCATACCTTTTGATGTGTTCGCCACTCTTCTAGCGGCACCAAGGAGCGCGACGCCCCTCGTTATGGGTGGTGATTTGGTGCAGTAGACTGTTTGAAGCGACAGCTCGCTCCCTTGCGAGGATGGGCTCGTCTGGCACTTTTTGCAGTTCGACATCTAGGGCTCTCTTGAAGTTGTCTAACGAGATGTCCCTCATGTCTCTTACTCGCCGTGGGAGTTTGTTGAAGAGACGTGGGCCTCTGTGTGATAACCAGCCGTCTCGCAGAGAGCCCATAGCACCCCTCTTATTCATCCGGGGGATTTCGCATTCCCAGCCTCTCCTATCACTGAATTTCATGACTATCGGAGTATGTAGGTTTGGTACTAAACCCTCTGCGATTTTCCATGTGTATATTATTAGGTAACGTTCTCTTCTACGTTCCAGTGAGTACAGATTCAGTGCTCTTAAACGCTCCCAATAGTGTAGATGTTTTATCGAACTTATATGCGAAGTGAAATTTCTTTGTACACTCTCTACGTCATTTATTTCACCTGCTTTGTATGGGGATGTTAATACGCTACAGTATTCAAGCCGCGGTAGCACTAGAGATTTGAAGAGCGTTATCATAGGCAATTCACCGCGTGTTTTAAAAGTACGCAGAATCCAACCCGTTAGACGTTTCGCAGCCGCCACTTTGACCTGGTTATGTACTTTGAAACCCATATTTTCAGACATTAATACCCCAAGGTCTTTCACACTGTCTTTCCGTTCTATTATGTGGTTAGATTCTGTTAAGTAATTTGTAATTTCTTTAACACCATTATTATCTCCGTACCGTATTAATTGGAATTTTTCCTCATTGAATTGCATGTTGTTTTCCCTGGTCCACTGGAACACTACATTCATGTCTTCCTGCAGTCGGCCGGTGTCCTCTTGTGTGTTTATTATCTTGCTTAATTTTGTGTCATCAACAAAAGACGACACCGTACGGTGTCTGGTGTTGGTATCTATGTCGCAAATTAGTATGAGGAACAGAAGGGGCGCTAGCACTGTTCCTTGGGGCACTGAGCTTTTGACATCCGAAGGCTCAGATGTGACTTGGTTTACTGCTACTGATTGTTTTCGGTTTACGAGGAAATTGTATATCCACCGTCCGATTTTCCCAGTTATACCTTTTGCTTTCAGTTTGTGGGCTATTATACCATGGTCACATTATTTTATCAAATGCCTTAGCAAATCGAAGCTGCCTACTTATTTCGCCAACTCACCTACGTAATGGGTTTAAACTTCATTATAATTGTGAACAATGTATGACATTATGATCTTGTATATGCATTGGAAATTGAAGGTTGTAATATAATGAAAGAGAGAGAGAGATTTTTATTTTTTATTTGATTATTTTATTAAGTTGGTATAAATACAGGATATACAAATGTTGCATACAGGTATATACGGTACATACAGGTATATACGGTACATACAGGTATATACGGTACATACAGGTATATACGGTACATACAGGTATATACGGTACATACAGGTATATACGGTACATACAGGTATATACGGTACATACAGGTATATACCGTACATACAGGTATATACCGTACATACAGGTATATACCGTACATACAGGTATATACCGTACATACAGGTATATATGGTACATACAGGTATATACGGTACATACAGGTATATACGGTGCATACAGGTATATACGGTGCATACAGGTATATACGGTACATACAGGTATATACGGTACATACAGGTATATACGGTACATACAGGTATATACGGTGCATACAGGTATATACGGTACATACAGGTATACGTACATACAGGGATATACGGTACATACAGGTATATACGTACATACAATATACGGTACATACAGGTATATATGCATACAGTATATACGGTACATACAGGTATATACGGTACATACAGGTATATACGGTACATACAGGTTACACGGTACATACAGGTATATACGTACATACAGGTATATACGGTACATACAGGTATATACGTACATACGGTATATACCGTACATACAGGTATATACCGTACATACAGGTATATACCGTACATACAGGTATATACCGTACATACAGGTATATACCGTACATACAGATATATAGCGTACATACAGGCATATACCGTACATACAGGTATATACGGTACATACAGGTATATACGGTACATACAGGTATATACGGTACATACAGGTATATACGGTACATACAGGACAGGTATATACGGTACAGGTATACGTACATACAGGTATATGCGGTACATACAGGTATATACGGTACATACTGGTATATACAGGTATATACGGTACATACAGGTATATACGGTACATACAGGTATATACGGTACATACAGGTATATACGGTACATACAGGTATATACGGTACATACAGGTATATACGGTACATACAGGACAGGTATATACGGTACATACAGGTATATACGGTACATACAGGTATATACGGTACATACAGGTATATACAGGTATATACGGTACATACAGGTATATACGGTACATACAGGTATATACGGTACATACAGTATATGTACATACAGGTATATACGGTACATACAGGTATATACGGTACATACGGTATATACTACATACAGGTATATACGGTACATACAGGTATACGGTACATACAGGTATATACGTACGGTACACATATATCCGTACATACAGGTATATACCGTACATACAGGTACATACGGTGCATACAGGTATATACGGTACATACAGGTATATACGGTACATACAGGTATAATTATATGGTACATACAGGTATATACGGGATACAGGGATATACGTTACATACAGGTATATACGGTACATACAGGTATATACGGTACATACAGGTATATACGGTACATACAGGTATATACGGTACATACAGGTATATACGGTACATACAGGTATATACCGTACATACAGGTATATATGGTACATACAGGTATATATGGTATATACAGGTATATGAATGGTATATACAGGTATATGAATGGTATATACAGGTATATGAATGGTATATACAGGTATATGAATGGTATATACAGGTATATGAATGGTATATACAGGTATATACGGTACATACAGGTATATACGGTGCATACAGGTATATACGGTACATACAGGTATATACGGTACATACAGGTATATACGGTGCATACAGGTATATACGGTACATACAGGTATATTACATACAGGTATACGGTACACAGGTATATACGGTACATACAGGTATATACGGTACATACAGGTATATATACGGTACATACATGTATTACCGAATACGTGCATACAGGTATATACGGTACATACAGGTATATACGGTACATACAGGTATAATTATACGGTACATACAGGTATATACGGTACATACAGGTATAATTATACGGTACATACAGGTATATACGGTACATACGTATATACGGTGCATACAGGTATATACGGTACATACAGGTATATACGGTACATACAGGTATATACGGTACATACAGGTATATACAGGTATATACCATACATACAGGTATATACGGTACATACAGGTATATACGGTACATACAGGTATATACGGTACATACAGGTATATACGGTACATACAGGTATATCGGTACAATACAGGTATATACCGTACATACAGGTATATACGGTACATACAGGTTTACGGTATATACGGTACATACAGGACATACAGGTATATACATACAGACAGGTATATACGGTACATACAGGTATATAGTACATACAGGTATATACCTCATACACAGGTATATACATACATAAAGGACATTACCGTACATACAGGTATATACCGTACATACAGGTATATACCGTACATACAGGACAGGTATATACCGTACATACAGGACAGGTATATACGGTACATACAGGTATATACCGTACATACAGGACAGGTATATACGGTACATACAGGTATATACCGTACATACAGGACAGGTATATACGGTACATACAGGTATATACGGTACATACAGGTATATACGGTACATACAGGACAGGTATATACGGTACATACAAAGACTGTAAAGGGTGAAGATGATTGGGCTTTCTTCCCCCCAGTCTATATTTAGAGAGAGAGAGAGAGGGAGAAGGGGGGGGGGGGGAGAGACTAGTGGATGTAGTGAACCTGAAACGCCTCCTGCACCACCCATCCTCAGGTAACTGGCCCTCCTCCCCCTCTCTCTCTCTCTCTCTCTCTATACACATATATATATATATATATATATATACTGTTTATTTATATTTTCTTTTTCTTTTCTTTTGCGTATTTTTACACACACTCATACACACACACACACACACACACACAGGTATAGATAATATAGTACCGTTAACAAAGGGCTGGTATCTACAAGGAGGTTACCGTTCATTAGTATACAATAACGGTAGACTGTTGGGTGGTACTGACTGTATACCTTATCAACCAACCAACAGTAGCGGTGGAGGGGGGGGGGGGGAGTATCTCTCTCTCTGTCTTGTCTCTCTGTCTTGTCTCTCTCTGTCTTGTCTCTTTTCTCTCTCTTGTCTCTCTTCTCTCTCTTGTCTCTCTCTCTCTCTCTCTCTCTCTCTCTCTCTCTCTCTCTCTCTCTCTCTCTCTCTCTCTCTCTCTCTCTCTCTCTCTCTCTCTCTCTCTCTCTCTCTCTCTCCCATGTACCCTAGACAGTCCGCCCCTCAGTAACCTTGATATAATAATGCTCCTCTATACAGCTAGGATACCAAAAATATAAAGTTGATGAATAACTGTAATAACATTAAGCCTTGAATGCCACCGCTGGAGTACATTATCTGTTTAGGGTGTGTGGGTGGGTGGGTGTTATAATTGGTTTACTTATGCACGTGGACCCCCTTTGTGTGTGGGGGGTGGGTGTCTGTGTATATGGCGGCGCCACAACGGCGTGGACCACGGGGCGATAGCTGTCAGCCCTCAACTACAACCACAGGAACCACAGGTGTGGGTGGGTGGGTGCTTGGGTACTGGGTGTTATAATTGGTTTACTTATGCACGTGGACCCCCTCTGTGTGTGTGTGTGTGTGTGTGGGTGTGTGTAGGTGTTATTGTCCAGGCTCTACTGTGTGTGTGTGTGTGGGTGTGTACGTGTTATTGTCCAGGCTATACTGTGTGTGTGTGTGGGTGTGTAGGTGTTATTGTCCAGGCTACTGTGTGTGTGTGGGTAGCTGTTAACATAAGAGTAATA
Organism: Paralithodes platypus; assembly: GCA_032716605.1. Taxonomy (NCBI): domain Eukaryota; kingdom Metazoa; phylum Arthropoda; class Malacostraca; order Decapoda; family Lithodidae; genus Paralithodes; species Paralithodes platypus. The sequence continues at coordinate 41,468,401 of CM064482.1, read as the reverse complement.
TGGAGTATAACGTACACTATAACTTATATTATATTTTATAAAGGGAAAGGCACCATCAAAGTGTGTGTGAGGGTGTGTGTGTATGTGTGTATGTGTGTGTGTGTGTGAGAGCGAGAGAGAGTGTGTGTGTGTGAGTGTAAGAGAGTGTGATTGACTGAGAGTGAGTGAAATGGTGTATATATATATATATATATATATATGTGTGTGTATGTATGTACCTTTTAATAACCACTATACAAGGAACGACCCCATCACAGTCCAATTTACAACAGAGTCCAAGAGTCTGGTTGTCTTGGACGGGAACACTCTATTTCCTTTGGCTTTAAGGGGGGTGACTTGTTTTTGTTCTGTCCTTTTCTCTCTTTCTCTGGCTTGTATCCATTTGGCCCCATTCAGCCTACTGTTTTAAGACGTTTATCCCCATCCAGGTGTCATTTTTTTACTGGTGAGCGGTTGTGAGCCAGCATATTTTTTATTTTTGTTTGACAGCAGGCTAAATTTGTACATTTTTCGATAGACAAATTTCTCCGGCGAAGCCGGATTTCTTCATATAATGCTGGCTCGCTATCGCTCGCCAGGAAGAAATCGACACCTAGATGGGGATAAACGTCTTAAAATAGTAGACTGAATGGGGCCAAATGGATACAAGCCAGAGAAAGATAGAAAAGGACAGAACAAAAACAGGTCACCCCCCTTAAGGCGAGATAGATAGTTTTATGGTCCCCCTTCTCCCTCTTGTTTAGCCCCATAGACCTCCATGAAGCTTAAAAAAACACCCCACCCTCAAGACCTTCCTTCAAGATTAATTTGTAAATTATTCGATAGATTCCTCTTTAATTACAGGCTCGCTATCGCTCGCCAGGAAAATATTGACCCCTAAATTACACGAACAGTCTTAATATTGACAAAGAAATGGGGCAAAAGGTATTAAAATCGCCAAACTAATGGGGCGAACGTCTTAAGATCTTAAATTAATGGGGCCAAACATGAGGGAGAAGGGGGTCCAGAAACACCTGCCCATCTCCCCTTACCGGGAGTATAACGAGGTATGTCCAATAATCAAAGGTAATGCACTATCAATATGCTCATTTTCTTTGGTTAAGGGGAGGTTTTTAGTTGATTCCCTAGACTTCCATCAAGCTTAAAATTACTCCCCGTTGACCACCTCTCAAGAAAAATTTGTACATTTTTCGGTAAAAAAAAATCCCGGCCGAAGGCCGATTCCCCTTAAATTACAGGCTCGCTATCGCTCGCCAGGAAAAAATCGTCACCTAAATGGCATGAATGGTCTTAAAATTGAGAGAAATGGGGCGAGGGTTCTTAAAATCGCCAAACTAATGGGGCAAGCGTCTTTAAATCTCACAAGCAATGGGGCTAAACATGAGGGAGAAAGAGGTTCAGAAAAAAATCCTCCAGGTGGAAATCTCCCCTTAACCTTGATTTCACCTTTCGATTTTGCATTTTAAAGTGTCAGAATTGAGTTGCATAAAATAAAGATAAAGTACATCATTATCAATATTACTAACTTCATTTACTTAACTTTATTGTCCCTTTTGATTTGTTCAGGGTATATAAGGTCAGAATTAAGTTGCATAAAATAAAATTCTATATCTATCTATATGCTCAGGCCCAATCCCCACTTTTCCATTTTTTTTTTTTTTTTTTTTTTTATTAAACAAAATAAAATCAAAAATAATATAACTAACTTAATTTACTTACCTTTATATGCTACGTGCTGATGTTGACAGTATACGTAAGGGAAGAATTAAGTTGCATAAAAAAAGGTAAATCATTTGCGAAATACCTAACTTTATTTACCATTATAATACATTTCTTTTCATTGTACTAAAGGTCAGAAATGGGTGTCATAAAATGAATCCGTGGAGGGGGGGGGGGGGGCGAAGTTGTGTGTGATCAGCAAGGAAGGCCAGACGCATGTGCATACTTGGTGTGTGTGGGTGGGGTGTGCTTTACTGTCTCTCTCTCTCATGCATAATGGAGAGAGAGAGGGGTGGGGGTACGTATTTGCATTCCTAAGTTGCGTGGGTGGCGTTCCGTATTTTTGTGTGTGCGTTTGTGTGTGTGTATCTTTGACTGTTTGCCTGTGTGTGTGTATGTGTGTGTGGGTGGGTGGGGTTTGCTTGCCTTGGTGTCATATCTTTGTATGGCTACATTGTTAGAGGTTCAGAGAAAGGAGCTCAACAAACACTCATCGTATACTATTATGTAGTCTCTCTCTTATATATATATATATATATATATATATATATATATATATATATATATTATATTATATTATATTATACACACTGTTTATGTATGACCCTGCCTCTTCATGTTTGTGTTTTGTTT
>CM064482.1:41416855-41465949 GCA_032716605.1 Paralithodes platypus | reverse complement strand
CTATCACTAACACCAGTTAAACTATTCTTACCACTGATCGATCACCATCCGACCATTACTATCTCCCACTATCACCACCTCCTCCACCACCACCATTACTATATCCCACTATCACCACCACCACCACCACCACCACCACCACCACCACCACCAATCTACTTGAGCCAGCAACAGGTGTACATCAATACACCAGCTGTAGAGCCCTGGCGTACCTGTATTGATTGTATAAGCCTCAAACCCCCTCTTCCAGTTTAGTCCCTATGTAAAATAATATGTGATTCGTACGCATTATAGTTAGTATGTGCAGGTGTTAGTGTTTACCACAGGTGCAAAATAATATGTGATTCGTACGCATTATAGTTAGTATGTGCAGGTGTTAGGGTTTACCACAGGTGCAAAATAATATGTGATTCGTACGCATTATAGTTAGTATGTGCAGGTGTTAGGGTTTACCACAGGTGCAAAATATTATATAATTCGCTGTTCTATTTTTTAGGGTTTACCACTGATATACAATACTATATATTAATTAGGGTTTATCACAGGTGTAAAATAATATATAATTCACTGTTCTAGTTTCTCCATACAGGTGTGTGAGTTTACAACAAATGTAAAGTAATCTGTAATTCGCACGTATCTACTTTGTCCGTGCAGGTGTGCGAATCTACCACAGGTGTAGAGTGATATATTATTCGCAAGTATTCCTGTGCAGGTGTTCCAGTTTAGCACAGGTGTGAAGTAATATGTAATCCGTACGATGAGTCATGGTAAGTAAAGCCGGTATCACACGAGAGGTTTTTCACCCAACATTTATCCTCAACACTGGTCTGGCAGCTTATGTGGTCAACATATAAATTATTTCGGTTGTCTAAATTAATCTATCATCAGTCTAGTTTCCGATACCAGTGCCAAATATGCCATAAATGTTGTCAGAAAAATGTTGACCATCCAATGTTGACTATAAAAGCTGTATCTCGTGTGATACCGGCCTAAGTGGAAGATGAACTGGATGGATAGCCTATACTTATACTTACTTACACTTTTGATGTGTTCGCCACTCTTCTAGCGGCACCAAGGAGCGCAGCGCCCCTCGTTATGGGTGGTGATTTGGTGCAGTAGACTGTTTGAAGCGACAGCTCGCTCCCTCGCGAGGATGGGCTCGTCTGGCACTTTTTGCAGTTTGACATCTAGGGCTCTCTTGAAGTTGTCTAACGAGACGTCCCTCATGTCTCTTACTCGCCGTGGGAGTTTGTTGAAGAGACGTGGGCCTCTGTGTGATAACCAGCCCTCTCGCAGAGAGCCCATAGCACCCCTGTTATTCATCTTATACAATAATGAACTGGATGGGTAGCCTATACAATAATGAACTGGAGGGGTAGCCTATACAATATATAATGAACTGGATGGGTAGCCTATACAATAATGAACTGGATGGGTAGCCTATACAATAATGAACTGGATGGGTAGCCTATACAATAATGAACTGGATGGGTAGCCTATACAATAATGAACTGGATGGGTAGCCTATACAATAATGAACTGGATGGGTAGCCTATACAATAATGAACTGGATGGGTAGCCTATACAATAATGAACTGGATGGGTAGCCTATACAATATATAATTAACTGGATGGGTAGCCTATACAATAATGAACTGGATGGGTAGCCTATACAATAATGAACTGGATGGGTAGCCTATACAATAATGAACTGGATGGGTAGCCTATACAATAATGAACTGGATGGGTAGCCTATACAATAATGAACTGGATGGGTAGCCTATACAATAATGAACTGGATGGGTAGCCTATACAATATATAATGAACTGGATGGGTAGCCTATACAATAATGAACTGGATGGGTAGCCTATACAATAATGAACTGGATGGGTAGCCTATACAATTATCCTAACCCGTTTACAATGGAGTTTAATCTATTTATTTATTTATTTTATTTATGTATACAGTACAGGATATACAGTATATATATATATATATATATATATATATATATATATATATATATATATATATATATATATACTGTATATACCGTATATATTTATTTTATTTATGTATACAGTACAGGATATATATATTTATATATATATATATATATATATATATATATATATATATATATATATATATATATATATATATATATAATATATATACCGTATATATATACTGTACTGTATATACCGTATATATTTATTTTATTACTTATTTTATTTTAGTTTTAGTTTCCTCCTTAGACCTCCATCAAGCTTAGACAATACCCCCAAGAGTCCCCTTAGACAATACCCCCAAGAGTCCCCTTCGAGTAAATTGTGCATTTTTTAGTAGAATAGTGCTCCGACCAAAGGCCGCTGCCTCCTAAATTGCAGGACAAATCGACACCTAAATAGTACGAAAGGTCTTCTAATCGCCAAACTAATGGGGCGAATATCTTATATCTCAAAAGTAATGGATAACATAAGTGTGTAGTATAGGTTAATTGTTAAATACAGCAGGTGTGAGCGTAAGGGACACATTCATATCAAGACACAGATGTGCAGTGTAGTTATGGGCTCAACAGATGTGCAGTGTAGTTATGGGCTCAACAGATGTGCAGTGTAGTTATGGGCTCAACATACGGACAGGTGAGCAAGAGAACAAGTGTGAGGGTGAAGAACAGGTGTAGAGCAAAAGGACAGATGTGTAGTGCACCTGTAGATCAAGAGTCCAGGTGTGTATGCTGTTCAGTTGTAGACTAAGAACAATGTACACCGTGTCATATGATCATGGTGTGGAATATGAAGACGTGTGTATGGCGTTATAACAGATGTACCATGTAGTTATGGGATAAAAGCAGGTGTGGAGGTACAGAGCAAGTGTGTAGTGCAGGTGTGTGTGGTAGTAAACGATAGGTGTGTGGTAGTAAAGGACAGGTGTGTGTAGGGCAGGTATGTGGTAGTAAAGGACGTGTGTGTAGGGCAGGTGTATGGTAGTAAAGGACAGGTGTTTCATCAAAGGTGACCTTATTAAGCCACTTGTGTCACCAGGTTCCCAAGGCAAGATGTAAACTTTCCTGCACGCAATATGATATTTAAGTTTGTGTTTATTATATATTTATCAATATTTATCACCACCCATAACGAGGGGCGTCGCGCTCCTTGGTGCCGCTAGAAGAGTGGCGAACACATCAAAAGGTATCAAAAGGTATTTAATTTCATACAGTATTTGTATATTATTATTATTATTATTATTATTATTATTATTATTATTATTATTATTGTTATTTAAAAGGAAATTATTGTTATTAATTTATAATTATTGCTAATGAATCGTTGATATTGTTGCATTACTATTATTCGTGTTTATTTAATTTTAAAGTATGGATATTGTAGTTTGTGTGTGTATTTTAAGTCACGTATATCGATGTTACTTTAACAATTGGTAATAGGTAATACACAATTCAGTGTTTAATGATAAAGTTTTCATAGACAATTGTATTTTGAGCATGGGTAACTAATGTATTTTTGAAAAAAGGTGTCTCTAATGCGTAGAGTTTATCGTATATTCACTAATATTTTACTTGCATAAGACTGCGATGTGTTAAGGGGGGTGACCTGCTTTTTTTCTCTCTCTGGGTTGTATCCATTCGGCCCCATTCAGCCTACTGTTTTAAGGCACTCGCTACAGGCAGTTCTGCCTTGTCTCCCTCACTCACATAGAAAAAACAAAACAAAATACGCCTATCTCCCCTTAAGATCCGGGTGGAAAAACAACACAGAAGAAGAAATACAAGGAACAAACATTGATCTGAGGAGGAGGAGAAGCGAAATGAGGGAAAGAATGTGTAACTATTAGTCTTGAGTTGTAGCTCCAATTTATCTTCTGCGCGACTGAGGCTGCGCTTGCGCTAATTGGTTAATTAAATAGGGTAGATTTTCAGCCAATTTGTACGCGGGGTTCCAATTGTATATATACATTTTGTTAAGGGTGGATGGGCGTATTTATTTGCTCATTTGTATATTTTTTCTATCAGTTTCTTCCATAGACTTCTATCAAGCTAAAAAAAAAACACACATATAAACAAGGCCTTCCTTCAAGATAAATTTGTATATTTTTCGATAAAAAAAAATCCCGACCGAAGGCCGGTTCATCTTAAATTAGAGGCTCGCTATCGCTCTCCAGGGAAAAATTCGACACCTAAATGACACGAAAATTCTATATATTAGCAACGAAATGGGTTGAAAAGTCTTAAAATTGCCAAACTAATGGGTCGAACTTCTTAAAATCTGAAAACTAATGGTAGTAAACTTGAGGGAGAAGGGAGACAAGAAAAGCTACCAATCTCCCCTTAAGCTGGCGACAAATTGACTTATCCTCCTATTTATTGTTCGGTTACTGCTTTATTGAAAGATAAAAAAAAAAAAAAACGGTGACCCCCCTTAAGAACTCAGCTGCTCATATAATAAGCTGAGAGAGAGAGAAAAAAAGAAAGAGAGAGAGAGAGAGAGAGAGAGAGAGGGAGGGGGTGAGGTATACAAATATTGAGAAACAAGGAAAATAGAAAAAGAGAGAGAGAGAGAGAGAGAGAGAGAGAGAGGTAATAAGATGGAATGTGAGAAAGAGAAAGAGGGCTGGAGTAGGGGAGTTAGGTACAGAGCAAAATGTATAAAGGTGGAATGGGGAAAAAGAGAGATAGAGAGAAAAAGGGAGATAGAGAGAAAAGAGAAAGAGGGCTGGAGTAAGAGAGTTAGATCAAGAGGAAGCTATGTAAAGATGGAATGGGAAAATGCCAGAGAGAGAGAGAGAGAGAGAGAGAGAGAGAGAGAGAGAGAGAGAGAGAGAGAGAGGTGGGGGTGGGGGTGGAGCTGGAGTTAAAGAGCTGAATAAAGAGAAAGACGTACAAAGGAGTACAAAGGAAAACAAGCAACAACAGGTCATGCGACCCCTCGAGATTACTTGCCCTCCAAAACACTGCTGTTCCAAGTGTTGCAACAGTATTTCGGAGAGAATGTGGGAAAGATGTGAGAAGGAAATGCTGCCCTGGGGCTTAGTTCATGGCAGGGGAAATTATAATATATCAATTAGGTTATTGAACAGACACTACTAATGAAAATATTTATTCAATTACAAATGCAGTCAACCTTGGGTTCAGGGCAAGGTGCTTGTCTATGCGAACAGATAGTATGGGGGGGAGAGAGAGAGAGAGAGAGAGAGAGAGAGAGAGAGAGAGAGAGAGAGGAGAGAGAGAGAGTAGAGAGAGGCAGAGAGAAGAGAGAGAGGGCGAGAGAGAGAGCTGTCGGCGAGAGAGCTTAAGATGTAGAGAGACAGAAAGAGTGTTATATAGTATGGGTAAAAGAGAGAAAGAGAGAGAGGGGGCTGGAGGAAGATATGTAGAAGCGGTTTAAAGTGGTGTTGCTGCGGCTGCATGTCAAGTGGTAACTCTCTCTCTCTCTCTATCTCTCTTTCTCTCTCTCACACACACACACACACACACAGCCCGTAATAATAATAATAATCTTCTGGTTACTTATATAGCGCCCGTCTCTCCTCCTTCGAGGATTCGCAAGCGCTTGGCTTTCTTTAGTCTACCAGAGACCAATACCCATCCCCCTTGCTCATGGGGAGATGGTAACCGCCGGCTGTATCCCAGAAAAACTTTTAAATTTGAGCGGGGATTGAACGCGAGACCTTCAAGGTGGGAATCAGGCACGCTATCAACTGAGCCAGCCGGACGGCTAAGTAGCCTAGTAGGTAGAGCTCTCGCCTCACACACGAGGGGTCGGGGGTTCAATCCCCAGCCGGGCAGAGACAAATTGGGCTTGTCTCCTTTCATGTGTTAGCCTCAGTTCACCTAGCTGTAAATAGGTACCTGGAATAAGTGGACGACGTTGTGACGTCCCATCTGGGGTTGGCAAAAATGGTACAAGGCGAGATGGGTATCATATGGTTCACCTAAGCTGATGGCTACCTAAGCCTTCGGGCGAGACGGTACCGTCTATAGTGAGAATGGTACCATACAGATCCACCCTAAGCCTTCGTTTCCGATGTCGCCAATTGGCTAAAAATACAGACTACACACACATCCACAGCCATTCCAACGATACATATAACACCTACACATATAGGAGGCGGGAAATAACGAGCATGCTCACTCCCGCAATACAACTAGAGTAAGTACAACTAGAGTAAGTACACAAATGCAAGGCCTTATTTTAAATTCATAAGGCCAGTGAACCTTCTGCATTTACCTTACTGTAGTTTGTGTGTCTACATGGACTACACACGGGCACGCACACGCACACACACACACCTACACACACACACACACACGCACATACAGTAGGCTACACACACCCACTCCGTCAACATCGTCATCGTCATTGCCTTTCTTTAACTATTTTTCAAGAATGTTAAAAATCTCTCGTGTCTGAATCCCTTATAACAAATCTCTCGTGTCTGAATCCCTTATAACAAATCTCTCGTGTCTGAATCCCTTATAACAAATATCTAACTCCACATATATACCATAGTGTGATGTTTGTGAGTGTGACCTATTTCCCCACCTCTCACAATCATGACCTTTAGGGAGAATGGATGGACTGCTTAGTGAAACGGGGCTGTGTTATTACGTAGACTTTATCCATAGTCTGATACTGTGAATTAGTGAGAGAGAGAGAGAGAGTGTGTGAGTGTGCTTATGTGTGTGAGAGAGAGAGTATGTGTTTGTTTGTGTGTGTGTGTGTGTGTGAGATATAGAGTGAGAGAGTGAGTGAGTGAGTGTGCTTGTGTGCGTGCGTGATCTCATACCTCACTCGAACAACCATTAAAATCGACCATAGAGTAAGTTTTTATGGCTAAAACATGGCTTACATTCTGGTTAGTTATCTTAGTATCAGCATTATTTAAATTAATATAATAGATAACTTTCCTATTCGTATCTGCCTGTAAAATCACTTCGATCGTCGATAGCCAGACCTGCGATAGTGTGTTTTGTATTCCGAGGTGTGCTTGTGAGAAAAGTATATGAGCGAATTTCCTGTGTGTGTGTGTGTGTGTGTGTGTGTGGCATGTATCTGTGTGGACGGGTTCATCAGTGTATACGAGTACATCTGTGTGTGTGTGTGTGTGTGTGTGTGTGTGTGTGTGTGTGTGTGTGTGTGTGTGTACGGGTTCATCAGTGTATACGAGTACATCTGTGTGTATGTATTTTTATGTACACGTATATGCTTGTTTGTATAGCTGGTGTAATTGTGGGTGTATGTGTGTTTGAGTAAGCGCGCGCACACACACACACACACACACACACACACACACACACACACACACACACACACACACACACACACACACACAGCTCAGCAACCAAAGACCCAGAGAGAGCAAATCTTTTCACTCCTCTATTCACTGTTTCCTCCTCTTCATGAATAATCTCTCTCTCTCTCTCTCTCTCTCTCTCTCTCTCTCTCTCTCTCTCTCTCTCTCTCTCACACACACACGCACGTACTCAATTCCACATACCAATATGAGCTGCTTTAATTCAAACACGTGCATTCACGAAAGTAAAGGGTGGAGGACGAGAGAGAGAGAGAGAGAGAGAGAGAGAGAGAGAGAGAGAGAGAATGAGAATATGAATGTGTAACCCTTTAAGTGCGTGTGAGTGTTTGTCTTCCTACGTTTGAGTGCATGTGTGTGTGTGTGTGTGTGTGTGTGTGTGTGTGTGTGTGTGTGTGTGTGTGTGTGTGTGTGTGTGTGTGTGTGTGTGTGTGTGTGTGTGTGTGTGTGTGTGTGTAAGCCTTGTGTTTACCTGATTCTCTTGACTGTTATTGACCCACTCCCCACACACCAAACTCCCACACTTCCAATCCCCCCTCCCAGCTCAACACCCACACACACACACACACTCACTCACTCACTCACTCACTCACTCACTCACTCACTCACTCACTCACTCACTCACTCACTCACTCACTCACTCACTCACTCTCCCTCTCTCTGCGGAGAGAGCCTTCTTATTTTCTATCCTTTCCTTCAACTTTCCTTTTCTATCGGATATGCCATCTCTACTAGAATTCAGTCCTGACCACCTCGTTTGGATCGTAAGGTCTGTGTGGCCAGTGTATCTTATGTAAATATATCACGCACTCACTCTCTCTCTCTCACACACACACACACACACACACACACACACACACACACACACACACACACACAAACTCGCTCCCACTCTCTCTCACTCTCTATCTCTTCATCATCACTCATTCTGTCAGTTATCGGCCTCGTCCCACCTCCCTCTCTTCAATCTTTTACCTCTGTTATTCCCCTTTCGTTATTCTGGTTCTCTTTATTCCTCTTTCGTTATTCATGTTCTCTTTATTCCTCTTTCGTTATTCATGTTCTCTTTATTCCTCTTTCGTTATTCATGTTCTCTTTATTCCCTTTTCGTTATTCTTGCTCTCTTTATTCCTCTCTTTCGTTATTCATGTTCTCTTTCTTTCCTTGGCCTTATTTTCCCATTTATTTTCATTCTTGTCTATACTCCCAAGGAAAAGCACAGGAGAAAAAAATGTATAGCGAGTAAAGTGAGGGAAAAAAGAAAAAGAAAATGGAATTGTGTGATGGAAAGAAAACGAGAGGAGATTTTTTTTTTTTTTTTTTTAGAACGGTAGGAATAGACTGTTAACGAAAGGAAGGGAGAGAGAGAGAGAGAGAGAGAGAGAGAGGTGGAGGTGGAGGATTTTTGAGAAAGGCAGGAATAGAATGTTAGCGGAAGGAAGGCATATACAGAGAGAGAGAGAGGTGGAGATGGAGGGTTTTTGAGAACTGCAGGAATAGAATGTTAGCGGAAATAAGGCATAAACAGAGAGAGAGAGAGAGAGAGGGCAGGGGAGGGAGACTCTTAACTTGATTTAACCTTGATAACCTACAGAGCGGATTCGGGTCGATAATGATACTTTTCAATACAATACTCGTTTAGGGTACAATAGTTCAGTTACAACGTGGGCTCCTATTAGTCATAACATCGAGAGAGAGAGAGAGAGAGAGAGAGAGAGAGAGAGAGAGGGGGGGGGGTAAAAGTGTGTCTGGGTAGTGAAAGATAAAGGTGGTGAGCGAGAATAGCGTTTGTTGACTCTCTCTCTCTCTCTCTCAACACACACACACACACACACACACACACACACACTCTTTTCATGTACACATAAATCTGTACTCACACATCCCCTTTCACTATTTTTGACACTTCGTTCTTTTATCTCTCTGTGCTTTCCTTCTCTTCATTTATCATTATATTGCTTTGCCTTCATATCATAACTTATTTTTCATGTTTAAAGGGTTAATGGTATATGTAGAAAAATATAGCTTCATAAATCATATATTTGTTTTATTTATTTGTTAACTGCCCACACCTAGCACAAACCCACATTGATATTTATAATGGACTTACACACACACACACAATAACTCCATGGCTAACTCATGCCTTCTTTCATACCTAACTCAATCCACCGCTACTCTCCCTCCCCTACCCACACTCCACATCCACTCCACCACCTCCACCCCTACTCCCACGCTATATCCATCCCCATCCTCCACTCCCTAACCTTACACCACATCCACTCCACCACCTCCACCCATACTCCCACACTACATCCATCCCCATCCCCCACCCCCTTCCCCTACATATCTGCCACCCCCACACCACATCCACTCCACCACCTCCACCAATACTCCCACACTACATCCATCCCCATCCCCCACATATCTGCCACCCCTACACCACACCCACTCCGCCACCTCCACCCATACTCCCACACTACATCCATCCCCATCCCTCACACCACTCCCACATATCTGCCACCCCCACACCATATTCACTCCACCACCTCCACCCATACTCCCACACTACATCCATCCCCATCCCTCACACCACTCCCACATATCTGCCACCCCCACACCACACCCACTCCGCCACCTCCACCCATACTCCCACACTACATCCATCCCTATCCCTCACACCACTCCCACATATCTCTCTACACCACTAATACCCACATCACCTTTCCCTTGGTACCTAGTGAGGGGGGGGGGGGGTTATGGTCCTGACCTTTGAAGACTGTGTGCGTGTGTGTGGGGTGGGGGGGGGGGGGACGACGACAACATTATTCCTTACAACCCATATGGCCCACTTTTCTCGTTTGCATTAAATTCAACTGGCAGTAGAGGAGACAGTTGGGTTAAGGGAGGTAGGGTTTGTATTGTGGTCTATATTTATTTAACTGTTTTAGTTTTCACGCTAGACCTCCATCAAGATTAAAATATAACTCACAAGATCCCCCTTCGAGATAAATGTTTAAATTTGTCGGTATTTTCTAAAATTACAGCCTCGTTATCGCTCGCCAGGAAACAATCTACACTTAAATGGCACGAAAGGTGTTAATATTGACAAACAATGGGGTGGAAGGTCTGAATATCGCCAAACTAATGGAACGAACGTCTTAAAATCTCAAAAGCAATGGGGATAAAAATGAAGGAGATATGGGTCCAGAAAAAACAAATCTTCCCCCCCCCCCCCCCTTAATCACATGATACAGTCGTCTGCTGAGAGGGATTACAGATTAGATAAGGACAAACATTAGTTCATGCTATCAGGTCTACTGAGTTATCTGTAAGTAAAAGCTTTGGTGGTTAAGTGGGGCGACTCTTTTATTGAAGACTCTTTTATTCATAGATTAGGTGGTTTAGTAGGATGACTGATATATTGCAGAATATACTATGCAATACTTATGCACATGTAATTAAAATATTAGGTGGATAAGTGGGGTGACTGTTTTAGTGATGAACTTTACTTATGCACATGTGATTAAAATATTAGGTGGATAAGTGGGGTGACTGTTTTAGTGATGAACGCTACTTATGCACATGTAATTAAAATATTAGGTGGATAAGTGGGGTGACTGTTTTAGTGATGAACTTTACTTATGCACATGTGATTAAAATATTAGGTGGATAAGTGGGGTGACTGTTTTAGTGATGAACGCTACTTATGCACATGTGATTAAAATATTAGGTGGATAAGTGGGGTGACTGTTTTATTGATGAACGCTACTTATGCACATGTAATTAAAATATTAGGTGGATAAGTGGGGTGACTGTTTTAGTGATGAACGCTACTTATGCACATGTGATTAAAATATTAGGAGGATAGTGGGGTGACTGTTTTATTGATGAACGCTACTTATGCACATGTAATTAAAATATTAGGTGGATAAGTGGGGTGACTGTTTTATTGATGAACGCTACTTATGCACATGTAATTAAAATATTAGGTGGATAAGTGGGGTGACTGTTTTAGTGATGAACTTTACTTATGCACAGGTAATTAAAATATTAGGTGGATAAGTGTGGTGACTGTTTTAGTGATGAACTTTACTTATGCACATGTAATTAAAATATTAGGTGGATAAGTGGGGTGACTGTTTTAGTGATGAACTTTACTTATGCACATGTAATTAAAATATTAGGTGGATAAGTGGGGTGACTGTTTTAGTGATGAACGCTACTTATGCACATGTAATTAAAATATTAGGTGGATAAGTGGGGTGACTGTTTTAGTGATGAACTTTACTTATGCACATGTAATTAAAATATTAGGTGGATAAGTGGGGTGACTGTTTTAGTGATGAACTTTACTTATACACATGCCTGAACAATTTTTTTTTATTTTTTTTATTTTTTATTGAGAAATTTGAAGTATAATAGGTTTTCGTTCTTGTCGGATGGTCGTAGAGTCGTTATTTGTGGTGTTAGAACATTCCAATCTCCACCCAGTAATATTTTAGTGATTTGGTTTTCGTTTCACCGAATGTGTGGTAGCATTTACCTTAGAGTTTGATATCGCCACAGAATATTCACCCAAAGGGATGCTGTATTTTGTCTGGGATTTTGAATATCACGACGAGATGCAGGTGTCGTCGTATAACCTATTCTCAAAACATGCTTCTCTGTCAATAGGAAGACGATGACAATTTAACAGGATTTCTATAGCCTTTTCAACACGGACTAATTTTCCATTTTATTCCGGCTAAATTTATCACAACCAAATTCTAGGGTCGATACGCTCCGCGGTCCAGTTTTCTGAGTATATATGTATATATATATATATATATATATATATATATATATATATATAGTATATACACACTCGTCTTTTCCCCGACATTAACGCTTAAACTAGGAGTATGTGACATTTGACTGTGATATATCCCTTGTTGTTTACACGTGTTATGTGCCCCGCCCTTACCACCCTGCCCTTACCTCCACCACGCCCACGCCCACGCCCACCACCACCACCCAAACACTGAGGGCGGCTAAGGAGGGGGATCAGATGATGGTCGTTTTGGAGACCACATGTGTAGACACATTAGTTTGGCGTTTTTTAAGAGGTTTCGCCCCATTTTGCTCCATTTATTTCGTGATTATAAAACTTTTCGCTCCATTCATATGTCGATGTATTCCTTGCGAGAGATAGCGAGCCTGTTGCTTAGGAGAAATCGGCCTTTGGTCGAGACATTATTTTACCGAAAAATTTACACATTTAGCCTGAAAGGGGTTTTTAGGGGGCTTGGTATTAACTTGAAGGTGTGACTTGGGAAGCTGGGTTTTTTTTTTTTTTTTTTTTTTTTTTTTTTTGTTTTTTTTTTTTTTTTTTTTTTTTTTAAAGGCGCAAACATTAAAAAAAAATAAAGAAGGAAGGGTACATTTAATTGTTGTATATATTGTTTGTGTGCACGTGTTGGCTCCCCCGACCTTAAGACTCCACCCACCACCACCCAAACACTGAGGGCGGGTAACGAGGGGGTTCACCTACTTCACTGTAAACACGGTGACGTCATGCGCAGTGTGACGTCACCGAGTTTTTGCGCATGGCTGTGATTCACCTCCATTCATGCATACGTAAAGAGGTTAGGAGTCGGGCGTGGGGTGTGGTGTCCCGAGTTCGAATCCCGGGAGGACCATATGCTTTCATTAGTTTATTCAAGTGCATTGGGGTTTGTAATTGATGATTAATGTTAAGAACGGGATGTTTCTTATATCTAAATCACTCTTTCGTTTTGTTCTTAATATCATTAGATGAAAATGTTTGTACCGAAAAATATACTGATTAATCTCGAAGGGGAGTCTTTACTTTTTTGTTAAGCCTGATGGAGGACAAGGGAGGAGACAAAAAATTAAGAAGTATATAAATTAAATTAAATTTAAAACTTGATATTGAGATTTTTTAGGCCGGACTGCTTGACCTTCACTGTCTTGATAGCGTAATGCATAAGTGCGCGGAATTTCGGTGTGAGTATCCTAGGTTCGAATCCTTGGAGTGCCACATGTATTTGTTAATTTCATTAATTGAGTTTAGAAGTGAAGTTGGTTGGTGAAAAACAAATGTGATAATTCATGTGTAGGGAGGTTTAAGACTGGAGGAATGCTAACATCAATATCACAAGTGTACAGTCGGGCTAATAAGTCATGTCTCGGCACCAAGTATGTTTTGATCAATAATTGGTATCAGAAATATTTACACATGATTTCTCCTTTTTGAGTGAGATATGCAAACATATTCCTACACATACCCACCCTATTCAACATCTGACAGACATTAATACAGCACAGAGCAAGCCAAACGTAATGACAGCTGGGACATGACTTATTAGCGCGACCGACCGTGCATGTGCTTTGACTCATACAGGAAGGCGGGGTCTTTATTAGTATTAGGAAATGGAGCGCATGGTTGTGAATCACCACCTCGGTTCATTCATGGCTAAGGGAGAGAGATATAGATAGATAGATAGATAGATAGATAGATAGATAGATAGATAGATAGATATATTTAGAATAGATATCCTGCTGAGAAAACTACGGGGGAGATTATAGATAGATAGAATAGATAGAATACATATCTGGCTGAGAAAACTAGGGTAATAAATAACACAATGATGATCTCATACCTTACGTGCAACCTCCTGAGACTGAGCTGAAAGGAAGTAGGAAATTATTGTAGTGACGTAGGTGAGAGAGAGAGAGAGAGAGAGAGAGTGAGAGAGAGAGAGAGTGAGAGAGAGAGAGAGAGAGAGAGAGAGAGAGAGAGAGAGAGAGAGAGAGTGAGAGAGAGAGAGAGTGAGTGAGAATGAAAGATAGAGAGAGAATTCCCAACCTCCTGAGACTGAGCTGAAAGGAAGTAGGAAATTATTGTAGTGACGTAGGTGAGAGAGAGAGAGAGAGAGAGAGAGAGAGTGGAGAGTGGGGATATGAAGCTTGGGAGAGAGAACAATTCCCAACCTCTGCTCTCTGGACTGAGCTGAAAGGGAAGTAGGGAAATTATTGTAGTTAGTAGTGTAGAGAGAAGAGGGAGACGGGGGGGAGAGAGGCTGAGAGAATTGGAGGGGTATGAGAGAGGAGAGCGGGGGGAGCAGGAGGGGCGAGGATGACTGCGAGCTGAGGAGGGTGGACACAAAAGAGAGAGGGAGAGAGGAGAGAGAGGAAGAAAGGACTGAGAGCGAGAGAGATAGCAATGAGCTGAGGAGAGAGAGAGAGAGAGAGAGAGAGAGAGAGAGAGAGAGAGAGAGAGAGAGGGGGGGGGGGAGGGAGGGAGAGATGAAAGTTGGCGCGCAGTTCCCATAGAATGTCCCACTAGTATGAATTATGATCGTAAGAATCTTTTTGAATTTCTCCAGCTTTCTCTGCATTACTGGGTTATTATGTCTTGTTGTTTGTTTGCTTCTTCATATTTCTCTTTTATTTTCCCACTTTTCTCTTCCCTTTGCCATTTTTGTTTTGTTTTTGTTGGAAACAGTTTAGTTTTATTTGAACGTATTTTTATTTTAGTTTGCCATGGCCCGTACGTTTTCTGTCATAATCTGTATTTATGAATCTACTGTCTTCGTAGCGCAATGGATAAATGCACTGAATTTCGGTGTGAGCATCCTAGGTTCGAATCCCTGGACTGCCACATGTATTTGTTGATTTCATTAATTGAGTTTAGGAGGAAAGTCGGTTGGTGGAGGTAACATAATAATTGTTACCTCTTCAGTATACAGTACAATGAAGCATTTATTTATCTTTGTGGATATCAGTAGACGATTTCATGCTGATTAGAAAGACGTCGGAGTGATAATCGAGATATATTCTGGGTTTTTCATTACTAGCGGACCTTCCAAAGCTGTCTATAATTGTCTAATGTTATCCAGAAAAAGACGTTGGAGTCGGAGTGATAATCGAGATATATTCTGGGGTTTTTCATTACTAGCGGACCTTCCAAAGCTGTCTATAATTGTCTAATGTTATCCAGAAAAAGACGTTGGAGTCGGAGTGATAATCGAGATATATTCTGGGGTTTTTCATTACTAGCGGACCTTCCAAAGCTGTCTATAATTGGTTTATGTTAGCCAGAAAAAGACGTTGGAGTCGGAGTGATAATCGAGATATATTCTGGGGTTTTTCATTACTAGCGGACCTTCCAAAGCTGTCTATAATTGTCTAATGTTATCCAGAAAAAAGACGTTGGAGTCGGAGTGATAATCGAGATATATTCTGGGGTTTTTCATTACTAGCGGACCTTCCAAAGCTGTCTATAATTGTCTAATGTTTATCCAGAAAAAGACGTTGGAGTCGGAGTGATAATCGAGATATATTCTGGGGGTTTTCATTACTAGCGGACCTTCCAAAGCTGTCTATAATTGTCTAATGTTATCCAGAAAAAGACGTTGGAGTCGGAGTGAGAATCGAGATATATTCTGGGGTTTTCCATCACTAGCGGACCTTCCAAAGCTGTCTATAATTGTCTAATGTTATCCAGAAAAAGACGTTGGAGTCGGAGTGATAATCGAGATATATTCTGGGGTTTTTCATTACTAGCGGACCTTCCAAGCTGTCTATAATTGTCTAATGTTATCCAGAAAAAAGACGTTGGAGTCGGAGTGATAATCGAGATATATTCTGGGGTTTTTCATTACTAGCGGACCTTCCAAAGCTGTCTATAATTGTCTAATGTTATCCAGAAAAAGACGTTGGAGTCGGAGTGATAATCGAGGTATTTCTGGGGTTTTTCATTACTAGCGGACCTTCCAAAGCTGTCTATAATTGTCTAATGTTATCCAGAAAAAAGACGTTGGAGTCGGAGTGATAATCGAGATATATTCTGGGGTTTTTCATTACTAGCGGACCTTCCAAAGCTGTCTATAATTGTCTAATGTTATCCAGAAAAAGACGTTGGAGTCGGAGTGATAATCGAGATATATTCTGGGGTTTTTCATTACTAGCGGACCTTCCAAAGCTGTCTATAATTGTCTAATGTTATCCAGAAAAAGACGTTGGAGTCGGAGTGATAATCGAGATATATTCTGGGTTTTTCATTACTAGCGGACCTTCCAAAGCTGTCTATAATTGTCTAATGTTATCCAGAAAAAGACGTTGGAGTCGGAGTGATAATCGAGATATATTCTGGGTTTTTCATTACTAGCGGACCTTCCAAAGCTGTCTATAATTGTCTAATGTTATCCAGAAAAAGACGTTGGAGTCGGAGTGATAATCGAGATATATTCTGTTTTTTTCATTACTAGCGGACCTTCCAAAGCTGTCTATAATTGTCTAATGTTATCCAGAAAAAGACGTTGGAGTCGGAGTGATAATCGAGATATATTCTGGGTTTTTTATTACTAGCGGACCTTCCAAAGCTGTCTATAATTGTCTAATGTTATCCAGAAAAAGACGTTGGAGTCGGAGTGATAATCGAGATATATTCTGGGGTTTTCATTACTAGCGGACCTTCCAAAGCTGTCTATAATTGTCTAATGTTATCCAGAAAAAGACGTTGGAGTCGGAGTGATAATCGAGATATATTCTGAGGTTTTTCATTACTAGCGGACCTTCCAAAGCTGTCTATAATTGTCTAATGTTATCCAGAAAAAGACGTTGGAGTCGGAGTGATAATCGAGATATATTCTGGGGTTTTTCATTACTAGCGGACCTTCCAAAGCTGTCTATAATTGTCTAATGTTATCCAGAAAAGACGTTGGAGTCGGAGTGATAATCGAGATATATTCTGGGGTTTTTCATTACTAGCGGACCTTCCAAAGCTGTCTATAATTGTCTAATGTTATCCAGAAAAAGACGTTGGAGTCGGAGTGATAATCGAGATATATTCTGGGGTTTTTCATTACTAGCGGACCTTCCAAAGCTGTCTATAATTGTCTAATGTTATCCAGAAAAAGACGTTGGGAGTCGGAGTGATAATCGAGATATATCTGGGGTTTTTCATTACTAGCGGACCTTCCAAAGCTGTCTATAATTGTCTAATGTTATCCAGAAAAAGACGTTGGAGTCGGAGTGATAATCGAGATATATTCTGGGTTTTTTATTACTAGCGGACCTTCCAAAGCTGTCTATAATTGTCTAATGTTATCCAGAAAAAGACGTTGGAGTCGGAGTGATAATCGAGATATTTCTGGGTTTTTCATTACTAGCGGACCTTCCAAAGCTGTCTATAATTGTCTAATGTTATCCAGAAAAAGACGTTGGAGTCGGAGTGAGTGATAATCGAGATATATTCTGGTTTTTTTCATTACTAGCGGACCTTCCAAAGCTGTCTATAATTGTCTAATGTTATCCAGAAAAAGACGTTGGAGTCGGAGTGATAATCGAGATATATTCTGGGTTTTTTATTACTAGCGGACCTTCCAAAGCTGTCTATAATTGTCTAATGTTATCCAGAAAAAGACGTTGGAGTCGGAGTGATAATCGAGATATTCTGGGGGTTTTCATTACTAGCGGACCTTCCAAAGCTGTCTATAATTGTCTAATGTTATCCAGAAAAAGACGTTGGAGTCGGAGTGATAATCGAGATATATTCTGAGGTTTTTCATTACTAGCGGACCTTCCAAAGCTGTCTATAATTGTCTAATGTTATCCAGAAAAAGACGTTGGAGTCGGAGTGATAATCGAGATATATTCTGGGGTTTTTCATTACTAGCGGACCTTCCAAAGCTGTCTATAATTGTCTAATGTTATCCAGAAAAAGACGTTGGAGTCGGAGTGATAATCGAGATATATTCTGGGGTTTTTCATTACTAGCGGACCTTCCAAAGCTGTCTATAATTGTCTAATGTTATCCAGAAAAAGACGTTGGAGTCGGAGTGATAATCGAGATATATTCTGGGGTTTTTCATTACTAGCGGACCTTCCAAAGCTGTCTATAATTGTCTAATGTTATCCAGAAAAAGACGTTGGAGTCGGAGTGATAATCGAGATATATTCTGGGGTTTTTCATTACTAGCGGACCTTCCAAAGCTGTCTATAATTGTCTAATGTTATCCAGAAAAAGACGTTGGAGTCGGAGTGATAATCGAGATATATTCTGGGGTTTTTCATTACTAGCGGACCTTCCAAAGCTGTCTATAATTGTCTAATGTTATCCAGAAAAAGACGTTGGAGTCGGAGTGATAATCGAGATATATTCTGGGGTTTTTCATTACTAGCGGACCTTCCAAAGCTGTCTATAATTGTCTAATGTTATCCAGAAAAAGACGTTGGAGTCGGAGTGATAATCGAGATATATTCTGGGGTTTTTCATTACTAGCGGACCTTCCAAAGCTGTCTATAATTGTCTAATGTTATCCAGAAAAAGACGTTGGAGTCGGAGTGATAATCGAGATATATTCTGGGGTTTTTCATTACTAGCGGACCTTCCAAAGCTGTCTATAATTGTCTAATGTTATCCAGAAAAAGACGTTGGAGTCGGAGTGATAATCGAGATATATTCTGGGTTTTTTCATTACTAGCGGACCTTCCAAAGCTGTCTATAATTGTCTAATGTTATCCAGAAAAAGACGTTGGAGTCGGAGTGATAATCGAGATATATTCTGGGTTTTTCATTACTAGCGGACCTTCCAAAGCTGTCTATAATTGTCTAATGTTATCCAGAAAAAGACGTTGGAGTCGGAGTGATAATCGAGATATATTCTGGGTTTTTCATTACTAGCGGACCTTCCAAAGCTGTCTATAATTGTCTAATGTTATCCAGAAAAAGACGTTGGAGTCGGAGTGATAATCGAGATATATTCTGGGTTTTTCATTACTAGCGGACCTTCCAAAGCTGTCTATAATTGTCTAATGTTATCCAGAAAAAGACGTTGGAGTCGGAGTGATAATCGAGATATATTCTGTTTTCATTACTAGCGGACCTTCCAAAGCTGTCTATAATTGTCTAATGTTATCCAGAAAAAGACGTTGGAGTCGGAGTGATAATCGAGATATATTCTGTTTTTTTCATTACTAGCGGACCTTCCAAAGCTGTCTATAATTGTCTAATGTTATCCAGAAAAAGACGTTGGAGTCGGAGTGATAATCGAGATATATTCTGGGGTTTTCATTACTAGCGGACCTTCCAAAGCTGTCTATAATTGTCTAATGTTATCCAGGAAAAGACGTTGGAGTCGGAGTGATAATCGAGATATATTCTGGGGTTTCATTACTAGCGGACCTTCCAAAGCTGTCTATAATTGTCTAATGTTATCCAGAAAAAGACGTTGGAGTCGGAGTGATAATCGAGATATATTCTGAGGTTTTCATTACTAGCGGACCTTCCAAAGCTGTCTATAATTGTCTAATGTTATCCAGAAAAAGACGTTGGAGTCGGAGTGATAATCGAGATATATTCTGGGGTTTTTCATTACTAGCGGACCTTCCAAAGCTGTCTATAATTGTCTAATGTTATCCAGAAAAAGACGTTGGAGTCGGAGTGATAATCGAGATATATTCTGGGGTTTTTCATTACTAGCGGACCTTCCAAAGCTGTCTATAATTGTCTAATGTTATCCAGAAAAAGGAGGTTGGAGTCGGAGTGATAATCGAGATATATTCTGGGGTTTTTCATTACTAGCGGACCTTCCAAAGCTGTCTATAATTGTCTAATGTTATCCAGAAAAAGACGTTGGAGTCGGAGTGATAATCGAGATATATTCTGGGTTTTTCATTACTAGCGGACCTTCCAAAGCTGTCTATAATTGTCTAATGTTATCCAGAAAAAGACGTTGGAGTCGGAGTGATAATCGAGATATATTCTGGGGTTTTTCATTACTAGCGGACCTTCCAAAGCTGTCTATAATTGTCTAATGTTATCCAGAAAAAGGTGTAATATTCGTTATGATACTGACAACATAAATATTCCTAGATCTTGTGTTATGCTCTACTCTTTCTAGTGTTTGTATTCGCCTTGGGTTTATGTAATTAATTATAATATCAAGCTTCAGTCTGAGTACACACACACACACACACACACACACACACACACACACACACACACAAATATATATACTGTATACACACACATTGTAGCTTGATATGTTATATTATTTTGTCATTTGGTGCAATATTAGGACAGTTAAGGGGAGGTATTTAGTTTCTTCCCTAGAACTCCATCAAGCTTAAAATTACACCCCCTAGACCCCCTTTCAAGATAAATTTGTAAATTTTTCGGTAGAAAAATTTCCCGGCCAAAGGCCGGTTCCTCTCAAATTGCAGGCTCGCTATCGCTCGCCAGGAAAAAATTGACACCTAAATGGCATGAAAGTTCTTAAAATTGACCGAAATGGGGCGAAAGTTCTTAAAATCGCCAAACTAATGGGGCGAACGTCTTAAAATCTAAAAAGCAATGGGGCTACACATGAGAGAGAAAGGGGTCCAGAAAAAAATCCCTTAAGTGGAAATCCTCCCTTAATACTATAGTTTCAGATTACTATCAATCTTATCATAAACTCTAGTGACGTCATCATGCACGGCGTTGAGAAGGGTGTACCGTACTTTCCTTGACGTCACACACATCCGGCTTTCTGATTGGTTAATGTCTCCCTATACTATTAGATGATGGCTCGGTTATTCTCTCTCTCTCTCTCTCTCTCTCTCTCCTGCTATCCTTGTCTTCCTATTTCCTGTATTTGGGGATCTGCTATAATCTTCTACCATTAAGTCCTGACGACCTCGTTTGGATCGTAAGGTCTGTGTGGTCAGTGTACCTATGTAAAGCTATGTAATTATGTCTGCACACACATATATATATACATATATATATTATATCAAATTTTCTAAACACGATTACCCTCCGGTCTTCTACTCTTAGTTTAAGGGGGTGACCTGCTTTTTTGCTCTCCTGTTCTCTCTTTCTCTGGCTTGTATCCATTCGGCCCCATTCAGCCTACTGTTTTAAGACGTTTATCCCCATCCAGGTGTCAATTTTGTACTGGTCAGAGGTAGCGAGCCAGCTTATTTTTCAAATGGTTTTGACAGCAGGCTAAATTTGTACATTTTTCGATAGAAAAATGTCTCCGGCGAAGCCGGATTTCATCATATAAAACTGGCTCTCTTTCGCTCGCCAGGAAGAAATAGACACCTAGATGGGGATAAACGTCTTAAAATAGACACCTAGATGGGGATAAACTTCTTAAAATAGACACCTAGATGGGGATAAACTTCTTAAAATAGACACCTAGATGGGGATAAACTTCTTAAAATAGACACCTAGATGGGGATAAACTTCTTAAAATAGACACCTAGATGGGGATAAACTTCTTAAAATAGTTGGCTGAAAGGGGCCGAATGGACACAAGCCAGAGAAAGAGATAAAAGGAGATAAATAAAAACAAGCCGGTTGGTTACCCACTTAACTTTATATATCTGTCTTGATTGTCTCGTAAAACAACAATATTAACACATGCAGTTAAACAACAATATTAACACATGCAGTACCGGTGACGTCTTTTGAGCGTGATTTCGGCTGCATTTAGACGATTTTATGAAGCTTACCAAGGACGTATGGGGTAGACGTCCTTCCTAAGCTGAACCAAATCGTCTAATAGTTGCCAGAATATGATGAAAATGACGTCCCTGGTACTGAAGGGGTTAATAATAGTCTATGCTTATTTCACCGCCCACACTTCGGTTCACATCCACAGGTACTCTTAAGGTGAGGTTTCCACTTTAGGGATTTTTTTTTCGAACTTCCTTCTCCGTCATGTTTAGCCCCATTGCTTTTGAGATTTTAAGACGTTCGCCCCATTAGTTTGACGATTTTAAGAACTTTCGCCCCATTTATGTCACTTTTAAGACCTTTCGTGCCATTTAGGTGTCGCTTTTTCCTGGCGAGCGATAGCGAGCCTGTAATTTAAGAGGAACCGGCCACCGAAAAATGTACAAATTTATCTTGAAAGAGGATCAAAGGGGGTGTAATTTCAAGCTTGATGGAAGTCTAGGAAACGCACTAAAAACCTCCCCTTAAAATGATCGTACAAATGTTCTCGTTCTTTTTAGTCGTTCTTTAATTTCCGTTCTAGCCTTTCTTTCTGTTCTCTCTTCATTTCCGAGAACCATGTTTTATTATTATTTTTGTAATCTAGTCTTCCTGTTTCACTTTTTATCAGTTTGTGTCTCCTTCCTCCACCTCCCCCCTCTCTCTCTCTCTCTCTCTCTCTCTCTCTCTCTCTCTCTCTCTCTCTCTCTCTCTCTCTCTCTCTCTCTCTCTCTCTCTCTCTCTCTCTCTCTCTCTCTCTCTCTCCTTCAAACACCAGCATCACACCTACAACTTCCTCCCAATGTCTCACTACTCTAATCACACACACACACACACACACTCACTTATTCCTGGCCTCATCCAACTTAACGGGAGATGGGCCGTTTTTCTGGTCCCCCTTCTTCCTCATGTTTAGCCCCATTAGTTTTCAGATTTTAAGATGTTTGCCCCAATAGTGTGTCGATTTTAAGACCTTTCGCCCATTTCTTTGTCAATATTAAGACCTTTCGTGTTATTTAGGTGTCGATTTTTTTCCCTGGCGAACGATAGTGAGCCTGTAATGTTGGAAGAACTGGCCTTCGGCCGTGACAATTTTCTACCGAAACATTTTAAATTAATCTAGAAGGGGGATCTAATGGATGTTTTTTTTTTGTTAAAGTTTGATGGAGGTCTAGGGAGGAAACTAAAAAAAAAAAAAAAAAAAAAAAACGAAATATTCGACCAAAAAATAAACTCTTCCCCTTGATATTAAATGTAATTCATGACTTCACCTCACCTCTTACCTCACCGTACTTCATCTAACCTCTCTGCTCACCTCATCTAACCTCTCTGCTCACCTCATCTAACCTCTCTGCTCACCTCATCTAACCTCTCTGCTCACCTCATCTAACCTCTGCTCACCTCATCTAACCTCTCTGCTCACCTCATCTAACCTCTCTGCTCACCTCATCTAACCTCTCTGCTCACCTCATCTAACCTCTCTTCTCACTTCATCTAACCTCTCTGCTCACCTCATCTAACCTCTCTTCTCACTTCATCTAACCTCTGCTCACCTCATCTAACCTCTCTTCTCACCTCATCTAACCTCTCTGCTCACCTCATCTAACCTCTCTGCTCACCTCATCTAACCTCTCTGCTCATCTAACCTCTCTGCTCACCTCATCTAACCTCTCTGCTCACCTCATCTAACCTCTCTGCTCACCTCATCTAACCTCTCTTCTCACTTCATCTAACCTCTCTTCTCACTTCATCTAACCTCTCTGCTCACCTCATCTAACCTCTCTTCTCACTTCATCTAACCTCTCTGCTCACCTCATCTAACCTCTCTGCTCACCTCATCTAACCTCTCTGCTCACCTCATCTAACCTCTCTGCTCACCTCACCTAACCTCTCTGCACACCTCATCTAACCTCTCTGCTCACCTCATCTAACCTCTCTGCTCACCTCATCTAACCTCTCTGCTCACCTCATCTAACCTCTCTGCTCACCTCATCTAACCTCTCTGCTCACCTCCTCTCTGCTCACCTCATCTAACCTCTCTGCTCACCTCATCTAACCTCTCTGCTCACCTCATCTAACCTCTCTCTCACCTCATCTAACCTCTCACCTCCCCATACTTTCCCCTCACTCTTATTGCACCTCTTTTCGCTCTACCTCATCTCTCTTCACCTTACCTCTCCTCCCCTTCCCTTACCTCAATCCAGTTCATCTCTCACTTCACCTCTCCACCCCCGCTTCCTCCTTTACCACTACTTCACTTTCCACCACCCCCACCATATCACCACTTCCTCCTCCACCCCCACCACCCACAACAACTGACACATACTGGTTCTGCCCACCGAGTTTGTCCACACCATGTAAGGACCCCGGCCACCACTAACACCTCCATAATAAGCAGGTGCGCTGAGGGTGTGTGGGCGTTCGCTTTTACGTCACAGCTACGTCACAAATGCGGATCGTCATTTTCGCCGTTCACACCGACGTAATAATTATGCGGTTGGATTGGATTCGAAGGCTGGTTGTGCGTTATTTGTGTTATTGGTTTTCGTGGAAGGAGGCCGTCATGGGAAATCTGCGCGATGGTTTGGGAGTCACGTTGATATTCCCTGTGATTCCTCGCGGCTGCCGATTTTCTAGCTCGGATGGGTGACGTCACACCTCGCGCGCTGCCAGACGCACGAGTTGCAAGATCGGTATTTGCTAATGTATCTGTTAGTACTGCTTTTTCGGTTGCTATTATTGTGTCAACCCCCGTACATTGATTCGATTTAGGTGTTTATGTTTCGTGGGTGATTGTCGTGAGTTGTTTTAAGTGTAGGATAGATGACTGTTTGATTGTGTTATGGTACGATATGTTGAGAGGAGAAGACGGGGTATCCTAGCAGTGCCCGTTCTCCTGTAGGTCATATATTGTCGCGTCTGTGGCTCGCTAGGGTCATGTGTTTGTGTGTCACCTCCTATCTGTCGTCACTTTACACTCATTTAGCCTCTCGTTAACTGTGATCAATATTTTCAGCTGGCATTAGTAGTTTGACCTGAGGATTTGAAACGAGCTAGAAAAGAGTTTATATGATTAATTGGGAGAGGCAGGACTAACGGGAGGCCCCGATTGTGTTTATTGTTAGTTATTCGCCGAAACCAAACTGAACCCTCTCAAGATGCTGATATTTAAGATGGACACGACCAACCTATTCAAGTACGGACAGAAACACGAAATAAGGATCTCCCTGCCGCGGGACAAACACAAATCAAAGACAAGCAACAACAACAACAACAACAACAACAACAGCAGCAACAGTGGCAGTAGTAGGGAGGGAGGAGGCCTGTACCGAAGGGGGTCGCTGTGTGTGGATAGTCCGACCCCTTCGTCCTACCACAGCCACAGCCACCATAGCAGGAGGGGAAGTGTGTCAGGGGGCTCCGTCAGGCATCGTACGCCCTTGGATGTCGACTCCAGGGCCCTTAAAAACGCCTTCCCCAGGCCCCATGAGGTGGTGAAGGAGGTCCGATTCGCACTGGACGAAGAAGACGAAATTCGGGCCAAACACGAGGGGGACATCAGCGAAGGTAGCAACACCAGCCGGAGTAGCGGGCACAGGAGTAACACCAGCAGAAGTAGCAGCAGGAGTAGCGGACACAGCAGGAGTAACAGCAGCAATAACAGCGCCACGGTACCCAGACGGAGAAAACGGGCGAAGGAGGATATCAATAACACCACCAGCCGAAGGAGGGGCGTAGAGCAGGTAAGACAGTAGGCGGAGCATGGTCGTCTCCTGCTGCTCTGTCTCTCATTTGATTCCCTGCTGCCCCCCTCCATGCTTCTCCATTGATGCCTGCTGCCCCCCCAAGCCCCCTACATCTCTGCTTCATAACTGTATGCTGCCCACCAAGCCCCTACACCCCTGCTTCATCTACATCAGTACCCCCCCAAAATCCTGTATCATCTACGTCTGCTCCCCCCTCCTTCTCCTTCTGCTCAAGTCTGCTCTCCCCCCCCCCCCAACCGTTACCTCCCCTCAAGTCTGCTGCCCCCTCCCCCCCCCAACCGTCACCTCCCCTCATGTCTGCTGCCTCCCCCAAAAAAACATATGCCTGCTTCATCTACGTCTGCTGAATCCACCCCATCCCACTCTCCTGGCGTCTGCTGTTGTTTTGTTTGCGATTCCTGCTTCCTCTGCTTTCCTTCTGTCTGTCTAGATCATTATTAAGTGTGTTTATATGTATTCTTGTCGGCGATTTAGACTTTATGGGCAGTATATATGTATGTTATTGTTTGTTCATGTTGATTTTTGTTCTCTCGTCCACCACACAATGCAGAGTCTGTAATATTATACTGTATATGTTATTCTTAGTTCATTTGTTCTTGTTTTTCTTGTCCACCAAACAAGCACAGTATATAATTATGTATGTTAGTGTATGTTTATGTGGATTGTTTTGTTTTGTTTTTTTGTTCTCCTCTGGACCACCAAACAAAGACTGCGAGTGTAGAGATCGAGGTCGTTCTGCCACCACACCCCCTTTTCTGCTGTGTATACCCCCATCATACCCCAACATACCAACATACCCCTATCATACCCATCATACCCCTATCATACCAACATACCCCTATCATACCAACATACCCCCATTATACCTCAACATATACCCCTATCATACCAACATACCCCTATCATACCAACATACCCCATCATACCCCAACATATACCCATCATACCAACATATCCCCATCATACCAACATACCCTCATCATACCAACATACCCCCCTCATACCAACATACCCCATCATACCAACATACCCCTATCATACCAACATACCCCCTTCATACCAACATACCCCATCATACCAACGTACCCCAACATACCCCCTCATACCTTCCTGATTCACAACTATCACAACAACCTTCCACCCGTTACCTATACCCAGTTCATACTAGGTAGGCCAGAAATCGTGAACCCTAAACTCTGTAACTCAAAAAAGGCAAGAGAAAATGGACTAATCTCTCTTATCATATAATCCCGGTGTGTTTAGATAAAGACATTCCTAATTAACGACTCGAAACCCCCTATAATCTCGCCCCGATAAGCCGCATTATCTATTGTATATCACACCTACCAATAAAGTCAAATATATACGCTTTATTATCGTTCTTATATATATCTGATAAAGAGTTGGGAGTTTATTGAGAGGGGGGGGGGGGGGGGAGTTCGTTTTTCTGGACCCCCTTCTCCCTCATGCTTAGCCCCATTTATTTTGAGATTTTAAGACGTTCGTTCCATTAGTTTGGCGATTATGAGACCTTTCGCCCCATTTTTTTTTAGCTTATTATGATTGTTATATTGTTTGTCATTTACAATATTATTTCTTGCATTACTGTATATTATTATTATTATTATTATTATTGCTGCTGGTCATGATTTTATTATTATAATTTCATGTTTGTGTAATGATACTATTATTATTATTATTATTATTATTATTATTATTATTATAATACATATTAGTATTTATCAGCTTCAATCTATGTAAACAAGTGGAGCAGTGTAGAAAAAAAAAAAAAACACAAAAACAAAAATCGTAGAGTGTGGGTTGCCATCCCTTGTATTTTACCCAACTTTCTCCCTAACATTCGAGCCTGGACTGGGGTAAGAGGGGGGGGGGGCTGCAGTTCTCCTAATATTCGGTCACTCTACCAGATAAAAAAAATATATATAGATTATATCTGGTACCATGGATTATCCGGTTTCATTATCGTCAGGTTTGTCGGGTTTTAGGAGGTTTTTATGGGTATAGGCTATTCTATGTTTATCTTCTCTTGGTTATACAGTATATATATGAACTTGATAAAATTATATTGGGTATATGTTGAACCTGCCTGTAATCTATTGTCTTATCCGATTATGCAGTATTTAATCCATTCGCTTTGAACCTGCCTGTAATCTATTGTCTTATCCGATTATGCAGTATTTAATCCATTCGCTAAAGTATTCAAATCCATTATTATATTCAAATCCATTATTATATTCAAATCCATTATTATATTCAAATCCATTATTATATTCAAATCCATTATTATATTCAAATCCATTATTATATTCAAATCCATTATTATATTCGTGTTTATCCGAGCTAATTATGCAAATCCCCAATTGTGATCCTTGTATATTTGATTGGCTAATGCCTCTTTGTTCTTAGCCTTGATTAGCCCAACTTCTGAGACTGTTCTTTATACGTTTCATTGAACGTAACAACAATTGAACTGTGATAGTAAATATATAAATATATTTTATAAGATAGAGTTTTTTTGTTCATGTATATACAGTATTTATCATTGATTATATACCATTAATTATTTAATTGTCTTGTAGCTCAGAACCTATTTGGTCTGAGGGGGTGCTGTTTGGACATCCCCTGTTTCACCCCATTAGTTTGATATTTGTAGACATTGCACCCCAGTAGTTTGGCGATAATAAGGCGCTTCACCCGCCTGTTACTTCAGAGAACAAAAATTATATCGAAAAATGTACAAATTTATCTTGACCGGGGGGGGAGACTAAAACAACATGATAAAAAGATACGTACATGAGGAAATAGTTACGCCCATCCCCCCTTGAAGGGAAGTTTTTAGTTTGGTCCCTAGATATCCATCAAGCTTAAGATTACACCCCCTTGAGCCCCTTTCAAGATAAATTTGTAAATTTTTCGGTAGAAAAATGTCCCGGCTGAAAGCCGGTTCCTCTTAAATTACAGGCTCGCTATCGCTCGCCAGGATAAAATCGACATTTGCACGAAAGGTCTTAAAATTGACGGAAATGGGGCGAAAGTTCTTAAAATCGCCAAACTAATGGGGCGACTGTCTTAAAATCTCAAAAGCAATGGGGCTAAACATGAGGGAGAAAGGGGTCCAGAAAAAAATCCCTCAAGTCGATATCCCCCCTTAAACGGTACTGAATTAAACGGTACTGAATTAAACGGTACTGAATTAAACGGTACTGAATTAAACGGTACTGAATTAAACTTGTAGAATTAAGTGTCTGTTGTGAAAATGTCTATTGACTGTGAATGTAGAACGCTTAAGAGGCTGGCTGCAGTATTTTCTAAGGTTATTTCAAGACATGTGGACTACGCCCTTGTCAGATATGTGTGGGTGTGTGCTTGTGCGCGTGTGTTTGTCTGTGTGTGTGTAGAGAGAAGGAGAGATAGCTGTGTGTGTGTAGAGAGGAGGAGAGATAGTACTCATATTATTTGTGAAATACATAGGCTTGTGAGTTTTTGGCTCGTAATGTCTTTCTTCCTAAACCATTATCACCAGTAACAATTACGGTACTCATCTCCTTGCTGTGTGTGTGTGTGTGTGTGTGTGTGTGTGTGTGTATAGTGTGTGTGTGTGTGTATGTATAGTGTGTGTGTGTGTATATATAGTGTGTGTGTGTGTGTGTGCAGGTCATCTATATAGTGTGGGAGTTAAGCGTGGGCAACCCTGCACCACGCTCACTCCCACACACACACACACACACTCATTCACTCACTCACTCACTCACTCTCTCTCTCTGTATGTGTTATGTTGTTATTTTCTGTTTGTATTATTATAACATGTTTAGCTTCAAGCGTAATGCCAATGCTTAACCCCTTCAGTACTTTGATCCTGGCTAAAATGATACGATTTTATGCAGTTACAAAAGGACCTATATTATCCAGAGGGTTTATTGATATATTAAAATATGTAGGTTCCTGATGGATAAAAAGTATGTTTAAGGGGAGATCTTCACTTGAGGGATTTTTGTCTTTACTCCTTTCTCCCTCATGTTTAGCCCCATTGCTTTTGAGATTTTAAGACGTTCGCCCTAGTAGTTTGGACATTTTAAGACATTTTGCCCTATTTCTGTCAATTTTAAGACCTTTCGTGCCATTAAGATGTCGATTTTTTCCTGGCGAGCGATAGCGAGCCTGTAATTTAAGACCAACCGGCCTCCGGCCGGGACAATTTTCTACCGAAAAATGTACACATTTATCTTGAAAGGTGGTCTAGGGGGTGTAATTTTAAGGTTGATGGAGGTCTAAGCAACACACTAGAAACCTCCCCTTAACATTTAATGCAATTGCTTGTGAAAAATGGTATTTAACTGTGTTGGTGGTGTAATGGTTTAGGTGCTTGTGCTCGGGGTGTGGTGTCCCGAGTTGGAATCCCGGGAGGACCATATGCTTTCATTAGTTTATTCAAGTACATTGGGGTTTGGATTGATGATTAGTGTTAAGAACAGGGTGTTATTTATATCATTATATGTAAATACTATCTATCTATCTATCTATCTATATGAATGAAATGGTTTAATAAAGGCCTCTATTTATATGATCTTGGTATTACTCTAAGTATGCATCCCTTTTCTATTGTACAAGTGTGTTATATGTTGAGGAGGCACTATGACATTTGCCTGCACAAACTAGCCCTTCTCAGTAGCTGAAAATAGGCTGTCAAGGAGGCTAAGTTTCCGACCTGTCAATATTAGGAGGGACTGTCAATAGGAACCAGGCATAACATTATTCTTAACTGGGGGTAGTGTTTAGTTTTGGGTCTATTTATATATTAATATATATATATATTTTTTTATTTTTTATTTTTTTTTATTTTTGTATATTAGTTACCTCACTAGACCTTCATCAAGCTTTAAAATAACACCTCTTAGACCCCCTTTCAATATAAATTTGTAAATTTTTCGGTAGAAAAAATGTTCAGCCGAAGGCCGGTTCCTCCTAAAATTGTAGGCTCACTTTCGCTCGCCACGAAAAAATCGGCATCTGAATGGTACGACAGGTCTTAATATTGCGAAAGAAATGGGGCGTAATGTCTCAAAATCGGCAAACTAATGGAAAGTACGCCTTAAAATCTCAAAACTAATGAAGCTAAACACGAGGGAGAAGGAGTCCAGAAAAAACAACTACCTCCCCCTTATTACTGGTTGACAAAAAGTCGATTCTCACTCGCTATGGCGTATAGATAAGTTGGTTGGTTGGTTCATTGATTCTCACTCACTATGGTGTATAGATAAGTTGGTTGGTTGAGGTTCATTGATTCTCACTCACTATGGTGTATAGATAAGTTGGTTGGTTGAGGTTCATTGATTCTCACTCACTATGGTGTATAGATAAGTTGGTTGGTTGAGGTTCATTGATTCTCACTCACTATGGTGTATAGATAAGTTGGTTGGTTGAGGTTCATTGATTCTCACTCACTATGGTGTATAGATAAGTTGGTTGGTTGAGGTTCATTGATTCTCACTCACTATGGTGTATAGATAAGTTGGTTGGTTGAGGTTCATTGATTCTCACTCACTATGGTGTATAGATAAGTTGGTTGGTTGGTTCATTGATTCTCACTCACTATGGTGTATAGATAAGTTGGTTGGTTGAGGTTCATTGATTCTCACTCACTATGGCGTATAGATAAGTTGGTTGAGGTTCATTGATTCTCACTCACTATGGCGTATAGATAAGTTGGTTGGTTGGTTGGTTCATTGATTCTCACTCACTATGGTGTATAGATAAGTTGGTTGGTTGAGGTTCATTGATTCTCACTCACTATGGTGTATAGATAAGTTGGTTGGTTGAGGTTCATTGATTCTCACTCACTATGGTGTATAAATAAGTTGGTTGGTTGGTTCATTGATTCTCACTCACTATGGCGTATAGATAAGTTGGTTGGTTGGTTCATTGATTCTCACTCACTATGGCGTATAGATAAGTTGGTTGGTTGAGGTTCATTGATTCTCACTCAGTATGGCGTATAGATAAGTTGGTTGGTTGGTTCATTGATTCTCACTCACTATGGCGTATAGATAAGTTGGTTGGTTGAGGTTCATTGATTCTCACTCAGTATGGTGTATAGATAAGTTGGTTGGTTGAGGTTCATTGATTCTCATTCACTATGGCGTATAGATAAGTTGGTTGGTTGGTTCATTGATTTTCACTCACTATGGTGTATAGATAAGTTGGTTGGTTGGTTGGTTCATTGATTCTCACTCACTATGGCGTATAGATAAGTTGGTTGGGTCATTGATTCTCAATCACTGGCGTATAGATAAGTTGGTTGGTTGGTTCATTGATTCTCACTCACTATGGTGTATAGATAAGTTGGTTGGTTGGTTCATTGATTCTCACTCACTATGGCGTATAGATAAGTTGGTTGGTTGGTTCATTGATTCTCACTCAGTATGGCGTATAGATAAGTTGGTTGGTTGGTTCATTGATTCTCACTCACTATGGTGTATAGATAAGTTGGTTGGTTGAGGTTCATTGATTCTCACTCACTATGGCGTATAGATAAGTGGTTCATTGATTCTCACTCAGTTAGATAAGTTGGTTGGTTGGTTCATTGTTCTCACTCTTTCTATTCGAGTCAATCAAGGGTACAGATGAGTTTGGTGGCTTGTTCATTGTTGTTTTACTCTTTCTATTCGAGTCAATCAAGGGTACAGATGAGTTTGGTGGCTTGTTTCTTTGTTTATACTCTTTCCATTCGAGTCAATCAAGGGTACAGATGAGTTTGGTGGCTTGTTTCTTTGTTTATACTCTTTCCATTCGAGTCAATCAAGGGTACAGATGAGTTTGGTGGCTTGTTTCTTTGTTTATACTCTTTCCATTCGAGTCAATCAAGGGTACAGATGAGTTTGGTGGCTTGTTTCTTTGTTTATACTCTTTCCATTCGAGTCAATCAAGGGTACAGATGAGTTTGGTGGCTTGTTTCTTTGTTTATACTCTTTCCATTCGAGTCAATCAAGGGTACAGATGAGTTTGGTGGCTTGTTTCTTTGTTTATACTCTTTCCATTCGAGTCAATCAAGGGTACAGATGAGTTTGGTGGCTTGTTTCTTTGTTTATACTCTTTCCATTCGAGTCAATCAAGGGTACAGATGAGTTTGGTGGCTTGTTTCTTTGTTTATACTCTTTCCATTCGAGTCAATCAAGGGTACAGATGAGTTTGGTGGCTTGTTTCTTTGTTTATACTCTTTCCATTCGAGTCAATCAAGGGCACAGATGCGTTTGGTGGCTTGTTTAATTGGTTTACTCTTTCCATTCGAGTCAATCAAGGGCACAGATGAGTTTGTTGGCTTGTTTCTTTGTTTATACTCTGCATTCGAATCACTATAGGGGTATTGCGTAGATGAGTGTGTCGGTTCGTTCATTTGTTTTCCTTCTTTGTATTCAAGTCACTCAAGGGGTAATGCGTAGATTCGTTTGTCGGTTCGTTCATTTGTTTACACCCTTTGCATTCGAGTTACTTTGCATTCGAGTTACTCAAAGGAACAGATGAGTTTGTTGGTTTGTTCAGTTGTTTTTACTTATTGAATTCGAGTCACTCAAAGGAACAGATGAGTTTGTTAGTTTGTTTATTTTGTATTTACTCATTGCATTCGAGTCATTCAAGGGGTAATGCGTAAATTGAGTTTTTTGGCTTGTTCAATTGTTTTGACTCTTTGCATTAGAGTTATTAGCACCGATCAGATTTGAGTAATTAACATAAACACACACACACACACCTACACACACACACACACACAACATACGTAATTTACCGCGTACCGTATTGACCCTAAAGTTTAGCTAAATATATCCATGTTAAAGGTCATTCTCTAGCATTTATAAGACTTACACTTATAAACTGTAATATATACTTGGTTCCATGTCATCTCAACCAGTAGACCATTTCAACCAGTAGCTCTCAACCAGTGCCAAATTAACCCAGACCAACCAAACCAGTGTCAAAATATAGTACTAACCTAACCTAACCTAACCTAACCGTATTGGTTGATTTGGTACTGGTTGAGAGCTACTGGTTGAAATGGTCTACTGGTTGAGTTGACCGGTCACCTATATACTTGTATGTCGCGCATGGCTTGACATTATTCCCTTAAATCACATCAGAGAAGGTTACTAAACATTCCCCTTAGGAAATATACTGAAGAAAAGTTAGTATTTAACTTACAAATATAAATCTTTAAAGAACTGAGAATAATAGAGTTTATTGACAATAGGTATAATATATATAAGGCCGTGGTACAGTTCGCTGCGCAAGTTGCGTTCGTCTTTGAGATTTTATTTATGGACGTAAATATAGTACAATTTAATTTGAAATGTAGAATCTCACATAACAATTGCATACAAAGATGAATTAACTACTGCATTGCAAGGAACTGGCCTAATTCAACAATAATATTGCATACAAAGGTGAATTAACTACTGCATTGCAAGGAACTGGCCTAATTCAACAATAATATTGCATACAAAGGTGAATTAACTACTGCATTGCAAGGAACTGGCCTAATTCAACAATACCAGACCAGAAAAAAAAAAAAAAAAAAACGGATGGCTGGAGTAAAGTAGGAAAGAAGAGTAATTGGACAGAGGAAGAACAAGCGGAGAAGTGAGAAGTACAGTAGAAGACTGAAAGTTCTCGGGCTCAACCAAGTTGCTTCATTGGTATTCTTTCATAAATATAATATAGGAGTTGAACTGAACTTGTGCAGGTGGATATACATAAACAAATGTTGGTTTTATCCCTCACTCCGTGTGTGTTAAGGGAACATTTCCACTTGAGGAGTTTTCTTCTGAACGCCTTTATCCCTCATATTTAGCCCCATTGCCTTTGAGATTTTAAGACGTTCGCCCCATTAGTTTGGTGAACGTTCGCCCCATTTCTGTCGATTTTAAGACCTTTCGTGCCATTTAGGTGTCGATATTTTCCTGGGGAGCGATAGCGAGCCTGTAATTTAAGAGGAACCGGCTTTCGGCCGGGAATTTTTTTCTACCGAAATGTGTACACATTTATATCGAAGGGGGATTTTGGGATTATTTGTTAACCTTGATGGAGGTCTAGGGAACAAACTAAAAAGCTCCCCTTAAGGATGCCAGATTGACTCATAAGATACAGTAGACATTGTATATACACTCAGAAATTATGGATAGGAATATAGATACAGTAGACATTGTATATACACTCTCAGAAATTATGGATAGGAAAATGATATAATTATACAATGTTCCTAATTATCCATTGTAAGGCATATTTATAATGATACAGTTATATCCATCTTGTCCATGGATACAAAGCTAAATCACCATTAATGTACCCAATGATGGTATATACTTTGTGCATACCTTTTTTGTAACTTGGACTCTTTAGAGTGCAGGCTATAAAAATTGATATGCATGATGTAAGGTGTGTTTCCTGGAAGTGTATGTATGTGTATGTGTGTGATTCCGCCTCTGCTAGCCATATACATATATTCTCAAGGTTACTGAACACCTGCATCCTAATGGTACTCGGAACCGTGGTTGTTTACACTCCAGTATTTCACCTCACACAAAAATAGACCTTTACTTCTTTTTTTCTCGATACTTAAGGGGGTAGTACTCGCTTTTTATGGACCCCCTTCTCCCTCAAGTTTAGCATATTAGTTTTGAGGTTTTAAGACGTTCGTTCAGAGAGTTTGGCGATTGTGAGACATTTCGCCTTTTTTTTTTTTTTTTTTTTTTTTTCAATATTAAGACCTTTCGTGCCCTTTAGGTGTCGCTTTTTTCCTGGCGATCGAAAGCGAGCCTCTAATTTTAGAAGGAACCGGCCTTCGGCCGACACATTTTTCTACCTAAAAACTTACACATTTATTTTGAAAGGGGGTCTAGGGTGTGTTTTGCTAAGCTTGGAGGGCTAGCGAGGAAACAACAACAACAATAAATAAATAAATATGTAGCCCAAAACCCAAGCACTACCCCCTGTGTGTGTGTGTGTGTGTGTGTTGCACAGTCACTCATCATCACCATATTGCCACACCTGTTTCACCATCATCGTGTTTACCTCCACATAACACTTGGAGACAGTCGTGTGTGTGTGCGTGTGTTGATGTGTGTGTGTGTTGATGTGTATGTGTGTTGATGTGTGTGTGTGTGTTTACCTCCACACAACAGTTGGAGGGATGAGAGGAGAGGGGGTCTAGGATCAGGGAAAAGAAGAAGAGGGTGTGGGTGGGGGGGCAGTTTGGAGGATCAGAGAGAAATTAGGAGTTGTGGGGGGTCTGGGATGGGGGGTGAGGGGGGGGGGAGTGTTAGGGAATACATGTAGCATACAACCTAAATATAGAACTTTATACAAATAGATGCTACTTCTCCGTTTTCTACAGCTTTATGCTAATAGATTCCTACTTTACTTCACCATCAACTGTTGTATATATATATGTTTACTATCTTCAAATTATCCCCTGATGATGTAAAGGGCTGTGTGTGAGAGAGAGAGAGAGAGAGAGAGAGATATAGTGGGATTTGGTTCATTTCACCAAGTCATCATCTTTACCTCCCCCCCCCCTTGAATGGCCACAAAGGACCATATGGACCTGGTATAACGGAGGCTGCACAGGAGAGACTCTTATATACAAGGGCTTCAAGTACAGTATTGTTATTATGGTGATTATTATTATGATTACTTATACTGTCAAGATAATGTAGAGAGTGTAGATTTAAGGGAGCCCACCTCGCTTTTTTCTCTTTTTCTCCCTCTCTCTTTGACTTGTATCCATTCGGCCCCATTCAGCCTACTGTTTTAAGACGTTTACCCCCATCCAGGTGTCAATATTTTCCTGGCGAGCGGTAGCAAGCCAGCACATATTATATTTTTGTTTATATATAGATAGATATATAGATACTAAGTAATTATATCACATTACTAGGGTTTGGGTGACATATTGTAGATGTGCACTTAAGATTTTGGAAATATTGTATGGTTTGCAAGAATATTTCCTATTTGCATTTGATTGTCCTTAATGACTTTGATATGATAACATGTATATAATATTTACCGTCCACCAGCTTCCGACACACACACACACACAGACACAGACACACACACACACAGACACACACACACACAGACACACACACACACACACACACACACCGTCTTCAATATACTCCCACGCTCTTTAATCAACTTCTTGTTTTTACCCGAGTTGTTCAAGGGAAGCGTAAGTCTCTCTCTCTCTCTCTCGTTGTTATTCATCTCTTCCACTTTTCTTTCTTTGGAAGGTTTTGTTATTCGTTCTAGAGTTAAGTCCTGAGCAGGCAGAGAGAGAGAGAGACTTAATGGCTTTACTACCTCTCTTTAACTGAGATAGTGGGTCCATGGCAGATTAAAGCTAGCTCACATGACTCATTTTCCAGCGAAAATTAACTTGGTAGCGACGTGACCTTGGGGGTAAAATAAGGGGTTTGTTTATGGTCGATTCGTTCCCAATTACTTCGCCAACATCCCTTTTGAATTGTTCTGGCTTTTATTAAACGGTTTTATTCAGATATAGAGAGTTAATTGAGGCAGTTTTTACTCCTTTTGAGTCGTCGAGATCCTTCCTAAATTGCATAAAATCGTTTAATGATAGCCGGAACAGTATGTAAAAATGCATTATATAATACTGCAAGAGTTCCTCCTTTTCCTTCTCTTTCTCCTCTTTTTCCTATTCTTCTCTCTTTTCCTTTTCCTAGTCCCTTCTTCTCCCAGTCTTTCTATTCGTCCTCTTTCCTCTCCTGTTCCTCTTCCTCCTCCTATTCGTCCTTATCCTCCCCTATTTCCTCTTCCTCCTCCTATTCGTCCTTATCCTCCCCTATTTCCTCCTTCTTCTTCTTCTTCTTCTTCTTCTTCTTCTTCTTGAGAACAAACTTTTCCTATTTCGTGTGTTGAGTCCTTGCCGCAGGTCCGACTTCTAAGAACTTCCTTGTTGTAGTATATTAGTAAAGGAAAAATGAAATAGTTTACCATGCAACATTTTACTATTTTATGTAGTAAAGGAAAAATAGGAAATAGTTTACCATGCAACATTTTACTATTTTATGTAGTAAAGGAAAAAAATAAAATTTACCATGCAACATTTTGCTATTTTATGTAGATAAGGCACAATAGGAAATAGTTTACCATGCAACATTTTACTATTTTATGTAGTAAAGGAAAAATGAAATAGTTTACCATGCAACATTTTACTATTTTATGTAGTAAAGGAAAAAATGAAATAGTTTACCATGCAACATTTTACTATTTTATGTAGTAAAGGAAAAAATGAAATAGTTTACCCTGCAACATTTTACTATTTTATGTAGTAAAGGTAAAAATGAAATAGTTTACCATGCAACATTTTACTATTTTATGTAGTAAAGGTAAAAATGAAATAGTTTACCATGCAACATTTTACTATTTTATGTAGTAAAGGAAAAAATTAATAGTTTACCATGCAACATTTTGCTATTTTATGTAGGAAAGGCAAAATAGGAAATAGTTTACCATGCAACATTTTACTATTTTATGTAGTAAAGGTAAAAATGAAATAGTTTACCATGCAACATTATACTATTTTATGTAGTAAAGGAAAAAAATAGTTTACCATGCAACATTTTGCTATTTTATGTAGGAAAGGCAAAATAGGAAATAGTTTACCATGCAACATTTTACCTTTTTATGTAGTAAAGGTAAACATGAAATAGTTTACCATGCAACATTTTACTATTTTATGTAGTAAAGGCAAAAAAATAGTTTACCATGCAACATTTTGCTATTTTATGTAGGAAAGGCAAAATAGGAAATAGTTTACCATGCAACATTTTACTATTTTATGTAGTAGAGGTAAAAATGAAATAGTTTACCATGCAACATTTAACTATTTTATGTAGTAAAGGGGAAAAAAATAGTTTACCATGCAACATTTTACTATTTTATGTAGTAAAGGTAAAAATGAAATAGTTTACCATGCAACATTTTACTATTTTATGTAGTAAAGGAAAAAATTAATAGTTTACCATGCAACATTTTGCTATTTTATGTAGGAAAGGCAAAATAGGAAATAGTTTACCATGCAACATTTTACTATTTTATGTAGTAAAGGAAAAAGGAAATAGTTTACCATGCAACATTTTACTATTTTATGTAGTAAAGGAAAACAAATAGTTTACCATGCAACATTTTGCTATTTTATGTAGGAAAGGCAAAATAGGAAATAGTTTACCATGCAACATTTTACTATTTTATGTAGTAAAGGAAAACAAAAAGTTTACCATGCAACATTTTACTATTTTATGTAGTAAAGGCAAAAAAATAGTTTACCATGCAACATTTTGCTATTTTATGTAGGAAAGGCAAAATAGGAAATAGTTTACCATGCAACATTTTACTATTTTATGTAGTAGAGGTAAAAATGAAATAGTTTACCATGCAACATTTAACTATTTTATGTAGTAAAGGGGAAAAAAATAGTTTACCATGCAATATTTTACTATTTTATGTAGTAAAGGCAAAATAGGAAATAGTTTACCATGCAACATTTTACTGGCAGCTATTAGACGGTATTATTCAGCTTCGGAAGGATGTCTACCCGTTAAAAGAGTACAGCCTATCTCAATTAATCATTTTAGCTACCATAATTATATCCCTCCTAAGCTTCATAAAATCGTCACAATGTAGCTGAAATAAAACAAAAAGACGTCGCCGGTACTGTAACGAGAGAGAGAGAGAGAGATAAAAAAATAAAAAAAAGAGAGCGAGAGCGGAGAGATAAAGAGAAAGAAAGAAAGAAAGAGAGAAAAAGAGAGAGAGCGAGCGATTACTACATTCGTCATACGCTCCTGATATCAATAATCTTCAATACTCTTGATAATCACGGGTGTTTGGATGCCTCATTTTATGGGAGGGAAAGAGGGTCATGTGTGAGCTAGCTTTAATCTGAGCTTGACCCGCTGTCCTAGTTGTAAAAAGAAGTACAAAGGAAATCAAGCAACAACAGGTCTAGTGACCCTTCTAGGCTGCTTGTCCTCCAAAACACTGAGGATCAAGTGTCCATACAGTGGCTTAGAGTGGGTAAGGGAACATTGGAAAGGGAACTACTGCCCTGGAAATAATGTCCGTGGCAGGACTAGGAAGTTAGTAGGGGACATATGGGTTAGTAACTGAAGGGAGAATAAAATAAAGTTATTCATTTACAAACGCAGTCAGTCGCGGGTTTGATGCGAGATATTTGTCTAGGCGGAGTTTAAATGAATCAACGGTGCTGCAGTCTATAACGTCTCGGGGAAGCCCATTCCACAAGTTGACAACTCGATTGAAGAAGAAATTCTTAGATTCGTGTGAGTTA
The DNA here is from genome assembly GCA_032716605.1 of Paralithodes platypus. Taxonomy (NCBI): domain Eukaryota; kingdom Metazoa; phylum Arthropoda; class Malacostraca; order Decapoda; family Lithodidae; genus Paralithodes; species Paralithodes platypus. The sequence continues at coordinate 41,425,972 of CM064482.1, read as the reverse complement.
AAAGATTTACCAATAATTTTGCAACCGTTTCCCCGCGTGTAATTAGATTGGCCGATAGTGAAGTACTTACTACAGTTCATATTGTCGATGCCTTTGATGATTTTGAACACTTGAATTAAGTCACCTCTTAATCTGCGCTGGGTTAAAGGAAATAGATTGAATTCTCTAAGACGCTCTTCGTATGGTTTGTTCTTTAGGCTACGTATCATTTTGGTAACTCTACGTTGAACTCGTTCTAGCTTGTTTATGTCTTTTTGGTAATAAGGGCACCAGCATTGAACGCAGTATTCCAGAAGAGGGCGGACTAAGGAATTGTAAAGGCTGGGAATTCTCTCACTATCACTCATTCTCACTCAATATCACACTCACTCTCTCTCTCTCTCTTTCTCTCTCTCTCTGCATGTGTGTGTGTGTGGGGGGGGGGGGGGGTAGCTGTGGGTTGGTTTAGCTGTGCACATGGATTGGTCTAGCTGTGAGTGTGAGTTGGTCTAAATGTTGGTGTGGGAATGGTCTAGCTGTGGATATACTGTAGATTGGCTTAGCTGTGGGCGCGGTATGGTCTAGCTATGGGCATGGATAGGTCTAGCTGTACACATGGGTTGGGCTAGCTGTGGGTGTAGGTTGGTTTATTTGTGGGTGTGGGTATAGGTCTAGCTGTGGGGATGGATAGGTCTAGCTGTACACATTGGTTGGACTAGCTGTGGGTGTAGGTTGGACTAGCTGTGGGTGTAGGTTGGGGTATGAACTGGTTTTGTGGGCGGGCATCATGATGGGCGGGGTCCCGGGGTTGTCTGGGCCGGGGCACACACACCACACGGGCGGGACACCTGGGCCATGTCCTGGTCAGTCAGAGAGAGTAATAATAATAATAATAATAATAATAATAATAATAATAATGTTTATTTCCACCAATAGTGGTTATTCTTGTGTACATTATTTACAATATATGCAATATGTATTGGAGAATGTTTGCCTAAGAGGCGAACCCTGTTACATGTTTATAGTTAATATTGAACTGCCCGTCCTTATTATGTTAGTATAAACAATTACATACATTTAGTGAGTGAGAGTGTGAGTCTGTGTGAGAGAGTGTGTGTGTGTGTGTGAAAGAAATAACTACAAAAAACGATAATAACAACACATAGATATGTATGCAAAGGTACAACGTAAGAGAGAGAGAGAGAGAGAGAGAGAGAGAGAGAGAGAGAGAGCATAATTCATACCTATAATCAGTGTAGTGCATCTTCCCGTCCTATGTTGCTATTATGTCTTCCCTTCACTACTACTATAGCAACAGCACAAGAATCACCACCTCTATCATACCAACAGCTAAACAGAGTAATACCATACCTTGTTTATTATATCTATCTATCTATCTATCTATCTATCTATATATATATATCTCTCTCTCTCTCTCTCTCTCTCTCTCTCTCTCTCTCTCTCTCTCTCTCTCTCTCTCTCTCTCTCTCTCTCTCTCTCTCTCTCTCTCTCTCTCTCTCTCTCTCTCTCTATCTATCTATCTATCTATCTATCTATCAGGCACGTACCCCTTTATTATATTTATTTTTTTATTTTTATTTTTTTTAGCTGGGTGTGGCCGACTCGAGACAGAGCCCGAACAGGGATAACACAACACAAAACAAAAACAAAACGCAAATTCACACACATCTACTGTAGGTCGCCCAGGAGAAGACCTAGAGACGAGGGATCACTATAAGCACTCCAGCACTCACCCGGCCAAAAATCGAAACCTCTATCCTCTGTAACTCTGAAAGGCTTAGAACGTCACCACACCAACAAATCATAACCACCAGCATCATAACAAGATAAACAACAACAACAACAACAACACCTATAACACCATTATCAACACAACAACAACAACAACAACACCAATAACATCATAAACAAGACTACAAGAACATCATCAACAACAACAACAACACTTATAGCATCATACACAATACCGCAACAACAACGAAAAAAACCCTCCAACAACACCTACAACATGATAAACAACAACAACAACAACACCTACAACATGATAAACAACAACAACAACAACAACAACACCTACATGATAAACAACACTACCATAACAACAACAACAACAACAACAACAACACCTACATGATAAACAACACTACCATAACAACAACAACAACAACACCTACAACATGATAAACAACACTACCATAACAACAACAACAACAACACCTACAACATGATAAACAACACTACCATAACAACAACAACAACAACACCTACAACATGATAAACAACACTACCATAACAACAACAACAACACCTACAACATGATAAACAACACTACCATAACAACAACAACAACAACATCCTGAGTCGGAGCCCATGTGTTAGTGTTTATATTGGTGGTGGGTAGAGGGCAGCACGTGGAGGTGTGTGTGTATGTGTATGTGTATGTGTGTGGGTGTGTGTGTGTGTGTGTGGAGATAGATAGATAAATATATAGGTAAGTAGGTATACACAGACAAATAGGTGAATAGTGAGAGAGAGAAAGTGTGTGTGTGTGTGTGGGGAGATAGATAGATAGGTATGCACAGATATAAGTAGAAGGAGAGAGAGAGAGAGAGAATAAGTGTGTGTGTGTGTATTGGGGGCGGTGGGTATGGTGGAGTTTTGGCACCAGCACAACTATTACATCCTTCTTACATCTCTCTCTCTCTCTCTCTCTCTCTCGTCTTCCAAATAGGTCATGTTGCTTTTTTCTCTTCTTCTTAACACTCTTCTGGTGATGTCATTCTTGCGTTTCTCTTCCTCATTCCTCCGTATTTCCTTTATACCCTACCCATCTCCCATTATCCAAATTCACCTGACTGTTTCCCATTCTCTTTCCTATTTTACGTGCTTCTGTTTTCCGTACATTTCCTATTTGTATCTATCTATATACCTGTCTGTTTATCTATCTATGCATTTTTATCTTTGTTTGTCTTTCATTTAGGCCATCTTGTTCTCTCCATCTTCTCCAACTCTCTTATTTGGTCTCCTCCTAGCTCTGTTCCTCCTCCTCCTCCTCCTAAACCTTCTCTTCCAATTATTTTCCTTCTCCAACTTTCTTCCCTCTCCTCTTCCTCCTCCTCCTCCTCCAACTCTCCTCCTCCTCCTCCAACTCTCCTCCTCCCTCCTCCTCCAACTCTCCTCTCCCTCCTCCTCCCTCCTCTTCCTTCTTTTCCTCCTCCCCTTCCACTGCTGCGTACCTACTCCTCTACCCCCACCACCATCCCTCTTGAACTAACACGAGGAAGCCCAAACAAACTGCGTGCAACCAATTTTGGTACACGCTGAGAGAGAGAGAGAGAGAGAGAGAGAGAATGAGTGAGTGAGTGAGTGAGTGAGAGAGAGAGAATGAGTGAGTGAGTGAGTGAGTGAGTGAGTGAATGAATGACAGTGAAGCCATTATATTCGCGATGTTGGGTTAAACCATAGACTCCTCTCCTCCACCAACCAACTTCACTTCTAAACTCAATTAATGAAATCAACAAATACATACATGTGGCACTCCAAGGACTCGAACCTAGGATACTCACACCGAAATTCCGCGCACTTATGCATTACGCTATCAAGACAATTGTACATAACTATTGCTAAGGAGAGATTGAAGGAGGAAAAACAACAACTACAACAACAACAAAACAAAACAACGACAGTAAAACAAACAAAACACAAAAACAACAAACAAACAAACAGCACCTCTAGGAAGGATTCTTAGGGTAAATTGTTTAAAAAAGGAGATCGGGAGTCGCCACAACCAAAGCCCTTGGGCATATGGAGTCTTGGTGTGGGAGGGAGGGAGGGAGGGAGGGAGGCAAAACATGGGGAAGGAATGGGGAACTGAAGGTTATATAGATCTGTATTTGCTTGGTCAAGTATGATATTGTTATTATGACGCGATTTTGAGCCTATTGGGGATACTTTAAAGCCTTTGTTATCATCAGGGGTATTTAGAAACCTTTAGTTTAGTTACTTCAACCTCTGCAGTTGTCTTTGAGTTAGCTGTGGGCAGAAAACTAATTTTGGAGAGATTTTATAAGAGAGAGAACTCTATTTCTGATTGCTAATCTGGCAACCTCTGCGTCATATGAGTCTGAAGGGGTTAAATCCTACCTAAGGTCACCTAAGGTTTTGTTCGCCATTCATCTAGTGGCACCGAGGAGCGCGCCGCCCCTCGTTCTGGGTGGTGATAGAAATAATGCTATATAGAAATAATGTTGAGAAAAATATGTTGATAATTGGATTTTTTTGTTTATAATACCACATTGAGAGATTATATAATTTGTTGGAATGAGTGTTGAGACGGGTTTGATGACTATAAGACAGGTCCTATAGTCTATGTGGTAGATCGGATATACGACCACTGGTTATATGAGAGAGGGGGGGGGGGAGGGGGAGGGAGAGGGAAGGAGAGAGAGAGATTATGAAAGAATGAAAGAGAGAGAGAGAAAAAAAATGAAAGAGAGAGAAAGAGAAGAGGATTTTAAGATGTTTCACCCCATTGGTTTGGCAACAAGAAGATGTTTCGCCCCTTTCAGGTGTCGATTTTTGTTCTGGGTGTAAGATAGCGACTCTGAAAGTCATCAGCTTTCGGTCACGACATTTTTCTATCAAAAATGTAAAAAATTAGCTTGTAGGGGATCTGGTGGGCGTATTTTAGAAGGTGTTTATGTTAGCCTAGGGGGCAAACTAAAAAAAATATATATATATTACTCGAAAATGGCAAAAACAAGCCAAATCCTCAATATTAAATAAACCTAATGTTATAATAACCCCCAAGACGTCGGCCCAGATAGTGTTAAGGGGAGGTATCTAGTTTGTTCTCTAGACTTCCATCAAGCTTAAAATTACACCCCCTAAATCCCCTTTCAAGATAAATTTGTAAATTTTTCGGTAGAAAAATGTCCCGGCCGAAGGCCGATTTCTCTTAAATTACAGGCTCGCTATCGCTCGCCAGGAAAAAATCGACACCAGAATGACACGAAAAGTCTTAAAATTGACAGAAATGGGGCGAACGTTCTTAAAATCGCTAAACTAATGGGGCGAACGTTATAAAATATAAAAAACAATGGGACTAAACCTGAGGGAGAAAGGGGGCCAGAACAAAAATATCTCAAGTGGACATCTCCCCTTATATTAAGAGCAAAGGTGAGGATAGGCAAGGATGGCTAAGGATGGGTGCAGCAAAAACAAAAACAAAAATATATATATATATATATAAATAAAATGGTTGCTCGTCCTGCATTGGTTTCGATCCATTATATTTGACATTTACTGGTGGTTAGGGAATGTGTAATGTGTTCTGGATACATGTGCTGAAGGTTCGGGTTATCTAGGGTGTGTGTGTGTGAGAGATGCACGATAGATGGATAGACATACAGAGAGAGAGAGAGAGAGCAATTAAATACCTACTTAAAACTCGCTAAAAGAGGGAGTGTCCAAGAATTAAGCTACTGAGAGAGAGAGAGAGAGAGAGAGAGAGAGAGAGAGAGAGAGAGAATCCAGGTGGGGGCCGATTTTCAAGGTAAGATTTGGGCGTGTGTGTGCTTTCAGGGTCGCGTTGATGGGGGGGGGGGGGGAGGGGGAGAGACACTAAACGTAAACAAATAATATACAGCATAATGGCGTCCCTTTATATGGGGGGGGGGGGTGAGATTGTTGTTGTTTTTTGGGGTAGGGGTATTTATTACGTTTTTCCGGCATTTATCAAGTTTTATTCGGCATTTATCATATTTCGGTTTTTATCACGTTTTATTCGGTGTTTATCATGTTTTATTCGGTATTTATCATGTTTTATTCGGTATTTATCAAGTTTTATTCGGTGTTTATCACGTTTTATTCGGTATTTATCACGTTTTATTTGGTATTTTTCACGTTTTATTCGGTATTTATCACATATTCGGTATTTATCACGTTTTATTCGGTATTTATCATGTTTTATTCGGTATTTATCATGTTTTATTCGGTATTTATCACGTTTTATTCGGTATTTATCACGTTTTATTCGGTATTTATCATGTTTTATTCGGTATTTATCACGTTTTATTCGGTATTTATCATGTTTTATTCGGTATTTATCATGTTTTATTCGGTATTTATCATGTTTTATTCGGTATTTATCACGTTTTATTTGGTATTTATCATGTTTTATTCGGTATTTATCATGTTTTATGCGGTATTTATCATGTTTTATTCGGTATTTATCACGTTTTATTTGGTATTTATCATGTTTTATTTGGTATTTATCATGTTTTATTCGGTATTTATCATGTTTTATTCGGTATTTATCACGTTTTATTCTGAAATTATCACGTTCTTTCGGCATTTATCACGTGTTTTGGCATTTATCAAGTTTTGTTGGCATTTGTCACCTTTTTTGGCATTAATCGCGTTGTCTTTCGGCATTTAGCGATCCCCTTCTTGTGTTTGCAACGTTTTGGTGCCCTAATGCGTAGCCATTCGCAATTATAAGCTGACGATAAGAGCGCCCAGGTGTACAAGAGAGAGAGAGGGAGAGAGAGAGAGAGAGAGAGAACAGGTGTGGTAACAGAAGGGGTAGAGTGTAAACAAAGACGGCAACTGGGGACGATTAGCTTGTAAACAACAGGTAGTATGAGAGAGAGAGAGAGAGAGAGAGAGAGAGAGAGAGAAAGAGAGAGAGTAACAAGGTGAACTCTAGATCCCTGTGTGATATCAACAGGTATAATGTACGGTAGCGCTAATAAGTCAAGTCTCAGCTGTCATTACGTCTGGCTCGCTCTAGTGCTGTGTTAATGTCTGTCATATGTTAAGGGGAGGTTTTTAGTTGGTTCCCTAGACCTCCATCAAGCTTAATATTACACCCCCTTGAGTCCCTTTCAAGATAAATTTGTACATTTTTTGGTAGAAAAATTTCCCGGCCGAAGGCCGGTTCCTCTTAAATTACAGGCTCGCTATCGCTCGCCAGGATAAAATTGACACCTGAATGGCACGAAAGGTCTTAATATGGGGTGAAAGTTCTTAAAATCGCTAAACTAATGGGGCAAACTTTTTATAATATCAAAAGCAATGGGGCTAAACATGAGGGAAAACGGGGTCAAGAAAAAAATCCCTGAAGTGGAGATCTCCCCTTAAATAGGGTGTGTAAGGGTAGGATCACGTTTGTATATCTCACTCGACACGACTATATCAAGTTTCAGATATTGCTGATACGAATTGTTGATGAAAATATACTAGACCTGACTTATTAGGCCGACTGTACACGAAGACCTGACTTATTAGGCCGACTGTACACGAAGACCAGTTTACGACAGGTGGTCGGGACTGGCTGGTAAACAACAGGAATTTACAAGGAGTTACAAGGCATATTTATAGTCTATTCGCTGTAAGTAGGCGAAATATCATGACCTCTAACCTTTGTAACTAAAAAACGACTTGAGTAATCGATCTAATATTTATACCATTTGGGAAGAGTCAGTCAAGGAATAGATGTGGAAATTTACAGCTAATTTGCTCTAGCCCTTTTTGAGTTACAGAGGATAGAAGTCATGATTTCTCGTCTACTTCCAGCGAACAGACTATAGAATCTCGAATACCTTGCGGTCCATTCCGGGGAGATACTCGTGAAAGGAGAGAGACTGTTTAGTGCACTTCACTCATTACTGAGTGTGCACAAATAATATATATTCTCTTCTTGAACTGCTCTACTGAAAAACTGTTTACAAATTCCGAGGGAAGTTTGTTCTAGGTAGAACAGATCATATATGTGAAAAGGTTTCCACAAATACCAGTGCTTACATTTTTTCAATTCTCACTTCCAGCCATAGTTGTGTGTTGTATTCATATAGAGGTTAAACATTTTGCTGTGATCCACATTGTCAAACCCATTAAGCTTTATAAAAACTTCAATGAGCTGACCTCGTAGTCTGAGTAAGAGAGAGAGAGAGAGATATTTTGTTGTTCGTATAGTTTGCTAGCATTGCCTTTCATTAAATAAAGTAACACCTCTATTAGTTTATAATAAAGTAACACCTCTATTAGTTTATAATAAAGTAACACCTCTATTAGTTTATAATAAAGTAACACCTCTATTAGTTTATAATAAAGTAACACCTCTATTAGTTTATAATAAAGTAACACCTCTATTAGTTTATAATAAAGTAACACCTCTATTAGTTTATAATTTGGACTAGCTTGCCCATAGGTACTATAAGGTTAAGCCAGTCAATCAGTAGCCAGCCTTACTCCCACAAGAGTTAGGGAGGATCAGCAAAAGACACAAGAAAGGCAGAGGAGGTGACAAGAGAAGAACACATATAACATGTTTATGCAGTATGAATAACTATGTGTATCACAACAAACTATGTAAGGCTAATTGATCTCTCCTCCGCCTGCCAATTACCCCATACTCTCTCTCTCTCTCTCTCTCTCTCTCTCTCTCTCTCTCTCTCTCTCTCTCTCTCTCTCTCTTTTATAATTAAGTCCTGGCCACCTCGCAGAGATCGTAAGAGATGTGTGGCCAGTGTATCTATGTAAATCTTATGTACAACTTATTCCAAGCTTTTCGAGAGAGAGAGAGAGAGAGAGAGAGAGAGAGAGAGAGAGAGAGAGAGAGAGAGAGAGGTACGAAATAGTGACAATAGAGGTGTGGGCGAGAGAGTGTGTGAGTGTTATGTAAATGTGGGGGGGGGTAGGAGGTAGAGGGGTAAGGTATCAGGTGGGGATAGGGGATGAGGGCAGGGGGTTAGGTATCAGGTAGGGATAGGGGTAAGGTAACAGGAGGGGGTAGGTGGTGAGGGTGGGGGTGGAGTAAGGGTGGGGGTAGTGGGTATAGTATCAGGTGGGGAAGGTGTAATAATGGGGGTAGGGATTTTTTTTGGGGGTGGGGGGTGGGGCTTTAGGTTAACCACATCAACACCTCCCTCCCCCCCTTATATTCCACTCTGTCATACTTCCTCCTTCCCATCTTAACTGTTCCTCATAAATCCCTCATCAACCAGTCTCCCTTGTACGACGTTGTATAGTGTTTGTTGATCTTCTCCATTTCTTTGCTAGTTGCACATCTGTTGTGTTTACTTACAGTGCAATTTTTTTTTTCTTATGTCTCTC
>CM064482.1:41403903-41416755 GCA_032716605.1 Paralithodes platypus | reverse complement strand
GACCAGGTGAGTTAATGAGGAGACCAGTGAGTTAATGAGGGAGACCAGGTGAGTTAATGAGGGAGACCAGGTGAGTTAATGAGGGAGACCAGGTGAGTTAATGAGGGAGACCAGGTGAGTTAATGAGGGAGACCAGGTGAGATTTATAGGTTATTTCAGGTAAAGTTGATCGCATTATATTGTATATATACTCCCGGATTTTATGTTTGTTTTGATTTAGTTTCCTCCCACGACCACCATCAAGCTTTAAAAAATCACCCCCAAGACCCTCCTTCAAGATTAATTTGTACATTTTTCGATAGAAAAATGCCTCGTCCAAAGGCCGGTAACTCCTAAATTGCAGGCTCGCTATCGCTCGCCAGGACAAAAATCGGCACCTAAATGACACAAATAGTCTTAAATTAAATATTGATAAATAAATGGAGCGAAAGGAAGTCTTAAATTAAATATTGATAAATAAATGGAGCGAAAGGAAGTCTTAAATTAAATATTGATAAAGAAATGGGGCGAAAGGTCATCAGGTGGGGCGAAAGGTAATACAGGTGGGACGGACCCAACACACCTGTCGACCGATGCTACCCCAGGCTTAATGAGGGAGACCAGGTGAGCTAATGAGGGGGACCAGGTGAGTTAATGAGGGGGACCAGGTGAGGTTTAGTGTTTATATCAGGTAAAGTTGGTCACATTAATTCATATACATTCCATGATTTTTGGTATGTGCATGGATGAGACAAAAGGCAAAGCTGACTGCAACAAGTGTCCTCCCCAAGGTTGAAGGAGTGATAGAGGTACGTTAGAGTTAAGGGGAGGTTTTTAGTTTGTTTTGTTTTCCTCCAGCAATCTTAAACTTTCACCCCTTTGACCCCCTTTCAAGATAAATGTGTACATTTTTCGGTAGAAAAATGTCCCGGCTGAAGGCCGGTTACTCTTAAATTACAGGCTCGCTATCGCTCGCCAGGATAAAATCGACACCTAAATGGCACAAAAGGTCGTAAAATTGACAGAATGGGGCGGAAATTCTTAAAATGACCAAACTAATGGGGCAAACGTCTTGAAATCTCAAAAGCAATGGGGCTAGACATGAGGGAGAAAGGGGTCAAGAAAAAAATCCCTCAAGTGGAAATCTCCCCTTAATTTAGGTGTGTTGGAAAGAAGTGACGTGGTACCTTAGGTGGCGTTTTATTTTATATCAAAGAAAGTCTTAACCCGACCCTCGTGTCAAAACCTCAAATTGTGAACGTCGACACATCTTTTGTGCTAATAAAGAATAATAAAGATACAAAAATAATACTTGCGTTAATATACAGACCTCCAGCTCAATCAGTGCAAACAGACCGAGAAATTTACGAACAAATTGCAGATGTAAGTAACTCACAAGATACCGTAATTTTTGGCGACTTTAATTTACCTGTGACCAAGTGGGGCCATACTCTTACTTCACACTCCGGACATGACTTGTATACGAACTTGCAAGAGAGTTCGCTTTATCAATTTGTTTCGAATGCCGACCCGTGGTAATAACGTTCTTGACATTGTACTTGCAACAAAAGAAGAATTGATAGAGAATTTGAATGTTGGTGATGAATTCAGTAACAGCGACCATCGTAGCGATAACTTTCACTTTAAAGTTTACTAGTAACGAACCAAATAGTAGCATCGAAAAAGTCCCTAATTTCAAGAAAGCAAACTTCCATAAACTTAGAGCTATGTTTAAAGAAACTGACTGGAGCTTTTTAATTAACAATAACGACATAAATACATCTTGGAAGTTATTCGAAAACCACTTACCTAAAAGCAGTGCAAGACTGCATACCATCGAAAATACGGCGTCCAGGCCATAATAATAAGCCCAAATGGTGGAATAAAGATATTTCAAACTGCCTGCTTGCTAAAAAATTTGCTAATGATAGATTAAAATCCTCACAAAATGACGAAGAACGGGTGAAATTTGTAGATCTACGACGCAAAGCCAAAAAGTTAATTAAGCAAAGTAAAAAGACCTTAGAGTTACATATTGCGAATCAAAGTAAAACAAACCCGAAAGAATTCTATAGTTATATCAGAAAGAAAAAGTAGTTACTTCAACTGTTGGACCGTTAGTCGATGAAAAAGGAGAATACACCAAAGACGAAGTACAAATGAGTAATGCCCTCAATACCTTCTTTGCCATCAGTTTTTACAACAGAAGACCTCAGTGATATCCCTACACCATCGCCGATTCAGATTGATAATTCAGATGTTCTAAGCAATATCACCGTTACAGAGAGAGAAGTATTGAATTGTTTAGATAAACTCAAGGTAAATAAAACGCCAGGACCTGATACAATCTCGCCTAGAGTTCTAAAGGAAGCTAAGAAAGAGCTCTCCAAACCACTGACATTACTATTCAATAAATCCTTGCAGTCTGGAACTATGCCTGATCAGTGGAAGCTAGCCAACGTAACACCGATATTAAAAAAAGGCAGCAAATCCCTACCCAGTAACTATCGTCCAATTAGCTTAACCTCAGTTGTATGTAAAATGCTAGAAACGGTCATACGAGACAGACTCGTAAATCACTTAGAGGAAAATAACATACTTAAAGATACTCAACACGGCTTTCGTAAAAAACGTTCCTGTTTAACAAACCTCTTAGACTTCTTCCACGATATCCTCAACCTCTACGATGAGAGTAAAGCTGTAGATATTATATACCCTGGATTTCAAAAGGCCCTTGACCAAGGTCCCCCCAAACGTTTACTGCTAAAACTACAAGCGCATCGAATACAAGACGGTGTGTTGAAATGGATAGACAATTGGCTCCGCAACAGAAAGCAAAGGGTAGTCATAAACGGTAAGGCATCTAAATGGACCAATGTAAGTAGCGGGTACCCCAGGGATCGGTACTAGGACCAATTCTCTTTCTAATTTACATCAACGCCATAGATGAGGGTCCCACCTGCACAATCTCAAAATTTGCTGACGATACAAAAATTGCAAATAGCGTACTCTCAAAAGAACAAGTTGACGATATGCAACACAATCTAGATAAATTGTCATGTTGGGCCCAAATTTGGCAAAATGAGTTTCAATGCGGATAAATGTAAAGTACTACATGTCGGATACCTAAATGAGAAAGCAAACTATTCGATGAATGGCACTCAGCTTAAGAATGTAAAACAGAGAAACTGATCTGGGAGTAACCATATCGAGTAACCTAAAACCGAGTCAACAATGTTCAGAGTTGTTAAGAAGGCAAACAAAATAATTGGCTTTATAGGCAGGTCATTTGAAGGCATAAATCCAAAGAAGTTATCCTAACCCTTTACAATTCCTTAGTCCGCCCTCTTCTGGAATACTGCGTTCAATCCTGGTGCCCTTATTACCAAAAAGATATAAACAAGCTAGAACGAGTTCAACGTAGAGTTACCAAAATGATACCTAGCCTAAAGAACAAACCATACGAAGAGCGTCTTAGAGAATTAAATCTATTTCCTTTAACCCAGCGCAGATTAAGAGGCGACTTAATTCAAGTGTTCAAAATCATCAAAGGCATCGACAATATGAACTGTAGTAAGTACTTCACTATCGACCAATCTAATTACACGCGGGGAAACGGTTGCAAAATTATTGGTAAATCTTTTAACTCGCACGAATCTAAGAATTTCTTCTTCAATCGAGTTGTCAACTTGTGGAATGGGCTTCCCCGAGACGTTATAGACTGCAGCACCGTTGATTCATTTAAATTCCGCCTAGACAAATATCTCGCATCAAACCCGCGACTGACTGCGTTTTGTAAATGAATAACTTTATCCTCCCCTCAGTTACTAACCCATATGTCCCCTACTAACTTCCTAGTCCTGCCACGTTAGTGGCAGGGCAGTAGTTCCCTTTCCAATGTTCCCTTACCCACTCTAAACCACTGTTTGGACACTTGATCCTCAGTGTTTTGGAGGACAAGCAACCTAGAAGGGTCACTAGATCTGTTGTTGCTTGATTTCCTTTGTACTCCTTTGTACTCCTTTGTATGCTTGCTAAGGGGAGATATTTAGTTTGTTTCCTAGACCTCCATCAAGCTTAAAAAAAATGCTTCAAATTCCGGGTCTCCAGGCATTTTAGCTCGAACGTCCCTTGATTTTGGCCCTGTCACTCTTTCAAATCTGGGGAGGCACTCGTTGCAGGTAGTTATGCCTTTGATCTCTCATAAAAAAAAAAAAAAAAAAAAAAAAAAAAAAAAATAGTTATGAGAGGTTAGACCGTTAGAGGTTACGATTTCTGCCCAACCTAAATGAACAGACTATAATAGCCAAAATAAATATTAAAATGCCATCTGATTGAAGGGGGTAATGCTGATGACTATTATTATCAGGTCAGGCTCTGTCTCGAGTCGGCCACCCCCAGCTTAAAAAAAAAAAAAATATGGGGTATGTGCCTGAGTGTATAATTATATATATATATATATATAATATAATATATATATATATCTATATTATATAATATATATATACCGGTATATATATATATATATATATATATATATAATTATATATATATACCAGTATATATATATATTTTTTTTTTCTATGTGAGTGATGGAGACAAAAGGCAGAACTACCTGTAGCGAGTGCCTCCCCCAGAGTTGAAAGAGTGACAGGGCCAAAATCAAGGGACGTTCGTTCGATAGATAGATTGTCATAATGATGATTGTCCCTCCTAAAAGTGTGTGTATTGTTGCAGGTGTTGCTGATCAACGGTCGTGATGTAAGTGCCATGACCCACGAACAGGTAGTCAACTTCATCCGTGCCTCCCGAGAATGTCACTCCGGCGAACTGGTCCTCACAGTCAAACAGAATGGTATGTACAGTCTTTAGTAACCTTTATATGTGAAAGAATGGTATGTACAGTCTTTACTAACCTTTACATGTGGAAGAATGGTATGTACAGTCTTTAGTAACCTTTATATGTGGAAGAATGGTATGTACATTCTTTACTAACCTTTATATGTGGAAGAATGGTATGTACAGTCTTTAGTAACCTTTATATGTGGAAGAATGGTATGTACAGTCTTTACTAACCTTTATATGTGGAAGAATGGTATGTACAGTCTTTAGTAACCTTTATATGTGGATAATGGTATGTACAGTCTTTACTAACCTTTATATGTGGAAGAATGGTATGTACAGTCTTTAGTAACCTTTATATGTGGAAGAATGGTATGTACAGTCTTTACTAACCTTTACATGTGGAAGAATGGTATGTACAGTCTTTAGTAACCTTATGTGAAAGAATGGTATGTACAGTCTTTACTAACCTTTACATGTGGAAGAATGGTATGTACAGTCTTTAGTAACCTTTATATGTGGAAGAATATACAGTCTTTACTAACCTTTATATGTGGAAGAATGGTATGTACAGTCTTTAGTAACCTTTATATGTGGAAGAATGGTATGTACAGTCTTTACTAACCTTTATTGTGGGAAGAATGGTATGTACAGTCTTTAGTAACCTTTATATGTGGAAGAATGGTATGTACAGTCTTTACTAACCTTTATATGTGGAAGAATGGTATGTACAGTCTTTAGTAACCTTTATATGTGGAAAATTAGTACAGTCTTTACTAACCTTTATATGTGGAAGAATGGTATGTACAGTCTTTACTAACCTTTATATGTGGAAGAATGGTATGTACAGTCTTTACTAACCTTTATATGTGGAAGAATGGTATGTACAGTCTACTAACCTTTATATGTGGAAGAATGGTATGTACAGTCTTTACTAACCTTTATATGTGGAAGAATGGTATGTACAGTCTTAACCTTTATATGTGGAAGAATGGTATGTACAGTCTTTACTAACCTTTATATGTGGAAGAATGGTATGTACAGTCTTTACTAACCTTTATATGTGGAAGAATGGTATGTACAGTCTTTAGTAACCTTTATATGTGGAAGAATGGTATGTACAGTCTTTAGTAACCTTTATATGTGGAAGAATGGTATGTACAGTCTTTACTAACCTTTATATGTGGAAGAATGGTATGTACAGTCTTTACTAACCTTTATATGTGGAAGAATGGTATGTACAGTCTTTACTAACCTTTATATGTGGAAGAAGTAACACCCCGTTCTTTAAGGGGAGATATCCACTTGAGGGATTTTTTTCTTGACCCCTTTCTCCCTCATGTTTAGCCCCATTGCTTTTGATATTATAAAATGTTTGCCCCATTAGTTTAGCGATTTTAAGAACTTTTACCCCATATTAAGACCTTTCGTGCCATTTAGGTGTCGATTTTATCCTGGCGAGCGATAGCGAGCCTGTCCTTTGGCCGGGACATTTTTCTACCGAAAAATGTACAAATTTATCTTGAAAGGGACTCAAGGGGGTGTAATTTTAAGGTTGATGGAGGTATAGGGAACAAACTGAATACCTCCCCTTAAGGGGGGTGACCTGCTTTTTGTTATTTCTGTCCTTTTCTCTCTTTCTCTGGCTTGTATCCATTCGGCCCCATTCAGCCAACTATTTTAAGACGTTTATCCCCATCTAGGTGTCGATTTTTCCTGGCGAGCGATAGCGAGCCAGCATTATATGAAGAAATCCGGCTTTGCCGGAGAAATTTTTCTATCGAAAAATGTACAAATTTAGCCTGCTGTCAAACAAAAATAAAAAATATGCTGGCTCGCTACCGCTCACCAGTAAAAAATTGACACCTGGATGGGGATAAACGTCTTAAAACAGTAGGCTGAATGGGGCCAAATGGATACAAGCCAGAGAAAGATAGAAAAGGACAGCACAAAAACTGGTGCTCCCAGTCAAACAGAATGGTATGTACAGTCTTTAGTAACCTTTATAATAATTATGGTATGTAGAATAAGACGTATCACCCCGGGAAGAAATCCACACACCTCGATGGGGACAAACGTCTTAAAATAGTTGGCTGAATGGGGCCGAATAGATTCAAGCCAGAGAAAGAGAGAAAAGGACAGAAATAACAAAAAGCAGGTCACCCCGCTTAAGGGGAGATATCCACTTGAAGCATTTTTTTTTTCGGACCCCTTTCTCCCTCATGTTTAGTCCCATTGCTTTTGAGATTTTAAGACGTTCGCCCCATTAGTTTGTCGATTTTAAGAGCATCCAGGGTGACCTGGATGTGTGAGAGTTTGTGTTTTTTATCTGTGTTTATTTTTTGTTTTATGTTGTTTTTGTGTTTTCCCTGTTCTTACTCTGTCTTGAGTCGGCTTCCCCCAAAATGGGGATTGGGCCTGAGCATATAGATAGATAGATAGATAGAAGAACTTTCGCCCCATTTCTGTCATTTTTAAGATTTTTCCTGGCGAGCGATAGCGAGCCTGTAATTTAAGAGGAATCGGCCTTCGGCCGGGACATTTTTCTACCGAAAAATGTACAAATTAATCTTGAAAGGGAGTCTACGGGGGTGTAATTTAAAGTTTGATGGAGTTGTAAGGAACACATTGAAAACCTCCCCTTAAGTTGGTGGTAGGCCGTGCGATGACGTGGGAAGTTTAATATTGAAGAGTTTTTTTTAGAAGTCGAACACGTTGCCATATACGTTTGTTGCGCCCTTGACGTGTGGGTATTCCTGGAGCTCTTTATTGGTTGACCGGGTTGAGGGGTTTTATTACGAAGATATGAGAGAGAGAGAGAGAGAGAGAGAGAGAGAGAGAGAGAGAGAGAGAGAGACTATATTAGATTATCTAGTTGTACTCTGGCGATCTGGTCCTCACTGTCAATCATAATGGTACTCTCAACCAATTAATTTAATGCATGGAATCACATATCCGTACATTAAGGGGAGATCTCCACTTGAGGGATTTTTTTCTTGACCCCTTTCTTCCTCATGTTTAGCCCCATTGCTTTTGATATTATAAAACGTTTGCCCCATTAGTTTAGCGATTTTAAGAACTTTCACCCCATATTAAGACCTTTCGTGCCATTCAGGTGTCAATTTTATCCTGGCGAGCGAAAGCGAGCCTGTAATTTGCGGGGAACCGACCTACGGCTGGGACATTTTTCTACCGAAAAATGTACACATTTATCTTGAAAGGGTGTTAAGAGGGAGTAATTTTAAGCTTGATGGAAGTCTAGGGAATCAACTAAAAACCTCCCCTTAAATATGAGATGCCTAACTCGTGATTATTGCCATGTTTGTGTATTTGTTTTCTTACTATTCTGTACAAGCCCCAATAGTAGATGGAATGTTGTTTCTAAAACTAGGTGTGTGTGTGTGTGTGTGTGTGTGTGTGTGTGTGTATAATAATAATAATAATAATAATAATAAACGGTTTATTAAAGAATGGCAGCCTCATGAGCTGAAAATACACATTTTACAATTTAGTGGATGAACATGAGATGTACAGATATGAGGATGGTAAGCTTAGTTTACAAACAAAATAAATACAATAATGATGCATGTGCAGAATACAAATTATCATAAAATAACCATGAGAGTAAGTGATATACAGTACATATACACATTTATTTACTTAATCACATACAGAACACGTACGCACATACATACGTACATACGTACACATACGTACGTGCGCACATACATATACATACATATATAGGAACATAAGAACATGCAGTAAGTGTGCACATGTCCGTGTGTGTGTGTGTGTGTGTGTAGGCCTATATGTGTGTGTTTGTGTCTGTGTCTGTGTGTGTGTATGGGTGTGGGTGGGTAGGTGTGTGTGTGTGTGTATGTGTGTGTATGTGTGTGTGTTGTGTGTGTGTGTGTGTGTGTGTGTGTGTGTGTGTGTGTGTGTGTGTGTGTGTGTGTGTGTGTTTGTGTATGTGTGTGTGTGTGTGTGTGTGTGTGTGTGTGTGTGTGTGTGTGTGTGTGTGTGTGTGTGTGTGTGTGTGTGTGTTTTGAACCTGCACGAGTATACCCTACAATGCAGCAAAAGCCACCGTTTTCTATAACTGAAAAGAAAATGGTTTAAGTCTCCCGGGAAGTAAGGTAAGGTGAAGGTATTGAGGGATAAGCCTTTACAACGGCACATCGTAGCTACTTTATACTTCTACTATTATCTGGAGAGGGGAGAAGGGGTGTTGGAGTGGCTTTGTTATGTGTGTTTAGCCTGTATACGTCGTCGAGGTGTCTTTCGACTGGGTGCGAGCATGTGAAATTGTAGGCCTAATGCTACTGTGAATAAAGTACACTCGGATACCATAGTCTCTAGCTCACTCTGGAGAATTCGTGGACCCCTAGTTTTCTACGAGTGACTGTACAGTCGGCCACATAAGTTGAGTTCCTCGTCGTGATCTTATGTATGCACAATTAGTGTGAATTGTGAGTGTGGCTTCTTTGAATGATCAGTGGACTAATCAGATGAGCTGTTAAGGGGATATTTCCACTTGAGAGATTTTTTTCTGGACTCCTTTCTCCCTCATGTTTAGCCCCATTGCGTTTCTAATTTTAAGATGTTCGCCCCATTATTTTGACGATTTTAAGAACTTTCGACCCATTTCTGTCAATTTTAAGACCTTTCGTGCCATGTAGGTGTCGATTTTATCTTGGCGAGCGATAGCGAGCCTGTAATATAAGAGGAACCGGCTTTCAGCCGGGACATTTTTCTACCGAAAAATGTACAAATTTATCTTGAAAGGGGGTCTAGGGGGAGTAATTTTAAGCTTGATGGAAGTCTAGGGAATCAACTAAAAACCTCCCCTTAACCACTGTATGAGGAACTACTCTCGCAATACAATCCTGCATAATATATTTCCATGTATATGATCACGGAGAGGAACGGAACTTATGCCTACAACTGTTAATTATGTCTGGCCTATCTGTTATGAACTCAGTATAAGAGGTACCGGTAATATGCGTTATCAGGGTTTACGTGACATGATCCCCGCTAGTCCTGATAAACGGTATACCTGTATCATGTGATATGGCGTACCTGGTTATTAGATGAGGTGTGTGTGTGTGTGTTTTTTTTTTTGTTTTTTTTTTTTTTTTTATGTGATTGAGGGAGGCCCGCAGCGAGTGCCTCCCCCTTAGTTGAAAGAGTGACAGGGCCAAAATCAAGGGGCGTTCGAGCTAAAATGTTGGGGGGGGGGGGGGGGGGGGGAGAGAGAGAGAGTGTTGAGGGGGGCTTTGTGGTTATTGCCAGGTCATGGTGTGGGTGTAAAGTTTAAAGATTTTAAGACGTTTTACCCCATTAGTTTCTCAATAATAAGACGTTTCACTCAATTCAGGTGTTTTATTTTGTATTTATATTTTTGTTCTGGGCCAGCGATAGCAATAGTCCATTCATTCTAGGTAGGCTAGACATCGTGACCCCCTAATCTCTGTAACTCACAAACGACTAGAGTAATAGAGCTAATATGTCCACCATTTAGGAAGAATCAGCCAGGGAATAGGTGTGGAAAGCTACAGCCTATTTGCTCAAGTCCTAATTGAGTTACAGAGATTAAAGGTTATGATTTCAGGCCTACTTACAGCGAATGGACTATAGCCAGTAACTTAGAAGTAATCAACCTTCCGCCTTTAGCTTGAAGGGGCCTTGGCTGGCATAACTTAGTTTGAAGGAAGTCTGGAAAGCCGTGTACAGTATGTATATATATATATATATATATATATATATATATATATATATATATATATATATAATTTTTTTGTTTAAGCCTAGGTAACAAACTTAAGGGGAGATTTCCACTTGAGGGATTTTTTCTTGACCCCTTTCTCCCTCATGTTTAGCCCCATTGCTTTTGATATTATAAAACGTTTGCCCCATTAGTTTAGCGATTTTAAGAACTTCACCCCATATTAAGACCTTTCGTGCCATTCAGGTGTCGATATTATCCTGGCGAGCGATAGCGAGCCTGTAATTTAAGAGGAACCGGCCTTTGGCCGGGACATTTTTCTACCGAAAAATGTACAAATTTATCTTGAAAGGGACTCAAGGGGGTGTAATTTTAAGCTTGATGGAGGTCTAGGGAACAAACTAAATACATCCCCTTAACCCTTTCACGCACATATGACGCAGAGGTTGCCAGATTAGCAATAAGAAATGGAGTTCTCTCACTCCTATAATTACCTCTCCAAAATTAGTTTTCTGCCCACAGCTAACTCAAAGACAACTGCAGAGGTTGAAGTGACTAAACTAAAAGTTTCTAAATACCCCTGATGGTAACAAAGGCTTTAAAGTATCCCCAATAGGCTCAACACAGCTAACTCAAAGACAACTGCAGAGGTTGAAGTGACTAAACTAAAAGTTTCTAAATACCCCTGATGGTAACAAAGGCTTTAAAGTATCCCCAATAGGCTCAAAATCGCGTCATATGTCTGAGAGGGTTAAAAGAACATTGCTCGAAAATGGCACTAGCAAGAGTGTCCTATTAGTGAACGTGATATTCTAGATTAGTGTAAACTTAGTTAGTGACATAACTTACTAAGTGTTGATATGGTTGTAGTGGTGGTAAAGTTTCTGATCAACCATTAACCCTCTCCAACATATGACGCGATTTTTAGCCTATTAGGGATACTTTAAAGCCTTTGTTACCATCAGGGGTATTTAGAAACCTTTAGTTTAGTTACTTCAACCTCTGCAGTTGTCTTCGAGTTAGCTGTGTTGAGCCTATTAGGGATGCTTTAAAGCCTTTGTTACCATCAGGGGTATTTAGAAACCTTTAGTTTAGTTACTTCAACCTCTGTAGTTGTCTTTGAGTTAGCCTTTGTTACCATCAGGGGTATTTAGAAACCTTTAGTTTAGTTACTTCAACCTCTGCAGTTGTCTTTGAGTTAGCTGTGTTGAGCCTATTAGGGATACTTTAAAGCCTTTGTTACCATCAGGGGTATTTAGAAACCTTTAGTTTAGTTACTTCAACCTCTGCAGTTGTCTTTGAGTTAGCTGTGTTGAGCCTATTGGGGATACTTTAAAGCCTTTGTTACCATCAGGGGTATTTAGAAACCTTTAGTTTAGTTACTTCAACCTCTGCAGTTGTCTTTGAGTTAGCTGTGTTGAGCCTATTGGGGATACTTTAAAGCCTTTGTTACCATCAGGGGTATTTAGAAACCTTTAGTTTAGTTACTTCAACCTCTGCAGTTGTCTTTGAGTTAGCTGTGTTGAGCCTATTGGGGATACTTTAAAGCCTTTGTTACCATCAGGGGTATTTAGAAACCTTTAGTTTAGTTACTTCAACCTCTGCAGTTGTCTTTGAGTTAGCTGTGTTGAGCCTATTAGGGATGCTTTAAAGCCTTTGTTACCATCAGGGGTATTTATAAACCTTTAGTTTAGTTACTTCAACCTCTGCAGTTGTCTTTGAGTTAGCTGTGTTGAGCCTATTGGGGATACTTTAAAGCCTTTGTTACCATCAGGGGTATTTAGAAACCTTTAGTTTAGTTACTTCAACCTCTGCAGTTGTCTTTGAGTTAGCTGTGTTGAGCCTATTGGGGATACTTTAAAGCCTTTGTTACCATCAGGGGTATTTAGAAACCTTTAGTTTAGTTACTTCAACCTCTGCAGTTGTCTTTGAGTTAGCTGTGTTGAGCCTATTGGGATACTTTAAAGCCTTTGTTACCATCAGGGGTATTTAGAAACCTTTAGTTTAGTTACTTCAACCTCTGCAGTTGTCTTTGAGTTAGCTGTGTTGAGCCTATTAGGGATGCTTTAAAGCCTTTGTTACCATCAGGGGTATTTAGAAACCTTTAGTTTAGTTACTTCAACCTCTGCAGTTGTCTTTGAGTAGCTGTGTTGAGCCTATTGGGGATGCTTTAAAGCCTTTGTTACTATCAGGGGTATTTAGAAACCTTTAGTTTAGTTACTTCAACCTCTGCAGTTGTCTTTGAGTTAGCTGTGGGCAGAAAACTTATTTTGGAGAGGAAAGTATAAGAGTGAGAGAACTCT
>CM064482.1:41316403-41398903 GCA_032716605.1 Paralithodes platypus | reverse complement strand
GCCCTGGATGTGTGTGAATTTGTATTTTGTGTGTTCATTGTTTTCTGCTGTGTTGTCCCTATTGGGGCTCTGTCTTGAGTCGGCTCCCCCCCCCCCCCCCCCACAAATAAAATAAAAGGGAAGGTGGGTATTGGGCCTGAGTATATAGATATAGATAGTTCTTGCGATGAAAGGCTAGCGATGGAAGAGCTTGTTTAATCTGCAGTGAGAACAGGCGTTATATTGATATTATTTTTATTATTTATTATTATTATCGAAAGAATAACTACTTTTACTCCGCATTTAGGGTAGAGATAGTGGATATGAGGACAAAGATAACCCGAGTCTTAAGGTTTTTTTTTTAGTTTGGTCTCTAGATATCCATCAAGCTTAAGATTACACCCCCTTGAGCTCATTTCAAGATAAATTTGTACATTTTTCGGTAGAAAAATGTCCCGGCTGAAAGCCGGTTCCTCTTAAATAACAGGCTCGCTATCGCTCGCCAGGATAAAATCGACACCTAAATGGCACGAAAGGTCTTAAAATTGAAAGAAAAGGGTCGAAAGTACTTAAAATCGTCAAAATAATGGGGCGAACGTCTTAAAATGAGAAAAACAATGGGGCTAAACATGAGGGAGAAAGGAGTCAAGAAAAAAGTCCCTACGCTGTATCATGCGATGTCTTAGGGGTTATTATCATATTATGTTTAAGTGATAATTTAGGATTTTTAATGGTTTTTTAATGGTTTTTAAATGATTTTTTAATGGTTTTTAATGGGTTTTTAATGATTTTTAATGGTTTTAATGGGTTTTTAATGTTTTTTAATGGTTTTTAATGATTATTTAATGGTGTTTTAATGATTTTTTAATGGGGTTTTAATGTTTTTTTAATGGTTTAGGTATTCTCGAGGAATGCCTTTTAGTTTATGTGATGTATGTTTAAATATTTGAGTGGGTTTCTATTTAAATAAAAAAAACAAAAAATCCCCATATCCACTCCAACCTAATTTTGTGTATTTTCGGTAGATGAAAATCTTTCATTGCTGGGAGAGAGAAAGATAGAAACAGAGAAATTGGGGGGGGGGGAGATGAGAGAGAGAGTGGGTGAGTGAAGGAGAGGGATAAAGGGGGTTGAGGAGAAAGAGAGAGATGGATAGGGAGGGAGAGTAAGGGGGGTGTTAGAGGGGTATAGATAAGATATAAGAGTAATACGTGTGATATAGTGAAGGTATAGAGCCAGCCACCCACCTGTGTACCAGAACACACACACACACACACACACACACACACACACACACACACACACACACACACACACACACACACACACGAGTAATATATCACGTACTGTTTTAGTCTTATCACCACCCCACCTCTCTCTCTCTCTCTCTCTCTCTCTCTCTCTCTCTCTCTCTCTCTCTCTCTCTCTCTAATAAGTATGTATGTGTGATATGTAGGACGACTCTGCTCCTTTCCCCTGTTGACGCCTATGTATATATACGGTATATACCGTATATATATATATATATATATATATATATATATATATATATATGTGTGTGTTTAAAAAACATACAAATTGTCGGATTTTTGTTCACTTGCAGCCGTGAGGCTGAAAATCTGCAGTTTTGTTCTTAACCAAGGTATTATACCTTAACTACGAGAGGACACATGCGATCTTTGGCGACCGTGAGGTGCCGAGTTTTCACCATAGTACATACTCAGATGTACAAGCGAGCAGAACGTGTAGGCTAACACAAACTGATAGTTGAGCAGGCTGGCTAGGAGAGACCACGATACAATCCTCTCCATCGGGATGGCCGAAAAAAGGCTTTAGGATTCAGGTGGGTTTGAGCCTTCGACCTCGCAGTCACAGCGCTGGGCCCTAAAACCCCTAGGCCATCCCGACCCCTGTGTGTGTGTGTGTGTGTGTGTGTGTGTTGTGTGTTGTGTGTGTTGTGTGTGTGTGTGCAATGACTCACACAGGCTAGACTACAGACCTTGAGCTTTCATCTCTAAGGTTTGAGTGTGAACCTTGAACACCATAAGTATTGTGCCGTGTTGTAAACAATAATGATATAATCCCTATCAAGTTAATGACAAATTATCATTAAGGAAACAATAAAACCCGACTCTCAAGTCGGTATAATTTGAAGTCTTGCAAGTTTTCTATGCTACCTTAATATTTGTCTTTCATATATGAATTCAGGGAATGGATACAAATTCAGGGAATGGATACAAATTCAGGGAATGGATACAAATTCCTGTGGTCAACTGTACATGAAGGCTTGAGTGAGGTTGATTCCAATCATGTAGAGTTCTTATACCATGATTCCAATCCTCTCTTCGAATCTGGTCTGGCCCCACTTCCAACCCAATCCCGTAGAACGACCGTGATAAAACCGCAGCTTGTGGAAAACTCTTAGCTTTATGGCTGGTTTCCCCCGTAAAGTCGGAACCAATATCCTCCCCCCCCCCCCCCACACACACTTTTACCAATACAAGGCCAGGTGAAGGTATTGAGGTATATTAAATAACGCTCCGTTCTTAAGGGGAGGTATTTAGTTTGTTCCCTAGACCTCCATCAAGCTTGAAATTACACCCCCTTGAGTCCCTTTCAAGATAAATTTGTACATTTTTCGGTAGAAAAATGTCCCGGCCGAAGGCCGCTTCCTCTTAAATTACAGGCTCGCTATCGCTCGCCAGGATAAAATCGACACCTGAATTGCACGAAAGGTCTTAATATGGGGTGAAAGTTCTTAAAATCGCTAAACTAATGGGGCAAACGTTTTATAATATCAAAAACAATGGGGCTAAACATGAGGGAGAAAGGGGTCCAGAAAAAAATCCCTCAAGTGGAGATCTCCCCTTAAGGTGGGTCACCGTTTTTTTGTTTAGCTTTTTCTCCATTTCTCTTTTTCTCAGGTTTAAATCCATTCGGCCCCATTCAGCCAACTGTTTTAAGACGTTTATTCCCATCCAGGTGTCGATTTCTTCCTGGCGAGCGATAGCGAGCCAGCATTGTATGGAGACATTTTTCTATCGAAAAATGTACAAATTTAACTTGTTGTCAAAACAAAAAATATATATATGCTGGCTCGCTACCGCTTGCCAGGAAAATATTGACACCTGGATGGATACACGCCAAAGGGAGAGAGAGGGAGAGAAAGAGAACAAGAGCGAGGTGGGCTCCCTTAATATTATTAATCATCAAATACAAACTCCAATGCTCTTGAATGAACTAATGAAAGCAGACACCTTACATATTGCCTTTACAACGGCACCGAAGTATGCATTAAGGGGGAGGTTTTTAGTTTGTTTCCTACTCCTCCAGCAATCTAAAAATGTCACCCCCATGACCCCCTTTCAAGATAAATTTGTACATTTTTCGGTAGAAAAATGTCCCGGCCGAAGGCCGATTGCTCTTAAATTACAGGCTCGCTATCGCTCGCCAGGATAAAATCGACACCTAACTGGCACGAAAGATCTTAAAATTGACAAAATGGGGCGTAAATTCTTAAAATCGCCAAACTAATGGGGCAAACGTCTTAAAATCTTAAAAGCAACGGGGCTAGACATGAGGGAGAAAGGGGTCAAGAAAAAAGTCCCTCAAGTGGATTTCTCCCCTTAACGCAAGATTCAACAGAAGTAATGTATTTTTGCAAGCCAGGGAAGTGAGGTCTTTTACAAGGTCAGCCAGAGGTCAAGAGAGTCCATGATTGTACAGTGGCGCTAATAAGTCATGTCCCAGCTGTCATTACGTTTGGCTGGCTCTGTGCTGTATTAATGTCTGTCAGATGTGGAATAGGGTAGGTAAGCGTAGGAACATGTTAGTATATCTCACTCAAAAAGAAGAAATCCTGTGTAAATATTGCTGATACCAATTATTGATCAAAACATAATTGGTGCCGAGACATGACTTCTTAGCGCGACTGTACACTCTGATACCATAGTCTCTGGCCCACTCATAAATATTCCTGGATTTTACCTATTTCTAATTATGGAGGTATATCTCTGGAAACCAATTTATTAACCCTTTCACGCAGATATGACGCATAGGTTGCCAGATTAGCAATAAGAAAGAGAGTTCTTTCACTCTTATAATTACCTCTCCGAAATTAGTGTTCTGCCCACAGCTAACTCAAAGACAACTGCAGAGGTTGAAGTAACTAAACTAAAGGTTGCTAAATACCCCTGATGGTAACAAAGGCTTTAAAGTATCCCCAATAGGCTCAACACAGCTAACTCAAAGACAACTGCAGAGGTTGAAGTAACTAAACTAAAGGTTTCTAAATACCCCTGATGGTAACAAATGCTTTAAAGTATCCCTAATAGGCTCAACACAGCTAACTCAAAGACAACTGCAGAGGTTGAAGTAACTAAACTAAAGGTTTCTAAATACCCCTGATGGTAACAAAGGCTTTAAAGCATCCCCAATAGGCTCAACACAGCTAACTCAAAGACAACTGCAGAGGTTGAAGTAACTAAACTAAAGGTTTCTAAATACCCCTGATGGTAACAAAGGCTTTAAAGCATCCCTAATAGGCTCAACACAGCTAACTCAAAGACAACTGCAGAGGTTGAAGTAACTAAACTAAAGGTTTCTAAATACCTCTGATGGTAACAAAGGCTTTAAAGTATCCCCAATAGGCTCAACACAGCTAACTCAAAGACAACTGCAGAGGTTGAAGTAACTAAACTAAAGGTTTCTAAATACCTCTGATGGTAACAAAGGCTTTAAAGCATCCCTAATAGGCTCAAAATCGCGTCATATGTCGGAGAGGGTTAATATTATTTTCTATAAATCAACTAGTAAACTATATATATATATATACTCTTTATTGATCAGCAAGTTCTATCCAAAAATCGATCCAGACAGTTATAATTGGATAAAGAACAACAAAGGGGTTCCAGGAATTGTTATGAGTGGGTTAGAAACTATGGTGTCCGAGTGTACCAGTAACATTGTACAGTCGGCCTGATAAGCAGTTGACCTCCCTTAAGGGGGGTCACCTGCTTTTTGTTATTTCTCTCCTTTTCTCTCTTTCTCTGGCTTGTATCCATTCGGCCCCATTCAGCCAACTATTTTAAGACGTTTAACCCCATCTAGGTGTCGATTTCTTCCTGGCGAGCGTTAGCGAGCCAGCATTATAATTATGAAGAAATCCGGCTTTGCCGGAGACATTTTTCTATCGAAAAATGTACAAATTTATCCTGCTGTCAAACAAAAATAAAAAATATGCTGGCTCGCTACCGCTCACCAGTAAAAAATTGACACCTGGATGGGGATAAATGTCTTAAAACAGTAGGCTGAATGGGGCCAAATGGATACAAGCCAGAGAAAGCTAGAAAAGGACAGAACCAAAACAGGTCACACCCGCCTTAATTCCTGTCTGTGTAGATCTAGTTCGAAGCACAATCTGCGTATCGGCTTATCTGAGAACCCTTACTGCGGTTGGGGGGGTTGGAGGGGGGGGGGGGGTTCTTATCACCGGAAATGGAGACACCCCCTACCCCCCCTTTATCATAAGTGGTGGTGGGTGGGTGGTGGTGGGTGGGTGGTGGTGGGTGGGTGGTGGTGGGGTATGTGGCTCCCTCTGCCCTTGTGGTGTCAGGGAGGGGTTTGGTAGGTTTAACCCCATCTAATCCCAGACCATCCCTAGTAGTTTAGTAATTATTAGACGCTTCGCCCCATTACCTTAGTGTTTTATTATGTTTTTTCCACCAACCAACTTCACCTCTAAACTCAATTAATGAAATCAACAAATACATGTGGCACTCCAAGGACTCGAACCCAGGACACTCACATCGAAATTATAAGATGTTTTGACCCATTCAGGTGTCAATATTTCCCGGGCGAGCGGTAGGCTATATATAGCCTGCAATTTAAGAGAAATCGGCCAAAGGCCGGGAAATTTTTCTACCGAAAAAATTACAAATTTAGCTTGAAAGGGAATTTGGGAGGCTTTCTTTTTCTTGTGTGTGTGTGTGTGTATTTACCTATTTGTATTTACCTATTTGTAGTATACAGGAGTTGAGCTTTTTAGGCTCGTATTGTCCCGCTTCCTGAGTTACAATTATCTAACTTTGCCTTAAAAATATGAATGTTTTTTGCACACACCACTTCCTCTTCTAACTGATTCCATTTACTTATACTTCTGTAAGGGAAACTATACTTTCTCACATCTCCTTTACATCTTCCTTTCATTAGCTTATATCTATGCCCCCTAGTTCTACCATTATCTTTCACAATATAACCCTTCTTGTCCACCTTCTCCAGTCCTCTCACACATTCGTACATCATAATCATGTGTGTGTGTGTGTATTTAGTATTAATTTATTTATTTATTTATTTATTTTGTTTTTAAGCTTGAAGGGGGTTTGGGGAAGTGTTGTCATATATTTTACGGGCCTAACCTAAAATAATGTGTTCGAAAATGGCAATAATAATTAAGCCAAAACAATGACCCCACCGGAAATGTTGATCTCTTTATCAAGAGGGGGGGGGGTTTCTGCCCTTGTGGTGTCAGAGTAAAGGGGGGGGGGGTGATAGTATTAGTAGTGAGTTAATGGATGGTTGTGATAGTATTAGTAGTGAGTTAATGGATGGTTGTGATAGTATTAGTAGTGAGTTGATGGATGGTTGTGATAGTATTAGTAGTGAGTTAATGGATGGTTGTGATAGTATTAGTAGTGAGTTAAATGGAAGAATATTAATCTATTATGTCTCTGTGTGGAATTAATGCCAATTTTCACAATTTAAAAATAATAAAAATCCCTACAAAATCTACGCCTACGTAATCGCTGAGAAACCAAGACATTAACATAGCGATTTAATATCAGCTGAAAACATACTTTAATTTTAATTCATTTCAGTGCCAGTGTCTTAACCCCTTCAGCACTATATCGCCTTGTAACCTTTGATTCTGGGAAACTAAATTAGACGAGTTTATGCAGTTTAAGAAGGACCTATGTTATTTTTATTTATTTTTGTTTTAGTTGAAGGGTCGGAGGATCCAAATACCCCTTTTCACCCTGCCGCGTAGCCTATTTTACTGTCAGGCGAAACAGAGGCAAGGGGTGTGAGGAGATTGCCCAAACAATCTCCACCAGCCGAGAATCGAACTCGGTCCTCCGGGTTAGAAACCGAGCGCTCTACCAATGTCGCTACTGGTCACCCCAAGGACCTATGTTATTCGGAGAGTTATTTGAGATCATGTGTATCCTTTTGAGTTCTAGAGGTAGATTATTACCTAAAGAAAATAGTGTAATCGTAACCAAATTATGGTGAAAATTACGTCATGGTGTTGAAGCAGTACCGTACTTTTTAGTTTCTTCACTAGACCTCCATCAAACTTAATAAAACACCTGTGACGTAATCTTTTAGGCCTGTCGAACTGTAAACAAGATACTGACTAACCAAACACATTGACGTAATCTTTTAGGCCTGTCGAACTGTAAACAAGATACTGACTAACCAAACACATTGACGTAATCTTTTATGCCTGTCGAACTGTAAACAAGATACAGTACTGACAAACCAAACACAGTGACGTACTATTTTAGGCCTGTAGAACTGTAAACACGAATTTAATCCTTTAAGCTACCACATATCCTTCCTAAGCTTCATGAAATCGTCTAAATGTAGCTGACATCAAATGAAAAAGACGTCGCTGGTACTAAAAGGGTATGTATATAAACTTTGGGCAGCCCTGTTCAGAGCTGCTTCACTTGTCAGGTTATTAAATTCAAGATCAGGGCGTATAATCAAATCCCACGTCTGTCTAGGTCTACTCCTTGGTGCAGGTCCCTCCACGTTCATGGACTTGCATATTTTCACCCATCCTCTCTCTTTGTATAAAACCATCCAAGCCTACTTGTACGCATCTCGGTGACTGATACTCTTCATACCTAACTGTCTCCTCAGCTCTTCACTTAATATCCTAGCTTGACTTGCTCATGTAGTTGTGTACACTTTATGTGGTGGATTGTGTTCTTTTATTTCAAAAATTTATTTTCTTAAGTGTTGTTTCCACATAGCGATTTTGATTAGTTCTTTTGCATTTATCTTGTGTCGTCCCAGTTTTGGTTTGTTTATTTTGCAAGTTTACATTATAATTTCAGTTTGGCCCCACACATCCATCCCACTATTATCATCTCTGGTTACGTTGCATTGTGTTGATATTATCCACGTTGACAGGCCACGTTTCTGAAGCATAGGTCATTGTGCTTCTAATACAGGAAGCGTGTACGGTCGCGCTAATAAGTCATGTCCCAGCTGTCATTACGTTTGGTTCGCTCTGTGCTGTGTTAATGTCTGTCAGATGTTGAATAGGGTGGGTAAATGTAGGAACATGTTTGTATATTTCACTCGGTATGAAGAAATGTAGCTTTGATATTGCTGATACCAATTATTGATAAACATATACTTGGTGCCGAGACATCACTTATTAGGCCGATTGTACACCTTTCCCTGCAAGGAGAGTGGGAGTCTTATCATGGATAGCAGTTATCTCAGTTACCCCTTGAATTCCCACAGATCCCTCTTGTATTCCCTCAGATCCTTCTCAAGGGGGTGTAATTGTATGCTTGATGGAGGTCTAGGGAACAAACTAAAAACCTCTCCTTAAGACGTAATCCCCAAGTAACAAATCTCCCGATAGCGTTGACACTTACAGTATAATATGGTGAAGAAGCCTTTGTAATAACTAGTTGTGGCTATACGGTATATTAATAATGTTAGGTCAGTAAAATGTTATCATGTCAGTTCAGGTCATATTTATTAATATACATACAATAAATATAAAAAAGATCAGGATATTTTGTTCTATTAAAGTTTGTTGACAATATTCTTGTTCATTGTCGTTATCATAAAGTGTCCCAAAGTAAGGAAATTGAATGAGTGAAACAATATGAGAAGTGTATGAAGGGAGAGAGAAGAGTAGGCTGTAATCGAGTTAGAGAAATAGCATTAGTGAGAGTGGGTGGCCGTGGTGGCAGTGTGAGTGACAGAGTGAGTGAGTGAGTGAGTGAGTGTGGTGTGTGGTGGGAGAGAGAGCATCATCATCACCACCACCACCACCACCACCACACCATGTCACCACCATCATCACCACCACTACTACTATACCACCAAACCACACACTCACCATGCTGGACATAGGTACTGTGACTCAAAGAAACGTAAGGCCGTTTTCTCAAACATTGATGTGTGAGATGTGTACACGCAGGATTGTATGGTTCGAGCATGTGGGGTGGATGTGTGAGATGTGTACAAGCAGGATTGTATGGTTCGAGCATGTGGGGTGGATGTGTGAGATGTGTACAAGCAGGATTGTATGGTTCGAGCATGTGTGAGATGTGTACAAGCAGGATTGTATGGTTCGAGCATGTGGGGTGGATGCATGGACTATGTTGGATGAAAAGATGCTAGTCCGTGAACGTGGAGGGAACTGCACCAAGTGGTAGACCAAGAAAAACGTGGGATCAGGCCTTACGGACTGATCTTGAATGAAAAAAAAACTAACAAGTGAAGCAGCTCTACACAGCGCTCTGTCTTTAAATGTGTGTGCGCATACACACACACACACACACACATATATATATATATATATATATATATATATATATATATATATATATATATATATATATATATGTGTGGGGAGGGCGTATGGTTTGCTAAGGAAATATATCGTTAATGTGTAAAAAGAGCTTGCTATCATGTACTCTCCTAAATATCCTCTTTTATATCAACTCAATTCGTCCACGGGGTAAGGTTTAGGAATGTGTCCTTTTAAGTCACTGTGGTGGTAGGAAGTAATTCAGGTTTATTAGATTGAACAATTCGATGGGATTAAGTTATTTCCCGTTGTAATACCGGTTCTAACGTGTGTGTGTGTGTGTGTGTGTGTGTGTGTGTGTGTGTGTGTGTGTGTGTGTGTGTGTGTGTGTGTGTGTGTGTGTGTGTGTGTTAAATAATAATAATAATAACATCTTGAGTCGGCCCCCTCCCAAAAAATATATAAATAAATAGATAGATAAATAAAAACAAAATAGGAAAAGTGGGGATTGGGCCTGAGTATATAGATAGATAGATAGATAGATAGATAGATAGATAGATAGATAGATAGATAGATAGATAGATAGATAGAATAATAAATACACCAAATCCTAGACTGGGGTTGCGTGTGACACCGTACGAGGCTTCACATTCCAAGCCCGATAGTCAAACCGGAAAGTGGTGACCAGTTCCCTGAAGGCTCCTGGGATCACAGTCTTCTTCGGTCCCCCTTCTCCCTCAGGTTTAGCCCCATTCGTTTTGAGATTTTAAATTAAGGCGTTCCGACCATGAGTTTGACTATTTTACCACTTTCGTTCCATTTCCTTATCAATTTTAAGAACTTTCGTGCCATTTAAGTGTCGATTTTTTCCTGGCGAGCGACAGCGAGCCTGTATTTTTAAGAAAACCCGGCCTATCGAAAAATATACAAATTTATCGGTCTAGGGAGTGTTTTTTAGAGCTTGATGGAGGGCTAGCGAGGACACTAAAAAAATATATGAATGAATACAAAAATAAACTAAAAACTAACCACTGTCCCCCTTAAATACCTGGGTTATCCCTAAATGTGTCAGTTGGGTCAGACTAGTGGCAGGGTACAGTCGCGTTCGGTAGTCCTGTTCCTCTTCTAGATTGACCACTTGCGAGTTTCAGGATATAAGGAAGTTGGAGCCGTAAACATCGCTTTTAACCCATTCAGTACCAGGGACGTCCTTTTCATCGTATTCTGGCACCTATTTGGCGATTATATTCAGCTTAGGAAGGACCTTTAGCAATAATAAGGCTTCAAACTACCTCAACCAAGCTGTTCAACTTTCACAGATCCTTCCTAAGCTGCAAAATATCGTCTAAATATATCTAGCATAAAATATAACACACGTCGCTGGTACTAAAAGGGTTAAACGGAATTGCTATAATAATGTAGGTTTCTGATGGATAAAGAGTATCTTGAATTGGGTTTTATGTATTTAATAATGTACTACGACTGTGTTTTAGCTGGTAATTGACCACTTGCGAGTTGCAGGCTATAAGGAAGTTGGAGCCGTGAAGATAGATATTAAAGAGAAATGCAATACTAGTGTAGGTTTATGATGGCTAAATAGTATACGTTGAATTGGATTGTATGTATTTATGAATGAACTACAACTGTATTTATGAATGAACTACAACTGTATTTATGAATGAACTACAACTGTATTTATGAATGAACTACAACTGTATTTATGAATGAACTACAACTGTATTTATGAATGAACTACAACTGTATTTTAGCTGGTAATTCTGTTAAATATCGATGTAACTTCCATATAAAACGAAACTCGCAAGTGGTCAATTGAAATGAGTGAATCCAAAACACACACATTAGAAGGAAAACAAAAAATATGTAATGCGCAAACTATTAATATTTGTGCTTATTATAGTGTATTAAAGTGCTGGAGGGACCATGGTGACCCTGGTCTCTGGGTCTTCTCCTGGATGATCTAGATGTGTGTGAATTTGTATTTTGTTTGTGTGTTCATTGTGTTCTGTTGTGATGTCCCTATTCGGGCTCTGTCTTGAGTCCCCCCAAAAATTAAATAAAAATAAACTAGGAAAAGTGGGGATTGGGCCTGATTACATACATACATACATACATACATACATACATACATACATACATACATACATACATACATACTATGTTTTATCCAGAGAGGAAATATAGATGAAGTAGTGAGGGTGACACACGACCTTTGCGCCTGACTGTGCAATGTAGGTGGGGTGAGGCAACTGTTGTCCAGGGTTGCAGTTCGTTTTCTAAGAAGCCACACACACTCATATATAAATACCTGGAGGCTTCAATTTAGCTGGAATTTTCCGTATAGCTTGGACAATAGAGCTTAATTTGTTGTTTAGTTTGTATAATATAGCTTGGATTAGCTATATTGTGTTCGTGATTTTTAGGTTTATTTAAGTTTGACGACCTTGCATTTGCTTTATAGTTTGTTCAATATACGGTAGCTTAATTTGTTGTATTGTTCGTATAATATAGCTTAGTTTTATTGTATTGCTCGTATAATATAGCTTAAATTTGCTATCTTGTGTTTGTGAGTTTTAATTTGGTTTAAGTTTGACGACCTTGAATTAGATTTACAGTTTGTACAATATAGCTTCATGTTTTGTTTTGTTCGTATTGTATAGCTTTAATGTTCAATCTTGTGTTCGTGATTTTTAAGAATATTTAAGTTTGACGATCTTGCAGTGTAGCTTGTGATTACGTAATGCCTATGATTACCCCGGCACGTTGACATACCCCATGATAAGATAACGGGGTGTAAGGTAAGATCCGGGGCTTGGTGGTGGTGCGCGAGCCTCAGTACCCCAGTGATCGTGCGACAGAAAGGTGGCACCGTTGTAAAGGCTTAGCTTCCCGACCACCAACTGAACCAAGAAGGAAATCAAGGAGACGCCAGAAGAAATAAGAACACAGAACATTTTGAAAATGGTTTAATGAAGTGAAATAAGCACGACACAAAGAAGATTACTAAAGAAAGAAAAAAAGGGAGGCGCCGTTGTAAAGGCTAAGATTCCCGCCAAACAATTGAACTGAACTGAACAATAACAACATGATGCTCGCGGAACCTCTACCTTTACTCTCATCTTACTCGTCACAGCCTCACGACAACTCAGCTTGGGTTGAATTGCAAAACACGGCTCATAACGAAATGATGGAAGTGCAAAATGTTCCCCATAGCCATGAATGGAGTACCGGTACCCTGCAAAACACGCCTTATAATAACAACATGGAGGTGCAAAACACGCCTCATGGTCTACCAGTGGAGTGGAGTACCCTGCAAAAGACAGCTTACACCAAACCAATGGAGCTGCAAAACACTCCTCATACTTTACCAGTGAAATGGAATACCCTGCCAAAAACGGCTTATAACAAAACAATAGAGGTGAAAAACACGCCTCATGGTCTACCAGTGGCATGGAGTACCCTACAAAAGACAGCTTACACCAAAACAATGGGTATGCACAACACTCCTCATCCCAAAACAATGGACCGGAAAGACTTTGAACGCATTCCTTTTAGAAAACAAATGACCGTGGATCCGCTGTCCCCGGCCTTGTGTCCTAAGCCAGCATATACCTGCCAAGTTACACACAAATCCATAGAGTACCAGGACCTGCCCCTAACCCCGCGATGCAGTTACTTGGTCATCTTCCACATCCCCAAACTCTACCGCACCAAAATCATCCAAGTGAGGATACCATCGCCGCAGAAGAGTCGAGGTAATTAGTGTTAATGGTTTTAAGGGGAGATATCCACTGGAGGGATTTTTTTCTTGACCCCCTTCTCCCTCATGTTTAGCCCCATTGCTTTTGAGATTTTAACCACGTTCGCCCCCATTATTTTGACGATTCTAAGAACTTTCGACCCATTTCTGTCAATTTTAAGACCTTTCGTGCCATTTAGGTATCGATTTTATCCTGGCGAGCGATAGCGAGCCTGTAATATAAGAGGAACCGGCTTTCAGCCGGGACATTTTTCTACCGAAAAATGTACAAATTTATCTTGAAAGAGGGTCAAGGGGTTGCAATTTTAAGATTGCTGGAGGAGTAGAAAACAAACTAAAAACCTCCCCTTAAGGAGGGTCCCCGGATTTTTTGTATATGTCTCCTTTTCTCTCTTTCCCTGGCTTGTATCCATTCGGCTCCATTCAGCCACCTGTTTTAAGACATTTAAAAAAATATGTTGGCTCGCGGAAAAATCGACACCTGGATGGGAATTAACGTCTTAAAACAGTAGGCTGAATGGGGCCGAATGGATACAACCCAGAGAGAGAGAAAAAAAAAATAACGAGGTGAGCCCCCTTAATGAACGACGATATTGGAACCGAGTGTTAATTAATGAAACAGAACTGGAAATTTCCCAAGTTTTAAATATTAACAATTGATCTCGTCTTATTTCGCTCATTAACCCTTTCTGTACCGGCGACGTCTTTTTAAGTTTATTCTAGCTATATTTCGGCGATTTTGTGCAGTTTAAGAAGGATCTGTGGTTGTAAAAATAGTTAAGTGAGATAGTTCGAAGCCTGTTAATTGCTGGAGGCCCTTTTAGACCGAACAAAATTGTCTAATAGTATCCAGAATAAAGTCAAATAGACGTCACCGGTACAGAAGGGGTTAAGGGGGTACTACTCGCTTTTTCTGAACCTCCTTCACCCTCGTGTTTAGCATATTAGTTTTGAGATTTTAAGACGTTCCTTCCATTAGTTTGTCGATTTTAAGACCTTTCGCCCCATTTCTTTGTCAATATTAAGACCTTTCATGCCATTTAGGTGTCGCTTTTTTTCCTGGCCAGCGATAGCGAGCCTGTAATTTTAAAAGAAAGCGGCCTTTTCGGCCTGGAAAATTTTCTGCCGAAAAATGTACAAATTTATCTTGAAGGGGGGTCTAGGGGGTTTACTTCTAAGCTTGATGGAGGTTTAGCGAGGAAACTAAAAAATAAATGAATTAATAGCCCCCAAAACCGGCCATTGCCCCCTTAAGGAGTGGGGTTTGACGGTGGGAAGGGGTTAATAAAGAATGCGGCTGTAAGTTCCGCTGTAGCTTCCTGTTTTGTCGTGGGAAGCAATTGGCTTACATTTTTAATAATACATTCTTTAAGTTGACCGACCTGCTTTTTTTGTTGTCTTCTTCTTTCTGGGTAGTAATCATTCGACCCCATTTCTGGGTAGTAATCATTCGACCCCATTCAACCTACTATTTTAAGACTTATCCTCATCCAGGTGTCCATTTACACCTGGCGAGCGATAGTGAGCCAGCATATATTGGATTATGTTTTAGACAGCTGACAGGATTTCTCCATACAATGATGGCTCGCTATCGTTCGCCAGGAAAAAAAACGATGCCTGAATGGGGAGAAACGTCTTAACCCCTTCTGTACCGGCAACGTCTTTTTAATTCTATTCTAGCTATATTTAGACGATTGTGTGCACTTTATGATGGATCTGTGGTATTCAAATTGGTTAAGTGAGTAGTTCGAAGCTTTTTATTTGCTGGAGGCCTTCTTAGAACTGAATAATATCGTCTAATAGTAGCCAAGGTAAAGTTAAAAAGACGTCGCCGGTACGGAAGGGGTTAACACAGTAGGCTGAATGGGGCTGAATGGATGAAGCCCAGGTCTTCCCCACAGGTCGGTCCCCTTAGAACGATGACGCCCTTGTTCTCATTGGGCACTTTTATTCAGCTTAGGACGGACAATTGGGCACTTTTATTCAGCTTAGGACGGACAATTGGGCACTTTTATTCAGCTTAGGACGGACAATTGGGCACTTTTATTCAGCTTAGGACGGACAATTGGGCACTTTTATTCAGCTTAGGACGGACAATTGGGCACTTTTATTCAGCTTAGGACGGACAATTGGGCACTTTTATTCAGCTTAGGACGGACAATTGGGCACTTTTATTCAGCTTAGGACGGACAATTGGGCACTTTTATTCAGCTTAGGACGGACAATTGGGAACTTTTATTCAGCTTAGGACGGACAATTGGGCACTTTTATTCAGCTTAGGACGGACAATTCTTTCAGCATTTAAGGGCTTATTTTTACGCTATATTCTAGTTATCATTAGACGATTTTATGCAGTTTAGAAAGGATCTCTAGGAATCCAAGGGGTTAAAACTATCTTGATTAATTCTCTAGTTACTGCAAGTTCTTCCCAAGCTTAATATAATCGTTTAATAATTCTTCCCAAGCTTAATATAATCGTTAATAATTCTTCCCAAGCTTAATATAATCGTTTAATAATTCTTCCCAAGCTTAATATAATCGTTTAATAATTCTTCCCAAGCTTAATATAATCGTTAATAATTCTTCCCAAGCTTAATATAATCGTTTAATAATTCTTCCCAAGCTTAATATAATCGTTTAATAATTCTTCCCAAGCTTAATATAATCGTTTAATAATTCTTCCCAAGCTTAATATAATCGTTAATAATTCTTCCCAAGCTTAATATAATCGTTAATAATTCTTCCCAAGCTTAATATAATCGTTAATAATTCTTCCCAAGCTTAATATAATCGTTAATAATTCTTCCCAAGCTTAATATAATCGTTAATAATTCTTCCCAAGCTTAATATAATCGTTAATAATTCTTCCCAAGCTTAATATAATCGTTTAATAATTCTTCCCAAGCTTAATATAATCGTTTAATCATTCTTCCCAAGCTTAATATAATTGTTTAATAATATCCAGAAAAAGCTGTCAAAATGCGCCATATTTCCACTTGAGGGATTTTTTTCTTGACCCCTTTCGCCATCATGGTTAGCCCCATTGCTTTTGATATTATAAGACTTTCGCCCCATTAGTTTGGCGATTTTAAGAACTTTCGCCCCATTTCTGTCAATTTTAAGACTGTTCGTGCCATTTAGGTGTCGATTTTTTCCTGGCGAGCGAGAGCGAGCCTGTAATTTAAGAGGAAACGGCCTTTGGCCGGGAAATTTTTCTACCGAAAAATGTACAAATTTATCTTGAAAGGGGGTCTAGGGGCTGTAATGTTAAGCTTGATGGAAGTCTAGGGAACTAACTAAAAACCTCCCCTTAAAGGGGAAGGGAAGGGTATATATTTTGGTCGATTATTTTATATATTTATTATTCGTTTTTAGTTTTCTCCCTAGACCTCCATCAAACTTGAAAACAAAAAACATTCATTAGCTCCCCCTTCTAGATTAATTTGTACATTTTTCGGTAGAAAAAAAATCCGGTCGTAGGGCGGTTCTTCCAAAAGCCTCACTTTCGTTCGCCAGGAAAAAACTCGACACCTACTGTAGGCTAAATAGGCCTAGCACGAAAGGTTTTAATATTGACAAAGAAATGTGGCGAAAGTTCTTAAAATC
Source organism: Paralithodes platypus (assembly GCA_032716605.1). Classification (NCBI taxonomy): domain Eukaryota; kingdom Metazoa; phylum Arthropoda; class Malacostraca; order Decapoda; family Lithodidae; genus Paralithodes; species Paralithodes platypus. The sequence continues at coordinate 41,381,978 of CM064482.1, read as the reverse complement.
GACAACATAATGGGGCAAGCATCTTAAAATCTGAAAACTAATGGGGCTAAACATTACCCTTATGAAGGAATATTGTATAGTACTGAACCCATGTACATATAATATACTGTAGAGTATATGTAATATAGGGTTACATGTCATCTCAACCAGTAGCTCTCAACCAGTGCCAAATTAACCAAGACCAACCAAACCAGTGCCAAAATATAGCACTAACCTAACCTAACCGTATTAGTTGATTTGGTACTGGTTGAGAGCTACTGGTTGAGTTGACCGGTCACCGTAATATAGAGATAGAGAAGTAGATCACTCAATATACTCATTGGTTATATATAAGTAAAAAACCCGTTCTTAACATTAATCATCAATTACAAACCCCAATGTACTTGAATAAACTAAACAAATAAACGCATATGGTCCTCCCGGTATTCGAACTCGGGACACCACACCCAGAACATAAGCACCTAAACCATTACACCACCAACACTTATATATATATACCCAATTACTTTTGTTGATCATTCATTTCATTTCATTTCATTTTCTATGGAGCTCGTCCTGGAATCTTTACGACTCTGAACCTCACGATTCTATACAGGACTGGCCATTTGTATCGGCACTAGCTCAGAGAAGAGTGTTGAGAGGGGAGAAGGGGTGTTGGAGAGAGAGGAAGCTGCTGGAGTGGCTTTGATGGTAATGAATCCATGTACGGTACTGTACAGTAATATAATGGTAGAAATGTACGGTAATTCACCATCATTATACCCAATGAGTTTATATATCTTTATTTGTTCATGTTTATATACCCTTTTTATAGCCCAATTATAGCCTTTTGTATAGCCTTTGTAGCCCAATTATAGCTTTTTGTATAGCCATTATAGCCTTTTTATGGCCATTATAGCCCTTTATAGTCTAATTTTACCATTGGTGTAGCCATTATAGCCCTTTTGTATAGCCATTGTAGCCCTTTATAGCCTAATTCTACCATTTATATAGCCATTATAGCCCAATTCTACCATTTATATAGCTTTGTGGTGTGGTGAAATATTGACGTACTGTACTGTATTTGAGTTCAAGGACAACAAGCCTATTACCTTATCGGGCTTCCCATAACGCCTTCATACACACTTACATCGTCTATACTCGGTTTTCATACAGACTTACATCGTCTATACTCGGCTCATTATAGGTAGGCTAGAAAGCCTGACCTCTATCCTCTGTAACTCATAAAGGGCTAGAGCAAATGGGATATAAATTTCCACCTATTTCCCTGTCTGACTCTTCCCAAGTGGTGAGAATAATAGCTCGATTACTCTAGCTGTTATTTGAGTTGCAGGGGTTAGTGGTTACGATCTTTTGACTATGTAATCTGTATAATTATATTCTTTTATGTATTGATACTAATTTGATAGTGATATACCTTTTTGTCATATATATATATATATATATATATATATATATTTTGAGAATATATCACAAATACACGTGAGCCACTAAATGTTTCTAATCTCTCAGTGGGGATCGAACCGTCGACCATCAGGACGATAGCCGATGCTTTAATCAATTACACCACGGCAGTCTGCCGTGGTGTAATTGATTAACGCGTCGGCTATCGTCCTGATGGTCGACGGTTCGATTCCCACTGAGAGATTAGAAATATATATATATATATATATACCCGGTATATATATATATAGTATATATACCCGGTATATATATATATATATATATATATATACACTGTATATATACCGTATATATATATATATATATATATATATATATATATATACAGTATATGTTTTGTTTTTTGTTTTGTTTTGCCAGACGCTGCAATCCCCGAGATATGGAAGCCAGAAGTTTGATTGAGACATTTTTTACTCTTTTAATGGCCACAGATCCTTCCTAAGCTGTATAAAAATCTTCTAATGATAGCCAAAAAAAAAGTATAAAAAACGCGTCATGATCCTCAAGGGATTGTGAGACTCACCACTAAGCTTCAATTTTCCCTTTTCAGTATACCTAGTTGAAGAGCAAGAGGAGCCAGCATTCCAGTATGTCCCCGAGTCCAACGTCAGCGGGGGGTTGGTGTCCTCCGGGAGTGCGGGGGGAGAGGTGGCGCCCCTACACGAGTCCATGCTGCTGCTAGGGGAGGGGCTGGAGGCGGGCTCTCTGGTGGCACAGTTCGAACAGCTGTACAGACGTAAACCCGGGCTCACCGTCGCAGAGGCACGCAGACAAGATAATGAGAAGAAAAATAGATATAGAGACATCTCACCTTGTAAGTATGAGGGTGTTTATTGAACTATTGTACACTAATGCTCTCAAGAAATATATTTGTGCTTGGGAGAGAGTTTTGTCCATGAGTGTACATTACCAATATTTTAATGTGAACTTATATAACATCAATAGCATTGAAGCCTCCACTACATTGTACAGTATTCTGCCCAAAAAATCCTCATAAAAGGATCTATCAATAACGATGCCATTCTATGATTCTAGTAATATTGAGTACATAAACCCAATGGAAAACTGCGTAGAATATATTAAGCAGATGGCAACTTAGGTGTTATTGACATAAGAATGATAAAGATATCTTATACTACCAGAGGCCAGCCCTATGAGAGTCTCTTGTTGTGGCTCAGTGGTCTGGTTAAACTAATGTACAAACAAACAAAATATATATATATATACTGTATATATATATACAGTATTTACTACCAGAACTTCCATACACTCTTATCAAACCATTTGTTAATACAACTAATCTTTGGCAGATGATAACACCCGTGTGGTACTGACCCAAGCGCCATCGGGTGACTACATAAACGCCTCGTACGTGAACATGGAGGTGCAGGGGTCGGGCATCGTGAACCGTTATATTGCGTGCCAGGGCCCCCTCGCTGGCACCTGTGCGGACTTCTGGCACATGGTCTGGGAGCAGCAGTCCACACTCATTGTTATGTTGACCACTGTGGTTGAACAGGGAAGGTGAGCAATATAGCAATTAACCCGTTCAGTACCAGGGACGTTCTTTTCATCATATTCTGGCAACTATTAGACGATTTTATTCATCTTAGGAAGGACCTCTAGCAATAATAAGGCTTCATACTATCTCAACCAACCCTTTTAACTACCACATATCCTTCCTAAGCTGCTCTAAATCATCTAAATATAGCTAGAATAAAAGATAACACGTTGCTGGTACTCAAAGGGTTAACAAGAATAATTTGGGAAGAATTATTAATCTATTTTGGAGACATAGAGAAATTCAAGACTAAAGATGTGAATTACCGTATATAAAACTCATAGAAATCGAAGATGAGAGGATTGATATAGTAATATAATTTAGTTAAGCTAACAGTATAGAAATGAAAATATTAATATATATTTTGTTGTCCGCAGAGTAAAGTGTCACCGGTACTGGCCCAGACACTACGAGACTGTGGACTTTGGCACTTTACAAGTCACCTGTCTGAAGGAAGATGAGACGCCAGGTTTTGCATACAGAGAATTCACCCTCATTAACACAGAAGTAAGTATTTTAAATTGACCTCTTGCGAGTTTCAGGCTATAAGGAAGTTGGAGCCGTGAACATCGATATTAAACAGAAATACAGTACAATAATACAGTAATTTAAGTTTCTGATGGATAAATGGTTATGTATTTATATATGTACTACGACTGTATTTTAGCTGTAAATTATGTTAAATATCGTAGTCTACAGCTCCAACTTCCTTATAGAACGAAACTCGCAAGTCGACAATTGCTGCGGTGTAATATGGAGAGTGAGAGAATGACTTAAAGAGTGTATGAGAGTGAGGTGGAAGGACAGAGAGAGGTGGAAGGACAGAGAGAGAGAGAAGCAGACCGAGAATGAGCTGGAAGGATGGAGTTGAGAGGTATGTGCATGAAAATGGTGTTGGGTGGGAAGAGGGGCGCTGGCTGATGGATGACGGAGGAGCATGGTGGCAGTTCATTCATGGCCGCCCCCTTCAGGAATTAGAATGTTTGGAAATAGATATATGGATAGATATAGATTATTAATTTTTGTAAGGAGTTTAATTATGTTGCAGTTTTCAACATACAGGTACAGTACAGTACAATTATATAAATATTATGCTTGACACAAACTTAAAAATTTACTTTTCATGTAAGGATAATATTTTTGTAGTACAGAAATGTTAAATTAATCATCTTTACCCAGCACTGTTAAGCAACTATATACAGTACTGGTACTGTGTAAATTAACCTTATGCACTTATTTAACCCGTCCAATACCAGTGACGGCAGAGAGCCACCAGTAGATACATCATTCCCCAGTCCCAGCGACAGATGCCAGCTGTCAGTAATATACGATACGGTACTTGTAATTGCCAGTATCAGGCAGTACCTGGTACCACTACGTTTGAGCACTGCTCTAAGACCTTGGCAACACTTCTCAGCTTATATCCAATCCCACACAGGCTGGGAGAGGCAGTATTCCTCCATCTTTTGAGGTGGGAGGTTGTTATATCTTGCCTCTGAAGCCATTTTGGCCACATTGCTTGGGACTGGGGGATACATTTATGCTAGTACCCTATGGTACAGTAGGGGTTAAATAATTGTCTGTGTAAATTGATAATTTACATATATGTAGTAGTATTAGTAGTAGTCGTTCCGTAGGCTGCCTGGCCGAACAGCCCCAGTTTACACATTTGTTTAAGCATTTTCTGTAGTTCTTTGTACATTATCCTTCTAACCATAACGTTCTCTCCCCAGACACAGGAGGAGCGTCACATCTCCCACATGCAGTACCTGGCCTGGCCAGACCATGGGGTGCCAGACGACTCCACAGAGTTCCTTAACTTCATCACACAAGTCAGGAAGGCGCGAACTGGTGAGAAGCTGAGGGGTCTTTGCTATAGAGACTAATAAAATTGATTTATAGATAGATGTATTATTTTTTGAGTTGAGGGAGTTATTCAATAATTGATTCTCTATAGTGAAGTTTATTTATTGAGCCAAGTCATCCTTAATCTACCAGTAGTATTGTAATTGAGCCATTTTCTTAAGGATAAAGCTTATATATCTAAATTACGATAATATCTGGTTCTGTATTTTCAAGAAACTTACTGTTTGCTTATGTTGATTTTTGTAATAATTTTGTTTACAGTTCAGAACCTGAACATTATTACCGTTATTATTTACATGTGCGGTTATTAGTGCTGGCTATAAATTTTGAAGCTAGCTCGAGTTGCATTGACAATCTTCATTAATTCTTTACCTGATATTTGCATTTCGGAAATTCGTTTCATCGGTTTGAGTCTTCAAATTGTATCATAATTGATGACCGTGGCTATGCATTGGGCTGAAAGATTTGTTAGCATATTTAAAATTAAAATGTATTATCATGAAACATATAATTGTGTTGCATATGCTAACACGTTTATCCTGTGCCCCCCAGGTATGGTAGAGCCGACCATCGTGCACTGTTCGGCCGGTATCGGTCGTACTGGTGTGCTGATCCTGATGGAGACGGCCCAGTGCTTGATCGAGGCAAACGAGCCTGTGTATCCCCTGGACGTGGTGCGCGCCATGAGGGACCAGCGGGCCATGATGATTCAGACAGCTGTGAGTTCACCTGTCCACGGTTTATGTTTTATCACTTCACATTTCTTGATATCTATATACTGTACTTTCTATATTTATGATCCGGTCTCATTTCATGATGTCTGTATACTGTCTGTCTTTATATTCAGGTAGGTGAGTTAAGTTCACTTTGTATTTATTAGCTCACGTTTATATCTTTTACAATGTATATTTGATAATTATTTGATAAACTATGAAAACAGTGAAGGCGTTGTTGAAATATCTTTAAAAAGTTGACAGAATGAATATAAACACCATATGAGGAGGAGCACTTTATTGACGTTTCGCAGATAGCTATCTGCGAAACGTTGTCAATAAAGTGCTCCTCCTCATGTGGTGTTTATATTCACAGTAAAGGAGTTGCAGAATATACATTTACAAAGATTTTCTCTTTCTTCATTCAACAGAGTCAGTTCAGATTTGTGTGTGAGGCGATCCAGCGAGTGTATTCGGAAGGCCTAGTGAAGCCCTTGGCGGAGTACCAGCAGAGATGAGGTGATGCAGCAGTGATGACACTCACAACAACACATCAGAAAGGAGAACAGTTGGCATCTGTGGTGCCGGCTGCCGCATCACCTTACAGTGGCTCCTACAGGGATTCACAGTTGGCTACTGGGGCTGGTCTGGAGGATGGTACCGGCAGAAGATATGGATGATGGGGCCTGGAGTGCTCAAGTACTGTGGACCAGGATACTCAGAGTGGTAATAAGTTACCACATGTTGAGATCATAACAGGCTTAAGATGTCATAGCTTATTACTTGCTTACGATGTCCTAACTTCCCCTTTATTCGAAAAACAAGGCCAGCATAAGTTATTAATCCCGGTAGTGGCGCATTTTGAGTATCGTTGGCACAAAAGATACTACTGTATATCGACTGCCAAGATACAACGGATATAGGGAGATGTGACGTCGTAATTGTTTTGAGATCCTGGGCCTAGGACTTACGAACACAGTGAATGTTTCTTTATGTGCAGGCAACACACAGCACAAGACTCTTTTATATGAAGTGAGAAAAGGACCACCAGTGTTGAAACTTTTTTGTACCGTACAATGGGGTAGCAACTGCAGAGACTATCATGTTCATCCCACAACCAGGAAAATTGCCCAAGTGAAATAGAAAGAAAATAATGTAATTTTTATACCAAGTGCATACAGAAAGTTTGCATTTAGAAATAGTTTAAAATTAAATGACAAATTGTGATATTCTACTTTATTAGTCATTTCATAATCATTTTATAATAACTGTTACATCCAACCAAAGTAGCACTGAAGAATATATGTAAACACTGTATTACTTGCTCAAAGCTTAATTCATTAGCACATACAGTACTTCAGATATAACAAAGAGTGGGAAACAACATTTAGGTTGCAGTTTTGTAATGTATATATACAGTACTAGTTCTTGCACACCCCTGATAGTATACTTTGAAACACCTGTGCATGCATTATTTGGTTACCAAAGTTATAGCCCATGACTGCAGTGTATTGTGGGATATTTTAGATGAGACTCTTCAAAAGACAGACCTCAATACAAAACCAAGATCATTATACTCAACCAATATTGTGTAGATGTTGAAGTAAAGCAGAGCAAGTCTCCTTTCCTTTGCTCTCTAATATTGAGGCCGCTATACCCTTTTCCAAATAAGTACCGTACTGTAGGCCAAAACTCTTGAACATTAATCTATATAACTCACAAACGACTTCAGTAATATTTCTACCATTTGCGAAAGGTCAGCCAGTGAATAAATGTGGAAATATACATCCCATATTCTCCAGCCATTTATAATGTAAAACTTACAAAATAAACAAACCAAAACTTGTACGAACACAGTAAAATTACAAAACAACTAATCAAAGTCGCTATGTGGAAACAACGCTTAAGCATTTATAAATAACAGAACACAATCCACCACATAGGGTGTACATTACTACATGAGCAAGTTAATCCGTTTCCCAAGCAAACTAATCGCACACATAACAACGCACTATCGTCACGTTCAAGGAATTAGTCAATTTGGGAAGTAATTTTGGAGGTACAAAGGTTGGGGTTCGCGATATTCTGGACTACCAATTTGGAACAAGGTATAGCAGGAACATTTCTCTAAGTTATAGTGGAGCGGAGACCATTATCCTTTTTCATAGTGGCCACAGTAATATAACACATTATGGATAAATACATAACACTCCTATAGATAAATTCATGATGTGATATTCATTAACCCTCTGAGGATCGATGACGCACTTCTTTTTTTGTTTTCTGGCTATTATTCGACAATTGTATTCAGATTAGGAAGTGTATATGGAAATCAGAGGGTGGATTGAGATAGTATTTACCCTTTTAATACCCACGAATCCTTCCTAAGCTGCATAAAATCGTCTAATGATAGCCAAAATAAAACTGCTAAAACGCGTAAGAGCTTCAAGGGGAGCACGAATTAGAATTCCTAGTGTACTTGCATTAGCTTTGATGTGATAATATAAGAACTATTACATTGTCCACTGCCAGGTCACTCTCTCTCTTCCTCTCTCTCACTCTCACTCTGTCTCTCTCACTCTCTCTCTTACTCTTACTCAGCCAGACCTATGAGAGTTCCATATGGAGCTCAGTGGTTTGGTTAATCTGCTCTACAAAACTAACTCTTACTCTCTCATTCTCTCTCTTACTCTCACTTTCACTCTTTTACTCTTACTCTTGTTACTGGGGCCACGTCATTCACCCTCACTCACTCCTGCCGGGCGTTGTGAAGCCAGCGTCACACTCGCAACTTTAGTGATTTACCCTTTCAAGATCCGATGACGCATTTCTTTTCTGTTTCCTGGCTATTATTTGATGATTATATTCAGATTAGGAAGGGTATATGGAAGTCAGAGGGTCATTTAATATAGTCTTTACCCTTATAATTCCCACAGATCCTTACTAAACTGTATAAGATCGTCTAATGATAGCTAGAATATACTGTCAAAATGTGTCATAATCTTCAAATGTTTAACTTGTATTCATGTCAGGTACCCACTTTGAGTTATCATATGTGAGGAATGTGTGTTATTTATTCTTGTCTTATCTTCAGTTTTTAAGATTATGAGTCACAAAATACTCCCTTACAGTGGAAGTGAAAATAGTGGGATACAATTAAAATGTAAAACTTGCAAACTAAACAAACCAAAACTGGGATGATACAAGATAAAGGTAAAATACATCACTACAAAATACTTTATGCTCTGAATCTGGTACAGTCACATACATTAATAAGGTTATACCCATATGAATCTTGGAACCTTTTAAGCCACTTTCTGAAGCATCTGAGATATAATAGAGCATAATTTTAATTTGTTTGTAATAATAATACAAAATATTTGACAACAGCTTACTGGGCAAAATCCCTTATAAAGCTGGAGATTAGTTAGTTTGTGCTCCATACAGATTGAAATGGGTGCATCGCTATAAAATGATGCTGTCGACTGTACACCTATCACTATAGGTAGCGCCAACGAACTTGACAATAATCTTGATCCCTGACCTATCTGTAACTCAAAAGGTCCTGGAGCAAACTGGCTGTAAATATCCACACCTATTTTCTGGTGGACTCTTCCCAAATGATAGAAACGTCAGCCCGATTGCTTTCATTCATTTCGAGTTATAAGAAGTTAAGGGGTCATAATAATTGTCAAGTTCATTGGCGCTACCTATAACAGCACCTGTGTGACTCTGGCTTATACTCTTCCTTCATAATTAATTGTGCCCCAGCATTCTGAACTTGTTTGGATAGGCAACGTAATCAAACACTATTGTACGACAGGGTATATTATTACTCACCGCAGTGCCTAGGGTGTTGGAAGAACCGCAATGCCTGGCAGGGCTTATTGAGAGTAAGGGCCGCAGTCAGGATTTATAGTCGGGTTCTCTAAGGACCCACGATGCCTTAGGGCTCCCATGTTTAAAGGAAGATAAAATTTGTGACTATTATAATAATAATACAGTAATTATGACAAATGCTGGTGTTTCCTATCATAAGCAAATTTTACTCACATTATGTAACAATTCAAAGATTTATAAATATTGGAAAAATGGAATCAATCACATCTTATTTACTCCATGTTGATCCTCTAGCCATCAAGACCCAATGATGTCCTGGATCCTTGGCACCTGAAACTGTTCTTGACTGTAGCCCAAAGTCTTACTATACTGTATTTAGGGCAACTCGAGTACAATGAATTTCTTAGCACAACATGAATACACAGGACTGTACAGCCTAAACCTTTTAAATATTGTGCTGAAAGTTAAATCACCCTCAAAAGTCATGTACTTTTAACCCTTTCAAGCTCCAATACGCGTTTCTGTTGTTTCTGGCTACTATTAGACGATTTTATTCAGATTAGTAACGGTATATGGAAGTAAAAGGGTTAATTGAGATAGTACATGTATTTACCCTTTTAATACCCACAGATACTTCCTAAGCTGCATAAAATTTTCTAATGATAGCCAAAATAAACTTCAAAAAATGCGTCCGAGCTTCAAAGGGTTAAAATCTCCACTATATATCCAGACTTTTCTTAATTTTTATTGACTATTATTTCTGCATACATCAGGAGTGGAAATTAAAGTTAACCCTTTCGAGATTCATGACGCATTTCTTTTCTGTTTTCCGGCTATTATTAGACGGTTTTATTCAGATTCGGAAGGGTATATGGAAGTCAGAGGGTTAAGTGAGATAGTCTTTACCCTTATTTTTCCCACAGATCCTTCTTAAACTGTATATGATCATTTAATGATAGCCAGAATTAACTGTCAAAATGCGTCAATCTTTATAGAGTTAGAGTTTGTGTAGGTGGGACTTGACTATTGAGCGACCCTATACTGTCACCAATTATCACATGAATTACCAACCATATGTACTCAAGTGCCCCAAGATACAGGCTAGCGAGACAACACGTAGAGTCCATTCCCGGGCTGCCACGAGTACCACCACAACCTCCCTCTACCCGACCACCCTCTTCTGCAGTCCATACGTGCCTTCCTCTTGTCATAAGAGCACAACTCGAGCAAATGACAATCTGACAATGGACACATTTGCTTCAAGGCACACGTCAGGAGCTTTGACACTTTTGGCTTCCTAATCAGAGGGTGTGTGTGCCCTCTAGGTTCAACTCATTTTTTTCAGATCATGACGTTTTGCCTCATATTCTAGCTACCTCCAAATTATTTCATCTTCAGGAATGAACGCTAGGAATCAGAAGGTTGAAACTATTCTATTCTATATACCCAGGCCCAATCCCCACTTTTCCTATTTGTTTTTAAACTAGTAAGCTACATCCTTTAACCCGTTGATTATGAGGGGTTCTTCCTGAACTGGAAAGAAAATATCCGGAGGTGCTCGAATGTAAAGCAGAAAGTCATCATTCGATTGAAACAGTTAATAAGAACAATTAGTGGTAAAGGAAAAGAAACAAGCAAACTAAAACTCCCAGTCATTGTTAACGCTTACAATACAGGGCGGCGCAGAAGTTGGTTACCAGTCTAGGCCTCCGTTACGGGTAGGTGTATATTCAATGATTTATTTATTAATTATTATTTTTATTTCCTCCTTAGACCTCCTTCCTCCTAGCTTAAAAAAATATCCCCAAAGCCCTTTGAGATTAATTTATTTGTGCATTAATTGATAGATAAATGCCCTGGCCAATTCCTCAGAAAGTGCAGGCTTGCTAACACTCGCCAAGATTTTTTTTTACATTTAACTGGCACAAAAGTTCTTAAAATTGCCAAACTAGTGGGGCAAATGTCTTAAAATCTCAAAACTAATGGAGCTAAACATGAGAGAGAAAGAATTCCAGAAACACCCCCCCACCCCCATTCAGTCAATTGGGTAGCCGAAATCTGTATCGCCCTGCACATGTTGCCTGGATGCTTGTAGGGCTGGACCATGTTTAGTACTATCAACTTTGGGCAACTTGGCAGCAAATCCTGATACCTACGTACGATTAGGAGTGAACTCAATGGGTCGGCAGCGGATTACGAAGTGGCCCTTGAAACTAAAGGAGGAAGGTCGTTTAGTACTGTATATCCAAAATGTGAAGAAAAAAAGTGAGTGAGGAAGGACGATTAGTATATCCAAAATGTGAAGGAAAAAATTAATGAGGGAGGATGCTTAGTACAGTATATCCAAAATGTGATTATATATGAAAACAATCTGTAAAATTATATGGAACCAATCAGTGAAATTTGAGAAAGGAAGAATGTTTATACCTGTATGTCCACAATGTGAAAATATGTGAAGCCAATCACTTGAAGCTGAATGAGGAAATGTTTTTATTGTGTCCAAAGTGTGAACATTTAAGTAAGGAAGAATTTTTAGCATGTCCAAAATGTGAAATTATACGAAACCAATCACTTTAAGCTGAATAAGGAAATTTGTTTATCATGTCCAAAATGTGAAATTATATGGAACAAGTCACTTCTGAGTTGAGTAAGGAAGAATGTTTAGCACGTCCAAAATGAGAAATGATAAGGAACCAGTTAGTGAAAGCTGAATGAGGAAATGTGTTAATCATGTCCAAACTGTGAAATCATATGGAACCAGTCACTTAAGTTGAGTCAGGAAGAATGTTTAGCACGTCCAACATTAAAATCCTATGGAACCAATGAGGAGAACGGACCGTAACTGTAGGGAGAATGGTGGACTAAGCTGCCATGAATAACTGTGAAGAGAACGGTGGACTATAAGCTGCCAAGTGGATGTGAACAGAGTATAATCACCCTTGGGCAACTGAATAGGGTGCTGCTGCTGCCCCTCACACCTCTCAGGGTAAAATAAACACACTAAAGACGGACACGCGCGATGGCCTTTCTTCCACAACCTTTTTCCGCACCTCGGCTCTGGCGGCTTTGGAAAAACATTTGTATAGGAGTCCTGTCACCTATAATAATCTGCCTTCAGTCTGTTCAAATGTAAATATTGCAAAACAAACAAACCAAAACAGGAATGACACAATATAACAACAAAAGAACTTATCAAAATCCCTATGTGGAAATAACGCCAATATCACGGCAGAATGATGTCAAAATGTGGCCAGAAGATAGTTGCGGGTCAGAGGTTGGCGGAGGAAGGCCTGGTGTTTGTCCGCCTATAAATAGACATCACATTACTGCCTTGAGTCTCTGAAATGTGCAAACCTTTTGTTGTTGCCATGTGGAAATCATTAATATTTTTACAGAATCCCCATCTCTCATTGTGTCAAAGAAATGCAGTATTATAAATGTCCCTGCTTTCTATTAACCCCTTCTGTACCGGTGATGTACTTTCATTATATTCTGGCAACTATTAGACAATTTTGTACAGCTTAGGAAAGACGTCTACTCTTTAAAAGGCTACAGACTATCTCAATTAATCATTTTAGCTACCATTTATCTTTCCTAAGCTTCATAAAATCGTATAAATGTAGCTGAAATAACATACAAAAGACGGTACAGAAGGGGTTAAATGAATAAAATTATCTTTATTATTTTCATAAAGTTTATAAATTTGTTTTTGTAGACTGAACCCATAGACTAAGGCAAGTAAGACCCACAAATTTAAAAAAAAAATGAATCTCAGACTTGTTTTGTTAATAAACCAATTTTCTATTTAGTGTACAAATAGGAGGCTTGATTTGTGTTTTTCTTTATCAATTTTCTACCATGGTGTGTAGGTGTGTCTTTATAGTTCTGTATATCTAATATGCATTGAAATTCCTGTAAATCATATCAATTGACAAGTTTCCTGCATAGCCTTACATTATACCCCATTATGCATTTCAACATCAACCCTCAGATGATCTAATTTGGTGCAAAAATTGTCATTAGCATATGGAGTTTTTCACCTCTTTATTAGTTCACTGTATCATTCATCTCACAAACATTTGAGTTATACCTTTAAGGGGTGGTTTAGTTTGCTCCCTAGACCTCTATCAAGGTTTAAAAAAAAAAAAAAAAAATTACCCTGCAAGATAAATTTGTACAGTATATTTTTCGGTAGAAAAAATTCCCGGCCAAAAGCCGGTTCCTCCTAAATTGCAGGCTTGCTATCGCTCGCCAGGATTTTTTTGTACACCTAAATGGTACGAAAGGTGTTAATAACAGGCAAAGAAATGGGGCGAAAGGTCTTAAGATCACCAAGCAAATGGGGCAAACTTCTTAAAGTCTCAAAACTAATGGAGCTAAGCGAGCTAAGCATGAGGGAGAAGGGGATCCAGAAAATAAAACCTCCCCTTGATCACTCCACAACTTTTTATTACCCCATGCATGACGACCGCCGAAAAAAAGGTGTCTGCGAATGTTTTAGGTAATGTTGCTAGTTTCCGATCTACTCATTTCCACTCCCTAATTGAAATGTTATACAGGTATTGCATGAGTAGTGAACTTTAGTACGGTGGCCTGGAGGCTTGACACGTTCAATACGGGGGCGATGTTTACTTGGTTTGATTCCGGCCGCATAGAGACAATTTTACGCCATTTCGGAAGGATCTGCGTTAGGAAAAGAGTTAATCGAGAGGGTGTGTAGCCTTTATATTATTTGAGATCCTTCCTAAACCGAATAAAATCGCTCAATAGTAGCCAGAATAAAATTAAAAGGACGTCACTCGTGCTGAAAGGGTAAAAGTGATCATAGGTTGCCACTTGATGATATTCCTAACAGACCTATGATTTTAGAGCTGATCACATGCTTACGTCATAACTTGCCCATACTCAGATGAACTGGGCAGTCCTAAGTTAGCATACAAAGTTATGATGTGTTTTGAGTAGGCCTAGTGCCGGCGCTAGATGTGATGTCAGTTTCCAACACATGATGGTCGTAAGGAGATGCAACGTCTTAAGTTCCTTCAGTATCCGGGCCCTGGGTAAGCCAGCATCACACGAGAACTTTTTCCCTCAACTTTTATGGGCAACTTGGGTCTGGCAGTGTAGGAGTCAAACTTTTTAAAAATTATGTCTCCTAAATAAATTATGTTCAGTATATTTACCTTACCTGCAAAATAGTCTCAAAATGTAGCCAGAATGAGATTGCGGATAATAAGTTGGGGATAAAAGGGCTCGTGTGACACACCTTAAGCAAACACCGAGGGCTGGCGGTCTTTCTCTTCGCGACTGCAATATCCACATGAACGCCGAGGACTTATAAGCGTTGTTTACAGTCACCGGCCGTATCTGCAACATGAGTTATGTATAAGTTATGTCCCTATTTGTCGTATTTTAAGTCTTAGTAGAGTAATGTATACAAGTTTGACAGGGAATGTGTGTTGTATTTCAAAATGAGCAATAAAGAAAAAAAAGAGGTTTTTAATTGTATTGTACAGTATTATTTGCCACTTTCCTAAGTAGGCCCTATACGCCTGAGTCAAAATAAGTATAGACTTAATAAATTTGTATCAAACCCAAATGAAATAATAGTGCTATATGATTGTAATGATCATTATACAGTATATTCTAAAAAAATATAGCTGGCTCTAACGGACTATAGGCCTACACCCAATATGCCTAAAGTTAATATCAGGGAGTAGGCACTAATTTGTTATGTGGTCATACCAATAGTACCCTACGTTCCTGCAAAGACACTTGATGCCAAAGTAGTTGATACGTCTCACAAAGACACTGTTGTATATCCATGTCTAGTAACCATATAATAAGGGCGGGTGCCCAACCCCGAAAGGGGTTGAAATAGGGGAGCTATCCCCCCGCCAAAGGTGGCTTTCTAGGGCCTTTCCTAGTTAATGCTGAGAGGATTGGGTTCTAGTTATGTGGTGATGGGCTGGTCTATCAGAGTGAGAGTTGAGCATTCTCTGCCGTACCCATAGCTTACTCTACCTGTTCCTTTTACTTATTATAGATCTCAAGTGGCGGCGCCTCTTCCGTGGATTAACCTCCCTACTGCCAACTCTTGAGGTTGGCAGACTGGGAGCCAAAGCGTCACATTCTTCCTTTGCCCCTCAGCTTTCCCTTCATAATTGCTGAGGAGCACAGGGCCTTGGGTGGGCTTCAGTATCCCGGGCGTTTCCGCGCCCTCCTCGGCTCCTCGCCTGTGAGCGGCTTTTCACCCAGGCTTTATTGTGGTAGGCAGGGAGGGTTCTGTGGGGGTGCTCAGTTATGGCCTTGGCCTTGCTTGGGGCCTTGGGGCTGTTCGGCCAGGCAGCCTGGGGAACAGCAACAACAAACGACCATATAATAAGACAGGGAGTGCCAGCATCTTGAAGATCCGCAAGTTTGGAAAATGTATCGACATTGCCATACTGCTGTTGAGAAAGTCCATAACCTCATCTGTAAGGCCAAGGTGACAAAGAACATATGGCCTGACTCACCATTGTTATGGATCTCGCTCCAAAGATAGGTGACTTTATCCAAGACTTCTATGTACTGTATAATATTTTCGCCACATGCATGTACAGACAAGCCACTAAGTGCTTGGACTTTAGTTTTAGTCAAAGAGAACTTTAATACCATGGGCTCCGACTCGTGTAGTGCCTAAAGAGCAATTGTGAGAATCTCTAGCAACTCTGCTAGTGTAAGGCCAGTAAAATTGTGGCAATAGTCTAAACGGAAAACTAGGTGTTGAAATATAATTGAGCTGCCAGCCCAAGTGAAGATCCTTTATTGGACTCGTGATAGAGTACTTGCCTTGTATGATGAGGATCTGGGTGCGAAGGGAATTTCTCTGTCCTGAAAACTCCCCAGGCCCAATTATTAGGCCCCCTTTCCTGGGGCCTGGCGTGGGGCTCGAACCTCTGAAGGGAGTTTAACCCTCCTAAAAACCCACAGGTTTTGAGATGCCTTGGGTGGGGTTCGAACCCTGGTTAGTGACCATGGCCTCCATAGGTCAACCAGGCCCACACGCTAACCCACTGTACTACCACGGATGTACAATAGTATAGTAACCTTAGTCCTCTTTGTAAGAACCAGGTGATAGTCTCGTGGTGATTCACACGATGAGTTTATTAGACTTCCCATCAACGACTATTTTACACTATACCAGACGTCAACTCGGGTAGTACATTATTGGGGTTGCGGGATATTTTCGAGGGCATTACAGTATCTATGCAAAAAAAACGGATTATGAGGAAAGAGAAGTGTGATGAGGATTAACCGGCAGCTGCGATGTCCCTTCAGGAAGGTTTTACTGGGCAAATGCGATGTTCCTTCCAGTATTCGGTAATTCTGCATAACTACTACTCCTGTTATTTTAGGTTTTCTTTATTTTCTTTATGTATTTTAATGCATTGCAAGTGTGTATTTTATTGTTACAAAGTGCGGAAAGCACTTTTTATTAGCATTTGCTTTGTTAATTGTAATTATTCAGATACCCCGGGGGCTGCCGCCCCCACATGGCTGTCGAGAACAGGAATAATTCCACGAGACAGGAATCCCGTAATCGAGGAGTAGTTGTTCTGCAGAATACCCCAGTATTCAACTCCTAAAAAAAAAACGCACTATTGCCGAGGAAATGGATGCAATATATGATTAGGTGGCACGTCTCCTTACCACGTACCACTTCCTCTTTTCCCCTTACCTGTGTCTCACTCCCTCCTTCCCTCCCTTTCTCCCTCAATTTCCTCGCTAATTGAAGCTACATCTGTCACACTGGTGGCACAGGAATATACTGGCCTCGCACAATCCCGGACTGAGAAGAATATCTTTAGCTCAATAATCAGGTTTAAAAGTGTATTTGTCTGTGAAGGAAGTTAATTATATAAACGTTCGTGGGACAAATAAGAAGAAAGTAATTTATGTGGGTCAATCTAATTATTAGGTTAAAATCAAGTGGAGTACGCAATCCACATTTGAGGTAGCCCATTGGGGTGGCTCTAGGATGGATGGGGATGGCAGGGTTAATAGTACAGCTTGGTTACTATTGCCTTCACACTCCACAGCCCTTTAAAACTCGGGTTGGATGGTCGACGTATTTCTTCACAATTCGTTGGCCTTGTTCTTGTCTTCTGCAACCGTGCAACGATCAGCTTGGATCAAGAGAATTTTGATCAAAGTTGAGAAAAAGGTAAGGTATCTGAATGGAGTCTTTCGCTACGTTGCACAATGCACGCTCAGTGACGCTCTCCGTCACGACCGTTACGTTTGCTTCTGATTTGACTACTTTTGGGTAGCCTAAATTGGGTTGAGCCCCCCCCCGGCCCCCCTCCAGGACGTATCGTCATCATCATGTAATTATACAGTAGGCTATTGCGGACTTGCGGTAGAATTCAAGGAGACTACTGCAGGACTCTTCAGTCAGGGTGTCAATCCACAAAATATGAATTGTGTTATTATGGTTTATTATTTTGTTATCATCATAGCGCGACGGAGCGGCGAAGGCGCGAGCTCTAGAGAGACTAGAGGGGTCCGGGGGCATCCCCCCCCCCCGGATTTAGTATAACTAAATAAGTTGGTCACCAATTATTTTGGGTAGGCCTATATAGCCTAGGCCTATTAAGCAAACCACCCACCAATTTTCATGACAATTTTGAAATGCATGTTGGAATCCCTATAAACTGTACTTCATTTTTGGTAAATCTAAAGTTATACTACCCCTCCCCCACTACCCACCACCCGCACCACCTCCCCCCTTCAAAACACGCCTTTTAGCGTGTTTTTTGGATGGTTCAGCAGACGCGGAAACTAGAAAAAAACGTAGCCTATTTTGATAAAAAATTATCACCAACCAGATACGAGTTTTTCAGGTAGGCCTAATTTGTTGTTGTTTTTAATTTTTTCTTTGATATAGTGTTGTTTAATACCGAGGACCGTCGCATTTTAGTATTTTTAACATTAGCCTAACCTAACCTAACCTAACCTAACCGAAAAGTAACCTGTCTCCGCGACGGACTAAACTCCCCGTCACGTTCCCTGTTTATGGGTGCGCGACGGACCGACGGTCTAAACCCGGCTCACGTTCCCTGTTTATGAGTTTGCGAAGGTTTGTAATACTTCAATGTATCTATTTAAAGTCAAATATACATTTCCGCGCATCATCAAACCATACTATGTCTACTACTAATAATATTAACCCATTAGTACCAACAGAATAGCGACAAAATAGGGGTAGTATAACTGTAGATTTATCTCATTTTTATGTAAGTTTGATCATTTGGAAAAATCGATTAAGGGAGAAAATTAACATTGACTCTGATGTGTAAAAAGTCTCCCATAAACGGCGGCCAGCTATGTTATTGTAATTTGCGGCCTAATTTTGTCTGTTAATTAACTTTCTCCTTAATTGGACCCCCTATGAAGTACAACAGATTATGATGACATAAGTGACGGGTGTTTAGAGGGGGCAGAGCTCCCCCTTCAACATATTACGTGTCCCACAGTAACTTCTATTATATAAACAACCCAAGAATTTCACAGATTTAAAAATTTCTTTTAGGATGTAATATGAGGCGTTCATTCGCGGAACGTGTTGACCGCCCAAAATAAAAAACCGAGTAAATCGCGTCTGAAGTTTGCCGACTTATAAAAAGCTGTAACTATCAGACCCGATTAAGGAGAGAGGTGACAGTGTTATCAAAATGTTCGGAAAATAGTATCTAGCCACGTACCACAAAAAAAAATAAATAAATTGCTTGTAATTTATCGCAGAACATGATAGTTGCCCAAAATAAAAAAAGGAGTAAATCGCGTCTGAAGTTTGCCGACTTATAAAAATCTGTAACTATCAGACCCGATTAAGGAGAGAGGTGACAGTGTTATCAAAATGTTCGGAAAATAGTATCTAGCCACGTACCACAAAAAAAAAAATAATAAATTGCTTGTAATTTATCGCAGAACATGATAGTTGCCCAAAATAAAATAAAAAATAAATCGTGTCTGAAGTTTGCCGACTTATAAAAAGCTGTAACTATCAGACCCGATTAAGGAGAGAGGTGACAGTGTTATCAAAATGTTCGGAAAATAGTATCTAGCCATGTACCACAAAAAAATAAAAATAAATTGCTTGTAATTAATAGTAACGTGAGTGTGATTGAAATAATCCCATGATTTTATAACCCCATATCAATTCAATACTGTAGAAACGTTGAGAAAAAGCAAATGTATAACAATAAAACATAAATAATATTATCAGTGAATAATAATAAGACATGGAAGAGTAGGGTAAGATAATAGAATCATAATTTTATAAAATTAATAAGCGATAATAAAGATTAGAAAATGGAGGAAGACATGGTGAATAATAATGAATAAGTAAAACACAAGAATAGAGTAATAATTTTGCTACTTTAATGTTATTGATTTATTATTATAGAAAGTAAGCTAGTATTACTGTTAATTAATTAATTTGGGATGTTTTATTCAGCTTGGGAAGGACATGATTTTACAAAATTTTAATCTAAGGAAGGAATTTGATGGCTAGTTACTATAATGTTCTTGTGTAAAGATTGCTATTGTTTAACAATTTTACCTTACTAAAATGCATTATTACTCTATTCTATTGTTACATTTATATATTCATACTCACCGAGTAGTCAGGCAGTGTCGCTATCACTGTCACTATCATCTGCATACTCTTGCAGGTTGTCATCAATATCAGAGGAGTCAGAGTTGTTGTCCAAGTCTGGTCTAGCTGCTCTACTGAGGTCCCTCTGCATACGAAAAAGTTCGTGGTAATACTCCGAGTGGATTGGCGGAATGTAGGATAGCAGGTCGTGGACGGCTTGGAGTTTGTCAGCTTGAAGTTTGATGGCAGCTGGGTACTTGGGGGTGAGTGGCACTCGTGACAGATTAAAGGCCGATGGAGCATACTTGGCTTTACCTGGCATAAGCCTGAGACAATGCAGAGGCCCCTCGTAGCCTCGAGACAGCTGATACCCATCCCTATATTGCAGAGTAAAGCAGAATCGGCGACATTCAGAGAATAGGAGTGGCTTGGCGGGTGTACGGTGAGTTATGACACTTTGCAACAGGTCTAAGTTTAGAAAGTCCTCTCTCACCATGGGAATGACCTTGTTACCTGCGTGGACCGCACGCTCAATCACCTTGATATAGTGTTCAAAATCATAGATGTTCCCCTCAACCCTGAAGCGCTTTTCTATGTTCCCAAAAGCCCTGTCACACGCCATGTAACTATGTCCTGGGATGAGGAAATAATGGACCACTTCCTGAAGACGGCGACTGTGCAGTTCGTAAAGATGGCAGAGCATGATATTAATGTTCTTATTCTGTCCACCACAATTGTCACTGAATAGTATAAGCTTGCCAAAATCACCATGACGCAGTACTTCATTCTCGATCCACTTTTTGATGCACGAACCCACCTCGACCGAGCCACGCCCACCTGTCACCTCATCCCACACGAAGAACTGGTTTTCACCGGTCTTGAGGTTGGAAATGCATAAATTGTACAGCCAGACTTTCTTCTTATAGTAGGCAGCATTAGTGGTGAGACGAGGTATTGGCTGTGTCTGTTGGAGGTCCAAGGCTATGACACGAGTATCATCGTCCCTGTCCTGCCCCAGAGTCTTCATAAGTGTTTGTGCCTGCCGTGCCATCGCCAGGTGTTCATCAAGTTCAGCCTGCAAGAGTGCCTTATCTGCGTCATTACTGGCATGTTTCAAAGTGGTCTTAGCTAGGTCACAGGTCGAGCAAGTATCAGTATTTGGTGGTGAGAAGAAGAGTTCTTTACTTTTGAAAACTTTCCGGTAATAACTTTCCTTGACTACGCTGTTGTTACGATAATTCTCAGCCATCCAGGTAGAATACAGGTGGTACATCCGGCTTAAACTCAACGATGTCTCTAGGTACCGCAAATTGGGCGATTTGGCTCTGCTATAATGGCTGGTAACGCTGGGGAATGATGCAATGTGTTTGTGCACACGCTTTGCATCAGGACCTGCAATGGTGACACGGTTCTTGTGTTGCCCGCGGCCGTCTCTCTTCGGTGTACCAGTGTCACTCACGTGGGTCAGGGCATTCTCTAATCTTGTCCTACCTATGGCTAAAATGTTGATGAAGGCTGTCTTGCAAACCTTATAAGTTGTAGACTGGTAGGAGAGAGTAAATTTGCGGGTGCATGACCGATGGGGACCGGGTTGTTGATGTCGGCAGGCTTTCTTCGTCGTTTCACTGGCACTGACAGAACGTGTTTCTGAATGAAGGTATTCTGGACTAACCAATCTCCAGTTTGCCAGTAGTTATTGTGGATTGCTTGGCGGATAGGTTCAGCAATTTTATCGTAGCATCCATCATTGCAAGGCGGCCCAATAACTCTAGCATTCACTGTATTTCCTGTTTGGCGGCTGACATATTCCTTCCCAGTATTTCTCTTGATCCTGGCGATTATTTCAGACCAATTGTCCGGGTTACACCTCTTTTTTATAGGTGGGGGTGGGCTCCCACTATCACTCTCACTCTCACTATCACTCATTGTTCAGGGAAGCACTGCAACACGGTCAAAACGGCACAAAAACAACACCAGGTGCGAGGTAAATGATCCGTACGGCGTGAGAGCTGAGCTAGACTGTATTGTGGCGGGAGAACAGAGAGCAACGCGCCGTGAGTGGCTGAGCTGGCGCCCATGCGGTACCATAGCCGGGCTGTCATTGGCTGGCTGAACACACGCTGCCTGGGTGGCGCGTATCACCCTATGCGATGCAGAGACTAGGGCTAGGCAAACGCCCTGTCAACACGGATGAAAGTGCGTCGTACTTTATGCGATTTTCAACCATGTTGACATTCTCAAATATAGCTCCCTACCGCGGCTCCAGATTCGAGAAGGTTGTGGCAATATAATGCGATAATATAACGGCTTTTGCCAGAGGTGGCGGTTATCACGTTCCGCGAATGAGCGCCTCATATAACCTATACTCCATGTTAAAATAAGTGTCAACCCTCGAAAAATTCTATTAAGAGAGATACAGAACCTAGAACCTGTAACGATATTTGTCCCCATAGATGGCACACAACACGACTCGGCGGACCTCTTTCTCCCTGCCTTCAGTCTAATTAACACTAGGAATTTACCTAATTTTCTATCTAACCAGCAGGGGTGTGGGGGCGGCAGCCCCCACCCATAATACTAGGTTAGGTTAGGTAAGGTTGGTAGGTTAGGCTAAAATCTTTAATGTTGATTAATTGTTGGATAATGGATAATGAGCTTACTGGGTAAGTTCATTTTCTATCCCATGTACCATCCAACCAGCGGGGGTGTGGGGGCGGCAGCCCCCACTCATAATACTGTACTAGGTTAGGTTAGGTAAGGTTGGCAGGTTAGGCTAATATCTTTAATGTTGCTTAATTGTTGGAAAATGGATAATTAGCTTACTGAAAAATCTTAAAATCCGAGCCAACTTTTGCCAAAACTTGGCTTGGGGTTTTTCATTTTGGGGTTTTCTTAAGTTGAAAAACAACAAAACCCGAGCCAACTTTCATCATAAAAGCCATTATATCGCCTTTTTATGTCTTTAACCCGACATTTTCCCTGATCATCATAGCCCTCCCCACTATCGGGCGCCGTGTCTTAAAATCGTTGGATAAAGGGGAAAACGATTTTTGCGGAGGTTGAAACTAATGTCAATCACTATATATTGATGCAAATAAACTAAAACTAAAAAAAAAAAAATTAAAATAATTGGTGGGTGGTTTCCTTAATATTTTCCTTATTTTGCAATATTTGAAAACAAATATAGATTTTATATGCTCTAAACATAATATGAAAATGTGTTTTAAGCCTCGGCAAAACCTAATAAAAATATATGGTACTAAAATGGAATTTTGTCGTAACATGGTTGTCAATACCTTCCTATAGACGGCACCGATTCGTACACACGCCATTTTCACTTGTCTCGAGGTCTGTCCACCAGCTTTTTAGTCTACTCCACCTGCCCATCTCTGGCGATAGGTTGGGTTGTTTGGTTAGGTTAACCCCTTCAGACTCATATGACGCAGAGGTTGCCAGATTAACAATAAGAAATAGAGTTCTCTCACTCTTATACAGTAATTACCTCTCCAAAATTAGTTTTCTGCCCACAGCTAACTCAAAGACAACTGCAGAGGTTGAAGTAACTAAACTAAAGGTTTCTAAATATCCCTGATGGTAACAAAGGCTTTAAAGTATCCCTAATCGGCTCAAAATCGCGTCATATGTCGGAGAGGGTTTATATACTAGGTCTCCGAAACAAGATTCGTAGTTGCGGTAGTATTTACGGTATCTGGACATTTCGAGCGAATTCATATTCGAGCGGAGGCGCATTTAGGTTAGGTTAGGTTAGGTTAATTAGGTTAGATTGTGCATCCGCTCGATCAGGAATTCGCTCGAAATGACTCTCATTCACAGATACGGCCGAATACCAGTAGGCTACTAAATGGGCGCCGGCCCAACCGCCATGTTGTATCCCACGTAGGCCTAAGAGGCGGATGGGTGGACTGCGTCTACTTAGACCTTTCCAAAGCATTCGATAAGGTACCACATAAGAGATTGTTATCTAAGCTTGAGATGCTAGGATGTGTCAGGGGGAGTTTGCTGAAATGGATGGAGAGCTATTTAACAGATAGGGAAATGAGGACTAACATTAGAGGAACTTACTCATCGTGGCGGAAAGTTGAGAGTGGTGTGCCGCAGGGATCTGTGTTGGCACCTCTCATGTTCCTTATGTACGTGAATGACCTGCCGATAGGCATAAACTCCTACATGTCAATGTTTGCAGATGACGTAAAAATTATGAGACAAATAACAAATAAAAGTAGTTGTGAGGAGCTGCAAGGGGATTTAGATAAAATATATGAATGGAGCACCAAGTGGAAAATGAAATTTAAATAAGTAAATGCCATGTGTTAAATATGGGAAGAAGTGTGAATAGACCAAACTGGGAGTACAGGATGGGAGATAATATAATTAGCAAGGCCGAAAAAGAAAAGGATTTAGGGTTGATTATACAAGATAACTTGTCGCCAGAGAAACATATTAACAAGCTCTTTAGCGGAATGTATGCAATGGCCGGGAATATGAAAGTTACTCTGAACTACTTGGATGAGACCATGGTAGCGAAAATTATGAAGAGTATGATTAGACCAAGATTGGAGTATGCAGCAGTGGTGTGGTCCCCGCATCTAAAGAAGCATATTCACAAGTTAGAAAGAATCCAGAGAGCAGTTACTAGATTGGTTCCAAGTCTCAGAGAACTGCCATATGAAGGGAGGCTAGACAAATAAAATCTACCGAGTCTAAAAGAGAGGAGAGAGAGGGGAGACATGATAATGATGTACAAATGCACCCTGGGGCTGGAGAGGCTGGATAGGGAGGATATATTAATTATGGATACAGGAATAACTAGAGGCCACAGCTACAAAGTAAAAAGACCTACTGTACCTGCAAGAACGATATCAGGAAGTTTAGCTTCCCCTATAGATGTATTGACAAATGGAATGGGCTGGAGGAGGTGGTGGTAGGGGCAAGGAACATCCATATTTTCAAGAAAAAATTGGATAAAAAGTAGACTGAGAGATGGGACAACACGAGCTTAGCTCAACTCCTGTAAACTACAATTAGGTAAATTAGGTAAATACATAGGGTGATCGCCGCGGTCGCACTTACGTTCCCGTCTATTTTGACGCTATATTTTCTGATATTTGCCCCCTGTCATTACTACTGTACATGAATACTAGGTTAGGTTAGGTTAGGTTAGCTTAAAATAGACGGGAATATGATGGGAAAGGTCCGACGCCACTACGCGTAATGTAAACAAAGATGGCGGTACGCCCGCTCACTACATCCTACCCCAATTTTCCTTACCTACTGTAAAAGTGAAATTCACCCAATAAATGGCGCCATTTGACGGAGTATCTTCAGATTAATGAATAATGGGTAAGTTAATGCAAATCCTCCACTCAAACCATGAAAAACAACAATTAAACACTATATTCCTTGGAAAAAATATAAAGAAACTTGGTAAATAAGGCGGCTCTAGCTGTCTTGAATGTTACCCCCTAAATTGCAAACCCCTACAAGCATAATTTTGGAAAACCCGAGCCAATTTTTGGCAAAACTTGGATCGTATTTTGAGAATAAAAAAAGACTAACGAAATGTCGGAAATCGGCGCATGATTTCCCTAATTGCAAAGCCAAATAACCAGATTTATCAAAAACGTAGCACTTATTAAAATCATAAATATCCAGTAACATAGACCTAGTACATTGGATACAAGCCTAATCCACACCTAACGCCTACAATGTGTCCGTAGTACCTAGTAGGCCTACGTGGGATACAACACGAACCCTTACCGGTGCCATGGCGGTTGGGCCGCTGCCCATTTAGTATTCGGGCGTACTGTATCTGTAAATACTACCGCAACTACGAATCTTGTTCCTGAGACCTAGTATATATTGGGCGGGTGCCCAACTCCGAAAGGAGTTGAAATAGGGGAGCTATCCCTCCGCCAAAGGCGGCTTTCTAGGGCCTTTCCTAGCTGATGCTGAGAGGATTGGGTTCTAGTCATGTGGTGATGGGCTGGTCTATCAGAGTGAGAGCTGAGCGATCTCTGCCATACCCATAGCTTACTCTGACTGTTCCTTTTACTTATATATCTTCTAGATCTCAAGTGACGGCGTGTTTTCCGTGGATCGACCTCCCTACTGCCAACCTAAAAGTTGGCAGATTGGGAGCCAAAGCATCACATTTTTCCCTTGCCCCTCAACTTTCCCTTCATAATTGCTGAGGGGCACAGGGCCTTGGGTGGGGCTTTGGTTTCCCGGGCGTTTCCGCGCCCTCCTTAGCTCCCTGCCTTAGAGTGGCTTCGGTCACCCGGGCTTTGTTAGTGGTAAGCAGGGAGGGTTTTGTGGGGGCGCTCTATGGCCTTGGCCTTGCTCGGGACCTTGGGGCTGTACGGCCAGGCAGCCTGGGGAACAACAACAACAACAAACCAAACAACCCAACCTAACCTAACCTAGACCCAGTACGTGGGATACTAAACTAGCCCTTGCATGCCAGGTACAGCGGATTCATAGTACTCAGTACGTGGCATACTAAACTAGCCCTTGCATGCCAGGTACAGCGGATTCATAGTACTGTACTCGGTACGTGGCATACTAAACTAGCCCTTGCATGCCAGATACAGCGGATTCATAGTACTCAGTACGTGGCATACTAAACTAGCCCTTGCATGCCAGCTACAGCGGATTCATAGTACTGTACTGTACTCAGTACGTGGTATTTATTACCCATTAATTTCCGGAAGATTAAACCTATGCGTAAAAATCCTACCTCCTACACGTCACATCAGTAGTCAAGCACCCGTGTTCTAAATGGCTTGTGTACGAATTGGTGGCGTCTATAGGAAGGTATTGACAACCATGTTACGAAAAAATTCCATTTTAGTACCATATATTTTTATTAGGTTTTGCCGAGGGTTGAAACTAATTTTAATATGATGCTTAGAGCATATAGATTCCATATCTGTCTTCAAATACTGTATATCAAAATAATTGGTGACAAATAAATGGAGTTATACTGAAAATGTTGTGTAGGTAGTAAATAATGATTAGCTGAAAATAGTAATTAACCTCGGGAGATGAGGGGTGGTCCGGGGGGCAAAGCCCCCCGGCCTCCGGAGATTTTTTTCAATTTTGAGTTGGCAGAAACTGTATTTCCTGCATTCTGCTGATGATTATTTATACTTCAATAACCTACTTGTAAATAGAAATGGAAGAATTTTATTGAAATGTGAATGTTTTTTTTTTCTGTTCATAGTGTTACTGTATATCGATATTTGAGAGACAGCAGCAGCGCGCATCCCTACTCCCTAGCGACCAGCCCAACAGTGGATGCAGTTATTGCAGCCTCCTTATGAAATGGATAATAGCCTAAGCCTAGGCTATAGGCTAGGCCTAATGCATTTTCAAGTGTAATAAATTTGTAGAATACATTTGGGGAAGGATGTAGTTTCCGGGTGTACGGTTGTCATGTTGTGCGCTCGCACTTACGTTCCCGTCTCTTTCGATGATATATTTTCTGCTATTTGCCCCCTGTCATTACTGCATGAATACTAGGTTAGGTTAGGTTAGGTTGTTTAGTCAGGGTAATGTATTTTTGTATCCAAAGGCAGTCAAAATAGACGGGAACATGATGGTGAGCGTCCGCGTAGTGTAAACAAGACGAATACAGGACGTTTCGACGGTGTGTCAGTTCGCCGGTGCTATTTGGACGGTTCGACGGTATCGTCGAATCTCCGTCGAAACGTCTTATAGCCTAAATCTTTATTTATTTATTTTTGTACTATGTAGTCTATTTTTCAACTGTATTTGTTGACTACAGTACTTATAATATTTGTATGTTTAATATAGATGTGCTAATTGCAACTACAGTATATATATCTATTGTTATACCAGGTTTGTACTGGGGTTGTATTGACTAATAGGTAGGTTCTTACTCGACTGGAGAAGTTTAGGTCAATATTTACGAGCCGCACCACAGCTGGGATCTCATTTCTAATGGTAGTTTTGGGTTCCTATCATTTAATGCTTCATTGCTATATAATTTTTATCCACCGGATTTTTTTTTTTTCTTCTATCTATCTATTGCCAGATGCCTTACTCCCCTTAACCCTTAACTGGCGGAGCCCGCCTTAAGTCGGGCTCCAATTTGCATTAAGTTAGGAGCATTATTAAGGCTTTTAAAGGGTTAAAATCGAGTGCAAATGGCTGGGAGTGCAGCAGGCCACACGTCCGACACCCAGGGCTTACCGCCGCCCACTGACTCACGCTCCCTCTGTTCTCGAGAGGCCGGCAGTGTTGCCAGTAGTGAGCGTAGCTGGAAAAAATATGCCGCTATACGCTAAACTCCCATGTTAGTGGTACCACTGCGTGAGAACGACGAGGGCTACGTAGCTCATTCTGGTCTCATTTTGAAGCTTTTAGCGCCTAGTTTTTTGCTGAATAGATTTCTTTTCATGCAGATACTTGATTGATCATTCAGGAGGGCCTGAATATGCCCAAAATAGCCCAAAACCCCCCGCTAGACAAGGGTTAATGAGGGTGGCCATACACAGAATGCCCCCAAGAGGACTTATTCCCTGTAAGAGGGACAACCCGAGCCAGTTTACTGAAGGACTTACAGGATTGACCACTCAATTTAGGATCTGTCCGACTCCGAGGCCCTCTGTGTATCTTGTTAGCACTATTTTTCTACAGTGGTATTCGGCTAGTCCATCCACTAACCTGCCTTACCCTTCGGTAAGCAGTACGGATTTGTATCAGGTTATCATCCCCTCGACAGGTTGCCGACCAAGGCTGACGAGTCCCATCCACCCGGATTTTTTAAGGTTGTCTATCCTAGATGGGTTGCCGACCAAGGCTAACGAGTCCCATCCACACTTTTTTTGGGCTTTATTTATTTATTTATGTTTTTTTTTGCATTAGGCCTAACCTAACCTAAATATATTTGGGGGCTATTAGGTTAGGTTAGGTTAGGTTTTTTGGTTAGGTTAATGCAAAAAAAAAAAAATATAGGCCTAGGCCTAAAAATAAATAAATGAATCCAAGAAAAAAAAATATTGTCCGGTGGATAAAAATTATATAGCAATGAAGCATAAAATGATAGGAACCCAAAACCACCATTAGAAATGAGATCCCAGCTGTGGTGCGGCTCGTAAATATTGACCGAAGTTTATATATTGAAACATTATGAATATGTATTTAGTCATAAGAACATAAGAACATAAGAAAATGGGAGTCTGCAGAAAGCCGATTGGCCTAAGCAAGGCAGATCCCTGTCCCACACAACCCCAATTACAAAGCCCAATTATAGGCTTAACACTCTAATACCCTGAGGATCATCTTACCAAAACGGTTAGAGATTAACGCAGGATTACGGGGGTCTGCAGAGCGCTGATTGGCCCAACCCGGCTGATCCCCCTTCACACCCAACCCTTCTCGTCCATATGCTTATCCAATTTTATCTTAAAGCTCCCTACCGTTTTTAATCCCACTATAGCACTTGGTAGCCTATTCCACCTGTCTACAACTCTGTTACCAAACCAATATTTGCCTATATCTTTTCTGAAACAAAATTTATCTAATTTGAAACCATTGGTACGAGTTCTTTCGCTATCACTGAGCTTTAGTACATTTGTCATGTCCCCTTTGTTAACCCCACTAACCCACTTGAACACCTCTATCATATCCCCTCTAACTCTGCGTCTCTAACGAATGTAAGCCTAATTTCTTCAACCTTTCTTTATACGGAAGATTTCTAATATTATGGATCATTTTTGTCATTCTACGTTGTACTCTCTCCAATGAATCTATGTTCCTTCTGTAATAAGGACACCAAAATTGAACAGCATAATCCATATGGGGTCTCACTAATGACAAGTAAAGTTTTAAGATAACATCAGCAGTTCTGTTACTCACACTCCTAGAGATGAACCCGAGAATCCTGTTTGCCCTGTTTCGAACGCTTATACACTGTTTTCTAGGCTTCAAATCATTGCTAACAAACACACCTAGATCTTTCTCACAATTCGAGTTTTCTAATTCCATATTAGGTAGTTTATATTTAACATTTGTATGCATCTTCCCTATCTTTAATACCTTGCATTTGTCAATGTTAAACTTCATCTGCCAATTTACTGACCATTCGTGTAAGGTATCTAGATCCCTTTGGAGGCACTCTATATCTCTATCTGAATCAATTGTTCTCCCCATTTTGGTATCGTCTGCAAATTTACTTATCCTACTAGTTATACCTAAATCAAGATCATTTATGTATATAACAAACAACAGAGGACCTAATACAGATCCCTGGGGGACACCACTTTTGACTGCTCCCCATTCTGACTTCGTACCATTTATGCTGACTCTCTGCTTCCTACCAATTAGCCATGACCTAATCCATCCCAACAACGCCCCACCTATTCCATGCGCCTCAACCTTTCTCATCAATCTCTCATGGGGGACTCTGTCGAAAGCTTTACTGAAATCTAAATATATTATATCATATGACTTGTCATTATCTACTGCTTCATATACCTCTGAGA
Organism: Paralithodes platypus; assembly: GCA_032716605.1. NCBI lineage: Eukaryota > Metazoa > Arthropoda > Malacostraca > Decapoda > Lithodidae > Paralithodes > Paralithodes platypus. The sequence continues at coordinate 41,351,366 of CM064482.1, read as the reverse complement.
AAAAAACTAAGCAAATTAGTAAGGCAAGAACGTCCCTGAGTGAATCCATGCTGAGAAGAATTTATTAAATTAAATGTATCTAAGTGGTTTCTAATTTTACTAGCAATAATTGACTCTAGTAGCTTTCCTATGATTGATGTAAGACTAATGGGACGGTAATTGGATGCTATTGATTTGTCACCTTTTTTGAAGATCGGAACTACGTTTGCAAGCTTCCAAGCTTCTGGAACTATACCTGTCTCTAATGACTTGTTAAATAGAAATGTTAATGGGTAACTTAACTCATCCCACTCATAACGAGGGGCGTCGCGCTCCTTGGTGCCGCTAGAAGAGCGGCGAACACATCAAAAGGTATCAAAGGTATCCCTACATTCTTTTAATACTCTAGCATATACCTCATCAGGACCAGGCGATCATTTCTACTTATAGTAACCGTATTTAACCTATTTTCTATACTATCGCTATATACCTTACGGACTTCTGGAAACTGTGCCAAATTTTCATTAGTGAAAATGGAAAGAAATTGACTATTTAATGTACTGCACATTTCTAAATCATTTTCTGTCATTTCTCTTATCAAAGTTTTAAGGGGACCAATTACATCTCTAACCTTGGATTTATATAGTTGGTAAAAAGCTTTAGGATTATTTTTTGAGTCATTGGCAACCTTAATTTCATAATTTATTTTGTCTTTCCTAATATCCTTTTTTACCTGTCTTGATAGATTCTGATAGTAAGCAAGTAGGTGAATTTCGCCTTCCCTAATTTTTCTATATATTCCTCTCTTTTGTCCTAGAAGATCTAATAGTCTATTATTCATCCATTTGGGTTGGTTCTGTGTTGATCTAAATTTTCTTTTGGGGATGTATTTATTTTGTGCATTGAATACTGACTCGATAAAATTATCGTATGTACCGGTATCTACCAAGGTTGACGTCTCTTCCTGACTTAAGATGACAGGTGCCTGAGAAGGGGTACACTCATTTGGACACCTGGATCGACTTAATTTTTTGACCATAGGGTCCGCTAATAGGGCTCTTCTTAACCCACCATAATTGGCTTTTCTGAAGTCAGGTATTAATGTTGTATTCTCTCTGGTATTACCTTTCCATTGTATATTAAAATACACTGAATTGTGGTCACTATTTCCTAGGTGGTCCCCTATCTCTACATTATTTACCATATGTTCATTGTTACTGAAAACTAAATTGAGAATATTATTACCTCTAGTCGGCGTATCTATGAATTGAAATAAAAAAAATATCTTGTACTACCTCCATAAACTCCTCAGAATCAGAGTCTCCTACTTGATGCTGCCAATCTATATTCGGAAAATTAAAATCCCCCATAATGCACACATTGCTAAACCTTGATGCCATTTTAATTTCCTCCCATAATGACGTTCCGTCATTTCTACTCATATTTGGCGGTCTATACATAACTCCAATAACTATGGTCTCACTACCTTCGTTAACCTCTACCCAAACACTTTCATTATCGTTATTTAGTCTAATACCTGATTTAATACAGCTTTTTAATGTACTCCTGACAAACACTGCTATACCGCCACCCCTCTTACTTGTTCGGTCATATTTATACAAACTATATCCTGGTATATCAAATTCTGCTAAAAAATGCCTGGTTTCTGTATTAATCCACGTTTCAGTTAGCGCTATTATGTCTATATTTTCTTTGCTAACAAGGGCTCTAAGTTCGTTCATTTTGTTACATAGACTCCTATAGTTTGTGTAATATACTCTCAATTTACTTCTTTTCTTTATACCTAATTTACCTTTATTTCTAACGACATTTCCATCTTCCGTTGCACCATCACTACTATCATTAGCAATATAGTCATCATTTTTAGCATGAGACTGAATATCCTTATCGCTTTCGCCTGACGCTAAAATTGTTCCATTTAACCTCTCATTTACACTCAATATTTCTGTTCAAAACCCCACAACCACCCTATCTAAAGAACTAGCTAATGTGGAAACCCCTAACCATGAAAGATGAACCCCATCCCTTGCGTACATCCCATCTCTCCCATAGAAACTATCCCAGTTATCAATGAATGGTATTGCTTTTTCTTTGCAATATTTCTCCAACCGGCAATTGACACCAATCGCCCTGGATGTCCATTCCTTGGGAACTCCTCTTCTGGGTAGGATACAATGTACTACAGGGATCCCTCCCTTCATCCTAACCTTATCTAACACATCCCGATACTGCTGCAGCAGTTCCTCACTTCTACCCTTACCAACATCGTTACTCCCGGCACTGAGACAGATAATGGAGTTATCTCCACTATCTTCCAAGATGTGGTCCATCTTCTCTAAAACCCTCCCAACTCCATGGCCAGGCAGACACACAACCTTCCTAAGTTTAGTGCGGGTAGCCCTAACTAAATGTCTTACCATGGAGTCGCCCACAATCGACACAGACTTACCTTCTCGGGACACAGACTTACCTTTCCCTCGGGAGGATCCAGCAGCTGCAGTTGGAGAACCCCCGGTGGTGGCAGAAGCTCCCTTGGTGGTGGTGGTGGTGGTGGGGGTGGTGGTGGTGGTAGTAGTGGTGGTAGTAGGTAGCACAGCGTCAGCGGTTGGAACTGAGTCGGCGGCAGGCACTTCGGCTAACCCTCCCTTATCCTGACTATCTTTTCCCTCACATTCGTCTCACATTCGAGAGAATGTATTTGTCATACTCATACCTATTCTACTATCCTGCTTCTTGAGTGTGACTTTCCCACCCATATTTTTAACAACCTGCCATGAATACAATTTTTCATCAACTTCCTCCCTTTTCCCCTTACTCGACTTAATTTCCTCTTGGCTAAGCTTGAAAGCTAGATTTTCGTCTTTAATCAAATCCACTTCCCTCTGAAGTTTAACATTAACCTCCCTTAGAGCCAAGACCTCTTCCTTCACCACAACCATCTCTTCCCTTACCTGGAGAATAAGATGATGCAGTTCAGTAAAGGACTCGCACTCCATACCTGACATGATCCCAAAAAGCTTAGCGAGGAGCAAACAACTAAGTACAGAAAACAAAAACAAATAAGTCAAATAACCGCTAAAAACTGAGCTAAAACACTTTTATATATACACGAGTGCACTGCCTCCAAACACAGGTAAGTGCGTATGGTCACTGGGTCACGAGCAGGTGGTCCGGGCAGGAACTCAGATTAACACAACCTCCTCCTGTCACTGACTGAACTGAACTGTGAACCTATTCCTCTTCATTCAGACTTTGCTGCAGAATCGAGAAACAATTTCGAAACGGTTAAACCTTCGAATTAAGGCTTCGATGGTTCTAATTCTATACACATAAATAGAACATATGACCCAAAGTTAATAAACACAAAATGTCAAATTATATGTACAGTATTACACAAGGCTTCAAACTTTCACTATTCATAACCCAAACCAAACGCGTTGTGACATTAAAGTTGAATTGTCTATCATTCGACGATAATAAACAGTTTAGGAAGGAATTGTGGAACCTTCCTAATTATTATAAAAGTCTGAAAATATCCCTTAGCATGAGACATGAACTCCAAGAGGTTGAACAGTATAATTAGCACAATTAGATGGTTCGCCGGTATTATTGGACGATTCGACGGTTCTGACAGACATTTCGACGATCGCGAGATTTGACGTTTCGACGGCATCGTCGAACTGGCGCACCGTCGAATCGTCCTGTTACCAACAAGACGGGCGGTACACCCGGTAACTACATTCGGCAAGAATGTTAAGTGCGGGCGTACCGCCAGCCTTGTTTACACTGCGCGTAGTGGCGTCGGACCTTTCCCATCATGTTCCTGTCTATTTTGACTGCCTTTGGATATAAAAATACATTAGCCTAACCAAACAACCTAACCTAACTTAACCTCGTATTCATGTAGTAATGACGGGGCAAATAGCAGAAAATATAGCGTCGAAATGTGGAAGAAAATTAGAGTTAAACTGGAGAATGCTGTATCCAAAAGTGTACCAGTAAGGGAATACTGTATAAGGATAAAACAATATTGAGGAAAAGAATGAACCCAGAATTGCCAATGAAAAGAAAGCTTTGGACATTGATTAGAAGAAAGAAACGATTGTGGGAAAGACTAAAATTGTTAAAAAAGAACAGGGGGTCTAGTATACTGTAGAAGCTAAAGAAGTGGATCTGGAATGCAGACAAATAAACAATAAAATAAGGTGGGAGACAAGGAGGGGGGTGAAGGAGAGGGAGAGAGAGATTGCTAGAAATGTGAAGGATAATCCAAAAATATTCTGGAAGTACATTCAGGAAAAGTTAACAAGAAGAGTAGGTATCCCAGAACTGATAGGAGACTTGGATGATGGGAATAGAGCAGAAACTGATAAGGAGAAAGCAGAGGTGCTGGGGAAATACTTTGAGGAGGTACTAACAGTGGAGTCGGTTGATGCAGTGCCTACTATTCCCATCAAACAGGCACCAGCACTAGAACTAATAGAGTTTTCCCATGCTAGAATAAGGAGGGCTATAGAAAAAATGAACAGAAGTAAGTCCCCGGGACCGGATGGGATACATCCAAGAATCATAAAGGAAGGAGGTGAGATGTTAGTAGAGCCATTACATTTTTTATTTGAGGTATCTTTTAATACAGGACAAATCCCGACGGACTGGAGAGAGGCGAACATAACAGCTATATTTAAGAAGGGAAAGAGAAATGGTCCAGGAAATTATAGACCAGTCAGTTTGACAAGTGTTGTGTGTAAACTAATGGAAACGGTAATTAGAGAAGGAATAATGGATCATATGAAATCAAACCAACTTTTCAGTGGGAGACAGTTTGGATTCTTGCCGGGGAGGTCGACAGTACTACAGCTAATTAAGGTGGTAGATGATTGGATGCAAACTCTGGAGGATGGTGATGTAATAGACGTGGTATATTGCGATTTTATGAAGGCCTTCGATAAGGTCCCACATAAAAGGTTAATAGAGAAAGTTAGAAGCTATAGTATAGGGGAGAAATGTGTGAAATGGATAGAAGCCTTCCTGAAAGATCGGAGACAGAGGGTACTGGTGAATGGAATAGGCTCGGGGTGGAGGGAAATTACAAGTGGGGTACCTCAGGGATCTGTGTTGGGACCACTACTGTTCGTTATATTTATCAACGGCTTACCTGAAGTTATTACCAATGGAAGTGAGATATACCTGTATGCGGATGACACTAAGCTGTATAGAAGAGTGAGGAGTAAGGAAGATGTGGGTTTGCTTCAAGGAGATGTGGAGGGCATGAAGGGATGGTCTGAACATTGGTTAATGCCTTTTCAAAAAAATGCAAGTACATGCGGATTGGGACTAGCAAGATAGACAAGGTAGGATACAGCATGTATGAAGCGATGGAGGAAGTGAATGCAGAAAAGGATATAGGAGTAGTGATAGACAATAAGTTAAATTTCTCAGAACATTTAGCGGAAAAGATAAACAAAGCCAATAGAATTGTAGGGCTGATAAGGAGGACATTTGTGTCACTTGACGAAGAAATCTTCAGGAATCTCTATACAGCGCTGGTTAGGCCGCACCTGGAATATGCGAACCTGGTGAGGGCTCCATATATGGTAAAGGATATAGAAGCAGTGGAGAAAGTGCAGAGGAGAGCTAGCAATCTAGTACCAACGTTGAAGAACGCGGGCTATGAGCAGAGGTTGAGGATACTGGGACTTCCGACACTGACATATAGGAGAAAGAGAGGGGATATGATAGAGACTTTTAAGATAGTGTTAGGAAACTATGATGAGGATGTGTGTGAAGGTATCTTCTTGATGCGGGAGGGAACAAGAACGAGAGGACACTCTAAGAAAATTTACAAAGAAAGAAATAGGCTTGAAAAGGCAAAGAACTCATTTTGTGATAGAGTGGTAAATGAGTGGAACGCGCTGCCCCAGTATGTAGTCGATTCCGAATCAATAAGGAAGTTTGAAAGTAATCTTGATAAAGCATGGGGAAGACAAGATTTGAAGTTTGATTATAAAGCAAAAATACAGAATAGTAAAAATGTTGCATCTGCTTCCGCCGCCGCCAACACAGTGAACGACCGCAGTAGTGCAAGTACTGGCACTGAGCTGGATACACAGGCCTAGTTTGCCTTTTTCCAGAGGATCTGCTGTAAGAAACTGTAAGAAATAGACGGGAACGTAACTGCGAGCGCACAACATGACGACCGTACGCCCGATCACTACATCCATCCCCTACATTCTTGCCTACATTTGTATGGTAGGCCTAATAAGTATTACTATTGCTATTATCCTCCCTACAAAAAATAAAGGTTGCGGCTGCCTGGCTGCCCGGGCCCCCGTCCAGGACTCCGGGTAATATGGGTACTCGGGTAGGCCTATATGATACTATGTTGTTGGTAAAAAGGGCAGTGTTGCTGCATAATGCATAGGCCTAGGCTCCTTCTAGTCAGAATTTTGGCTGGCCAAAATCGGATCGGATGGCCCACCAGATAAAATAACCAGGTAAGAATGAGATATACTTTACCTCTTTGGTTCTTTGCGCTCCTTTCCAAGCTGAATTAGATCTTCTAATTATCATAGCCTGAATGTTTTTTGGAAATATAGTACAGTCGCGCTAATAATTGATGTCTCGGCACCAAGTATATTTTGATCAATTATTGGTATCAGCAATATCTAAGCTTCTTTTCATCATATTGAGTGAAATATACAGCCATGTTCCTACACTTACCCAACCTATTCAACATCTGACAGACATTAATACAGCACAGAGCAAACCAAACGTACTGACAGCTAGGACATGACTTATTAGCGCGACCGTACAGTCAGGCTAAAAAACCTTTATAATTAATTCACTCCCTTGATGTTCACACAATAATATCACTGTCTTGTCCCTGTTCGGGCTTTCTTGGTGGGTTTCTTATACTTCGCCACCAACGACTATTTTACGCTATCCCAGACGTCAACTCGGGTAGTTTTGTGGTTGCGGGCACAGGGTATTACTGATGGGTTTCTTATACTTCGCCACCAACGACTATTTTGCACTATCCCAGACGTCAACTCGGGTAGTTTTGTGGTTGCGGGATTTTGCGGGTAGCCTACAAGGTATTACAGTATAGATAAAGCTAAGGTCAGTCCTCGCTCAGTCAAGAGTACCCTAAGTTGAAGATTACTGCACCATTCCCAGAGCTGAGAAGGGCGATCGGAATATACAGTACTTCGCTTTTTGAAAGTGTGGCATAACAATAATCAACTAATGAAAACGTATGATCTTGCCGGGATTTGAACTCTGGACACCACACCCAGAACATAAGTATCTAAACCATTACACCACCAACACAGTTAAAGGTTAAGTACACGTTCACGATTAATATCCATTTTCTAATTCTGGATACAGTATTAAGCTAATCATGTACTTAGACCCAACTGCATTATGGATAACGTTATGATTTAAGCCGGTATCACACGAGAGCTTTTATACTCGACATTTCTGGGACATTTTACAGTGGTATCAGAAACTAGACTGATGATAGATGAATTTAGGTGACATAATTATAGAAAAAGCTGACCTCATAAGTTGCCAGACCAGTGTCAAGGATAAATGTTGAGGGAAAAAGTGCTCGTGTGATACCGGCTTTAGTGAGAGGGAAGAACAATGAATTAATGGAATAATAAGCTTAATAAGGTAGAACTAAATCTTATGTATGTATGTATACTGTAAGCTATATACTCTGGCACATATCCCATTGCTGAGAGTGGCCGACTCGAGACAGAGCCCGAACAGAAACCTTTAACCCTTCTGGCCCGGGCAGCATTTTAAAATGACAGTGCGGAAGATGGGCCGGAGCCCGGGTGTCCTTTTAAAATCCCTATGCTTAAAAGCGTGCTTTGAAATTCGCGTGGCGAAAATTTCCTTTGCAGGGGCGATCACAGCGCCACCAAGCCTCAACTACTACCGTTATCAGTTTCCACGTGCCCACCATGGCGAGTTATAGTGAAATCATGAATTCCGACGCGTCCGATTCTGTGCAACCTCCCGCGCACCCCAGTGCTACCCCGCTCGCTACATCTACGCCTGTTGCAAGCAAGGAAAAGGCTCAACACAAGAAAGCGAAGGTATTGTTGAGTGATAGTGCTATACAGAGAGACCTTTTTGCCATTGAAGAAAGCAGTGGCGAAAGCTAAGTTCCAATTTTTAGGGTCCGAGACCACTTTCGCGTTCCCTCTCCCCTCTTTCTGTCTCGTCGAGTAGGAGAATTTTACAAGGGGAGGAAGATTCCTAGCCTCCTGCCCATAGAAGGGAAAAGAGACAGACAGAAACGGCTAAAGCTGGGTAGAGTATGCCAAATGTCACATTTTGATTAGGACCAACCCTCCTAAAACAAACTACAGGTCTCCCTCGATATACGATTGAGTTACGTTCCTGAAAACCCGATCTTGAATAGAAAAATCGTATAGCGAACCTTAAAATGTATGGGGTAAATGGGGCCAGCCAAAACCCAAACACCTAAAAACCTATAATAATATCGTAAATCAGGGCATCGTATAGTGAGGGAGACCTGTACCGGTATTATATATGTAGGAATAGGTTTTTACACCATACCCGAAAGAGGATTTATGGAGCTCCGATGTTACTCTCAAGCCTCTTAACAATTTTACCAACACACCTAAACTTCGTTAGATGCTGAAATTGGCTCACGAAAATATGCCAGGGACTGGGATTGAACCCGGTGACCCTTAGGCTATGAGGCGAACATTCTACTAGTGATACCAAAAAAGATATTTCACTTGGCATGGTCGGCTCAAGTTATTTCCGCATCTGGGTCTGCTTAGGCTAACCTATTTTCACTGACTTTACATATACAGTAGTATAGTTGGACCAGCTGCCCTACGAGGAGAGATGTCGACACCTAGATCTCCAAACACTGCAGGACAGAAGAATCGGGTGACATGATCGAGACGTACAAATTGCTACACGAGTTTGAGGACATCCCCTATTCTCGTTTCAGATTAATCGGCTCTGCAGACCCCCGTTTTCTGACCTCTGACCATTTTGGTGAGGTCGGTCCTCATGGTATTAGTGAGCTGGGCCTATAATTATTAGACCTTGTAATTGGGATTGGGTGTGAGAGGGATCTGCCTTTTGTGGATCAATCGGCTTAATTTTAAACATCGAAAAAAAAAAATATATTTTGTTTTTTTTTGCCCTTGGGCCATGCAAAATATCAGTCCTCTACCTCCCCTCCTTCCCCACTTTCCTCCTCTCCTTCAGTTATCACCTATTTTCCCTGTTATTCCCTTATTCTGAGGTATATTTTCGTGCTAACATTAGCGAGTTGCAAGCAGGGCATTGTCATCACTGTTAGCAAGCGAGTGCAAGAGAGAGAGAGAGAGTATCGATCGACAGTGTCTCAGTGGCCTTGGGGGAAATTGGCGGGAAAGGAGGTTGCCTCACCCATACATTATGTAACTCGCGGCCTGTATCGCCGATTTTGACCATCCAAACGCTGTTTTCACTCGTTTTATTGTTGTAACAGGTTAACCCATTGAGACCCAGCGTCGCACGTGATGCATCAGCAGTTTGTTATCACCAACTCCCAGCGATGCAACACGTGCGTCCGGCATATTAAAATCATTTACGTGGCTCGTAAGGTAGGAAATGGCGGGAGAATAGGAGGGGGAGGTACCGTAGTGTGTGTGGGAGCCGGGCCGGTAGGTGTGAGCGGGCCAAGACAGCCGCGCGGCCGGTGGTGGTGGGCTTAGTGGGGATACTTTACACCTTTAGTTCACCGCCACTTTGAACCTTCATTACTCCGGTCGTATGGGAGCTAGAGGCTTGAGATTTATGTGAGACACTCCTTAGGATGTATGCCGTACAATGCCATACTCAGTTTTTACCCTAGTGCTCCCGGGCGGGTGGTCATGCGGGGGAGACGAACTTTCGCCCCCCCCCCCCCCGCCCCCCAAATGACCGAGGTGAGTTTTTTTTTCTTCATTTCTCACCATTCTCTTCCATTTTGGCTCAACAATTTTTTTGTGGCTCTCCCCCCCCCCCCCAAAAAAAATATCCGAGGTGATTTTTTTTTTTTTTTTTTTTCATTTCTCATCCTTGTCTTCCATTTTAGCAAACAAAAAAAAAGAAGTGAAAATGGCTTGGGACTGGGGTGAACAAAATATTATAACTAGCCGGGGCTCAACGGGTTAATACCTTTATAATCAACCTATATTAGGCGCATATGGATAAGTATTAATGCTATTTATGGTAAAATTAATATTTTAGTGATGGAAACAGCTCAAATACGTCAGCACAGGCAGACATTGCTAATTACCCACATGCGCAGTTCAGAGGTTAATTCCCCACTATATATTCATAGGTAGGCCTAAGTAAGCAATTGACCACTTTCGAGTTTCAGACTGTAAGGAAGGTGAAGCCGAAAACATGATATAAGTCAATAATGCAATAATAATGTAGGTTTCTGATGGATAGAGAGTAGCCTATGGTTAATTTAATTTAATGGGTTTATTAATGCACTAGAACCAAATTTTCGCTGGTAATTCTGCTAAATATCGATGGCTAAAACTCCCACTTCCTTATAGCCTGAAACTTAATTGGTAAATTTTTTTTTTATCTATTCATACTGGGAAATTATGTATGTGTTTTGCGAAATGTGACCACTTACGAGTTTCAGGCTATAAGGAAGTTAGAGATGTAGATATCGATAGTAATTCTAAATGCAATTATGTAAGTTTCTGATGGCTAAAGAGTATGTAGAATTGGGTATTATATATTGAAAAATTTACTACAATCGTATTTTAGCAGGTAAATCTAGTGAATATCGATAACTACAGCTCCAACTTCCTTATAGTAGAATCACACATATTAGTTTACGGCGATACGTTTTCTGTGAATTGCGCGTTTTCTGTGAATTTGTGTATATCAACAGGCCATTAGTTATCGTTAATTAGGTTATTACATTAATTAGTACACTTCTACGGTTCAAGATAATGCTAAAGTATATATGTATGATATTTTTCATATAAAATACCAGTAATAAAGTATATAAACCTATGAAACTTGAAAACTAAGTTTGCCCTACGAATCTGTTTACAAGACAAAGCGACCTTCATTTCTGTGTTTGTCACCGGCGAATCCAAAAAACTCCTCGATAATATGAAAAAATCGACTTCTACAGCAATTGGAACCGGTAAATAATAGTGCTCAGAGGTTTCTATGTATATATCTCTTTCTTTTCAGAGAGTAGGAAGCCCAGATTTTCCATATATTTCCTATGCCGGCGGATTCTAGCAGTGGCGTCACCTCGATTTGGGCAAGATTGTTTGGGTAAAAATTGAAGCCTTTTTATCTTATTTTGTCCGTGTTTTCTTCGATATACGGTTTTTTTTTCTTATCCCAAGGACCCGTGGAAATTAGTATTTGTCCATGAGGTCTATCCAACAATCTCAAAATGCCCCCTCTAACCTAGGCCATGGGGGGGGGGAGGCTAGCCTATAAAGTTCAGGGAAAATGTGGGGTTAAATTACACAAATTACGATGAAAAACGTAATAAATTAAGGCATATAGGGATTTTCTATGAAAAAGCATTGTCCAAAAGTAGCCTAGAAAAAATTACCTTTTATCATATAGCCTAGGGAGAATTTCTTGAAAAATAGGCCTAGTGTAAAAAAGTTGAATAGGCCTAGGCTAACTATATCCTCTATGGGGAGAATTTATTTAAAAATATCGTTTGGTGTGGAAAATTAACTTGTATGGGAAGAATTTTGTAAAAATTGAACCGGTGGAAATGGACTAGGCCTATCCAACAATCTAAAAATGGGAGGGCTAGGCTATGAAGAATTGAAGATTAAGGAAAATGTGAGGTTAAAGTAAAGAATTTACGATGAAAACAATAACATTAGGAAACTGCCCTCTATAGGGAGAGTATGAAAAAAACTGTTCAAAGATGACCATTTATAGGGAGAATTTCAAAAATACTGTAAAAAATGCATAATTATCCTCTATGGGGTGGCTGTATTTAAAACTTGTTAAGTGTATAAAATTAACTTTTATGGGGAGAATTTTGGAATAATTAGGCCTAGGCCTACTTTTTTGTTGTACTTTGTAATTTTTGTAGATGTTTAGGTGACAATCTCCACGGTCGATCTGGGGAGCCGCCGCGACTACTGTAAAAATTGAATTATCTTTAGGGAGAGTTTTGGAAAACAGGTACGGTACGGCTAATCAGGATTGCCGTGGGATCCATGATGCATAGAAATCATATATGTTGCCAGTACAGTATAGTAGGGGGCCTAGAGGTACAGTATATGTTGCCAGTACAGTATAGTAGGGGGCCTAGAGGTACAGTATATGTTGCCAGTACAGTATAGTAGGGGGCCTAGAGGTACAGTATATGTTGCCAGTACAGTATAGTAGGGGGCCTAGAGGTACAGTATATGTTGCCAGTACAGTATAGTAGGGGGCCTAGAGGTACAGTATATGTTGCCAGTACAGTATAGTAGGGGGCCTAGAGGTACAGTATATGTTGCCAGTACAGTATAGTAGGGGGCCTAGAGGTACAGTATATGTTGCCAGTACAGTATAGTAGGGGGCCTAGAGGTACAGTATATGTTGCCAGTACAGTATAGTAGGGGGCCTAGAGGTACAGTATATGTTGCCAGTACAGTATAGTGCGGCCTAGAGGTACAGTATATGTTGCCAGTACAGTATAGTAGGGGGCCTAGAGGTACAGTTTATGTTGCCAGTACAGTATAGTAGGGGGCCTAGAGGTACAGTATATGTTGCCAGTACAGTATAGTAGGGGGCCTAGAGGTACAGTATATGTTGCCAGTACAGTATAGTAGGGGGCCTAGAGGTACAGTATATGTTGCCAGTACAGTATAGTAGGGGGCCTAGAGGTACAGTATATGTTGCCAGTACAGTATAGTAGGGGGCCTAGAGGTACAGTATATGTTGCCAGTACAGTATAGTAGGGGGCCTAGAAGTACAGTTTTTAAAGGGTTTCATATTTCACTTACAGTGGAGCACTGAATTTGGCGCCGTCTAAGTTGGCGAAATTAAACATTACGCCATACCCCAAATATTTCAAAATACCAGGTTCGTGCAAAAATATTCCATCTTGGTGCAAAAATTATGAAAGACTCGATATTAAACTAGAAAACGCCAAAAAAACGTGAACTGAACTCCAGGAATCTGTCATTGTCAAGGTGTTTGCTGCTTGGAGGCCAAATCTGAGTGAATTCGACATCCAGATTCCGGGCGTCACTTTTGCAAGTTGCTGCCGTGTCGCCGCCATATTGACCCATCCTACTTAAAGTACGGTAAATTTGTGGGCGCGTTTGGCAAGGATGTAGTATTCCGGCGTACTGCCCGTGACCCGTCTTGTTTACACCACGCGGACGCTCGCGTTCATGTTCCCGTCTATTTTGACTGCCCAGGGATACAGTAATAGGTTGAGGGCCCCCCTTACCCCCCCATGACTTATTATCAGCATCATATATATTGCCAGCAGGGGTCAAATAACAGAAAAAATAGCCGTCAAAATAGACGGGAACTCCGCGAGCGATCGACCTATGTAAACATGACGACCGTACGCCCGAATATACATCCTTCCCATGCGTTTTTAAGTTTTATTAGTTTTTAACGAGATTTACTATTTTAACCCTCCAGCCCTGGCTATGTATTATATATAATTATATTCCCCGAAACCTGGGGGTTTTGGCCGAAAAACGTCTACGCCTAGGCTACCGTATCTTTGTTATTCTGACTGCTTCCGCATTCCCGCGCATCCCCAAGCGTAGATGCGTTTCATACCTGTAGATTGGCGTTAAGTAGAGCTCTCTAAGTCAACTGGTTCAGTTGTGATGATGATTTCATTGGAGATAACTTTATGGCCAAAACAGCCACTTTACACTACTTTTCGATACTTAACAACAACATACAGGCACACACGAACAAGCGACGCACTCCTTCTTGTGGCTGGAGATGCGGGGCGTCGGTCTAGCCGGCTGTTGTTTACATGCGTCAGACTGACGCCTCGCACACCAAGCTCACAGGCTTTCAACCACTGGGCGTTCAAGAGCCCTTCCGGGCAGCTCGGGTATGCTTTTTTATGGGCGTTCAAGAGCCCTTCCGGGAACGAAGGGTTAACACTACTGTATTATAAAAATACAGTATATCCCAGACGTCCGACCGTCACTCCGACGACGACGCTACCATGTAAGATTTGTTAAATAACGGACATTTTGACGGTGTACGGTTCGTAATTTTAACCTTTCCTGCCCGGGTGTCAGTGTGAAAGGACACCACGAAATAAGGGCAGCAGCCCGGGTGTCCTTTCAGGAGATAGTAAGCTTGAAAGCCTATTCAGCTTGGTCTGAACGCCGTGCGTCCGACGCATGTAAACAAAGCCGATCGTTGCGTCGCCGCACCTCCGAAAACAATAAGGAGACGTCGGATCAATGTTATTGTTGTGACGTCAGACGAAATTAGTGTCTGAAAAGCTCCGATATTGTCAACATCGCGGAAAAATTCGCTCCATGGAAATCGTCATCACAACTGAACCAGTTGACGTAGAGAGCTCTACTTAATGCCAGTCTACAGATTGGAAACCGCACTACGTTTATAGATGCGTGGGAAATTTCTAGCAGTTAAACTAAACAAAAATACGGTAGCCTAGGCCTAGACGTTTTTCGGCCAGATCGCCCGGGTAGCCCACACTGTCCTTTGGAGGACATGCCCGGGCCAGGAGGGTTAAGAAGCCCTACTACTGACGTGCGGGTAGCGGGCGTATGGGGGTGGCAGCCTTCAGGTTAGGTAATGCTGTTTGGTTAGGTTACCGTAAAATGCGGTAACTTCGGACATTTTTCGATGTTTTTAACAATTTCTCCTGAGTGTAAACACATTATAGAGATTTAACTAGGTCAAGTAATGTATGGTGATAGTGCGCCGTAATCCAGGAAGCCTCCTAAAATTATCCCCCATAAGAAGAGAGCTATCCTTATCCTAAATGATGTCCGAAGTTTGCTTGAAAAGTTGATAACTTCGGACATGTATGGATAACTTCGGACATACGGTGTTTCTTATGGAAAATGGTTGCCAAGAAAGCTGAGATAACTCCGGACAAACGGGGGAGAACTTCGGACGTACGTTCGTGGCCTTATTTCATTCATTTTTCGGCTCCTACTATTTTATATGAATATTTTATTATTGCTGCTTATTCCTGTCCGATGTTATAGTGGAAAATGCACAGTCAATACTTTTAAGCCTGTATAATCAGTATAGGAGGGGGATATATACGATGTTTAACATATATTCTGTTTGGATCTGTTCTCGTTAGGCATTGAGCTCACTCCTAGAAAATGTTGGGCAGGAAAAATAACCAATGCTGTCAAATCAATAACTCGAAAATTAACTAGGCCTAGTGAAAATATATAGGTACAGTACCGGGTATGTATAATATATCACTGCATACACTTTTATGAATTTGAGCATTTTTATAGGTATAACGTATTTGTTGGTGTTTCTTTCGGCAGATATTTTTTTTTTTTTTGGACAAGATATTATGCCTCTCCTAATTTATATATATTATATATCCAGAATTATCCGAAATACATAAATCGGTTAGCATAGTATCATATTTTTATGGGTTTTTGGACTCGGAGAATGATTATTTGATCTTTTACCACCATGTTAATGATGTACAAGTATTATGAATGATTTTCATAGGGCAAATAATAACAAACGATTGTTTTGTTCCATGTCTGAAGTTACCATGTTTTTTTTTTAAACACAATCGGTTAAATGAGTGTTCTAGCTAGAGCGTTATACAAGTGTAACAAATTTCCTTTGGTGGATGTTGTCTCTGGTAATGTTACTACAAAATGATATCAGTCACAACATCATTCATACAAGCAAACTTCAGGGTGATAGAAGTTTGGCAGGGTAGCGAAAAATGTACATATTTTCGTCACACATATAATATTTTTTTCGTGTACATATACTCATGTCAGTTCCCTAGGACTTTTACATGCTCTTCCTTTGCCATTTCTCTAAACGGACCCCACAAAAAATAAAAATAAAAAGCGTTTCCATTATATAATGACAATGTCTAATTACTTATTATCGCCGATGTCCGAAGTTATGACCCAAGTCCGAAATTACCGCACTTTACGGTAACCCTCGTGGCCTGGGCTGGTCCTCCAAAGGACAGTGTTGGCTACCCGGGCGATCTGGCCGAAAAACGTCTAGGCCTAGGCTACCGTATTTTTGTTTATTTTAACTGCTAGAAATTTTCCACGCATCTATAAACGTAGTGCGGTTTTCAATCTGTAGACTGGCGTTGAGTAGAGCTCTATAAGTCAACTGGTTCAGTTGTGATGACGATTTCAGTGGAGCGAATTTTGCCGCGATGTTGACAATATCGGAGCTTTTCAGACACTAATTTCTTCTTACGTCACAACAATAATATTGATCCGACGTCTCCTTCTTGTTTTCGGAGGTGCGGTGACGCAACGATCGGCTTTGTTTACATGCGTCTGACGCTCGGCGTTCAGACCAAGCTGGATAGGCTTGAAAGCTTACTGCCTATTAACAGGACACCCGGGCTCCTGCCCTTCTTTTGTGGTGTCCTTTTAACAGGACACCCGGGCAGGAAGGGTTAATGACAATATTGTCGTCGAAAGTGCTGGCGTCATGTGAAACCCGTCCACCGCCAGCCGGTGAGGCTGCCCTTGCGGCGGATGTGTGTCACATGACACCAGCAGTTTTAATGACAACCTTACCTAACCTTGGGGCTGCCAGCCCCAGACCCCCACTTCTCTTAAAAATTGTGTAGATATCAAAATACTGCAGGAGAACATAAAACGCACCCGAAACCGCCGCCATCGTACAAAAATGGGCAACAGAAAACAGATGTCCGAAGGTAAATTCTTCGCCGATAGCATCGCTGGACGTCTTGAAATAGTGTTTAAAAATAGTAAATCTTGTTAATATCTAATACAATTTCGAAATGCACCCACAAATTTACCGTACCATACTTTAAGTAGGATGGGTCACTATTTCGGTATTGTGTAAGCGCTTTTTATAGGAGGTGGGGATTATTAGTGCTACTACTGTATTACCCTGGTATTAATAAACATCTGAAACATTACAGGTATGACATCAGGGGTCTTCAAGAGGGAACTGGACAAGTTTCTGGCTACCATCCCGGACCAATCATGAGTTCCGGGAAATACCTCATCACGCCCAGCAGCGGCGAAAACGGCGAAATTATGCCGTGAGGCTAGGCTGTATATGACTGATTTCAAATAAAGTCTGTGTGGTAAGTAATCTCCTCATAATATGTATTTATAAGTATTCTCCTCTAATAATATGTATTTATTGGATGTACAGTATATGGGGTGACTCAAGACAGAGCCAGAATAGGGACAATAGAAAACAAAATAATTACCTGTGATTCAATTTATGTTCAACATTTGACTTGATTTGTGTGTACTGTAGTTCGAGTAATATTAGGTGCCTTAACCATTCTGGCCTGGGCTCGCCCTCCTAAGGATGTTGTTGAGATCCGGGCGATTTGGCCGAAAAACGTCTATGCCTAGGCTACCGTATTTTTTTTATTTTAACTGCTAGAAAATTCCCACGCATCTCTAAATGTACTGCGGTTTCCAATCTGTAGACTGGCGTGGAGTAGAGCAGAGCTCTCTTAAGTCAACTGGTTCAGTTGTGATGACGATTTCCGTGGAGAGAGTTACGAGGCGATGTTAGCAATATGACAACATTTTCAACACTAAATCTGTCTTACCAGACCACACAACAACAAAGCTCTGACGTCTGCTTGCTTTCGGAGTTGCGTGCGTCGCCTCCGACCAGCTGTGTTTACATATGTCGGACGCGCGGCTTTCAAAACAAGCCTAATAGGCTTTCAAGCTTACGGATTACAAGGGGACACCTGGGCTCCTGCCCATCTTCCGCGGTGTCCTTTTAACCCTCTGTTCCCGGAAGGGCTCTTGAACGCCCATAAAAAAGCATACACGAGCTACCCGGAAAGGCTCTTAAACACCCATGAGGTCAAAGCCTGTGAGCTTGGTGTGCGAGGCGTCGGTCCGACGCATGTAAACAACAGCCGGCTGGACCGACGCCCCGCATCTCCGGCCACAAGAAGGAGAGCGTCGCTTGTTCGTGTGTGCCTGTATGTTGTTGTTAAGTATCGAAAAGTAGTGTAAAGTGGCTGTTTTTGCCATAAAGTTATCTCCAATGAAATCATCATCACAACTCAACCAGTTGACTTAGAGAGCTCTACTTAACGCCATTCTACAGGTAAATAACACAGCTACGCTTGGGGATGCGTGGGAATGCGGGAAGTAGTCAGAATAACAAATATACGGTAGCCTAGCCTAGACGTTTTTCGGCCAAAACACCCGGGTTTCGGGGAATATTTATGTAATGCGTAGCCGGGGCTGGAGGGTTAAAATGCTGCCCGGGCGGGAAGGGTTAAGGAGAGTTACTCTCATAAGGCTCAGCCAGATATGTTTTTTTCTTGTGTGTCCATTGTTTTCTGTTGTGTTGTCCCTATTCTGGCTCGGTCTTCAGTGCCCCCCCCCCCCCCCCAAAGGAAAAGGGAGAAAAGAAAAGAAAGCAAAAAAATAGGAAAAGTGGGGATTGAGCCTGAGTATATACAATATCAGTAAACCCTCGCCATCTCGGGCCTCTAGAGGTCGGAAACCCGTACTAGCCGGACTGGCTACGGCCTCTCGGACATGTACTTCCGTATTTCGGACATTTCCGTCATCGTTCCGACAGTGTCCGACGTTGTCGGATAACGCCCTCACGTCACCGGACAATAAGGGTGAATATCCGACAAACAGAAGGGACGTCCGACACCATCTACATCCTGGGCCCAAGCGTCGGAGTTAGGAGCGTCAGTCCGCACCAAGCTCTGTTGTGTTACACATAGATGCGTGCATTTATCAAGTTCGCCATGCCTCCCAAGGATAAGCCTAAGTGTAAGGTGACCTCTATATCACTCGAAACTAAGCTTCAGATGTTGAAGGACCTGGACAGTGAGGACAGTGAGGTGGAGAAGAACAGTGAGGTGGAGAAGGACATTGAGGTGGAGAAGAACAGTGAGGTGGAGAAGGGGAGTGAGGTGGAGGTGGGGGTGAAAAGGGGATGCTGCCGTAATTAATGCAGTGTTGGGGAGGAGGGGAGGGGGATATCAAGACTACAGACAAGAGCAATGAAGGGGTAAGTGTAATGTAGCCTACTGTACTGTGTTTTGTATTACAGATTATAGGGTTCGAATAGGGTTGTCTTCGTTTTGTAGGTTGACGCGGACGTCTCTCTTGAGGTCGGATTTTTTCCGTAGTCTCCGATATCATTGTTGTCTCGGACGGACATTGGTTAGGTCGGATTTTATCCTCTGTTAGGTCGGATTTTATCCTCTGTTAGGTCGGACACAAGCCGGACTCCGGACATCTCGGATTTTCGGTCATCTCGGACTGGGTCTCCCCCCAATTAGTCCGAGATAGCGTGGGTATACTGTAGAACATAAAACTATTGTAATCTGGAGGCTAAATAAAATAATCTGAATCTGAATGCATTCATATTATGACCAATTAACTTACAAATACAGTTGGTCCTTCGATAACGCGGCCAATGTGTTCTGGTTACCTCCCGTGTTAGCAAAATCCGCGTTACCGAACCCATATGTTTACATGTTAAAGGTACTGTACCTTGGTGTTCTGGGGATTTCCACAAAGTCCACTTTTTCTCCATAGAAGCCTATGTTATAATAATTAAATCAATTATAACGGTTATTTGACATGTGCAATGAGTTGATTTGCCCATTGCAACAACTCTTACCTCTGAATAAATATTTTGTTTAGGCTAGGCAGCTAGGCTGAGGAGAGAGAGTCACAGCAGTAGCCGACATTTTTCGATCGAAGCTCTGAAATCCCACCATCATATTTCTCACCTCACACAATAACTACACAATGTAGGGTGTTTTAGTCTTTACCCAACGCACTGCGACAACCATATCTTCATCTGGTATGCATAAACACTTGGCTAGGCCATTTATTTCCAGAGATATGAGCATCGGTAAATTACTAAAATCGTAGCTTCGGGATTCCCGCATAACTCGCCGTCTTATTTCTCACCTCACACAATAACTACACAATGTAGGGTGTTCTAGTCTTCACCCAACGCACACCAACGATCATATCTACCTCTGGTAGGCATACACACTTGGTTAGGCCATTTATTTGCAGAGATATGAGCATCGGTAAATTACGAAAGTCGTGAGTAAAGATTCGGCGACCGAGATAGCCTAGCCATGTTGAAAACACATACACTCACTCGACAGCCAAACAATAACATAAGTGTGTTTCGTTAATTATTCTCACCTCACACATTAACTACACAATGTGGAGTGTGCTAGTATTCACCCAATGCACGGGAACGATCATATCTACCTCCGGTATGCATAAAAACTTGGTTAGACCATATATTTGCAGAGATATGAGCATCGGTAAATTACGAAAATCGTAGCTTCGGAATTCCCGCATAACTCGCCGTTTATTATTTCTCACCTCACACAATAACTACACAATGTAGGGTGTTCTAGTGTTCACCCAATGCACAACAACGATGATATCTACCTCTGATAGGCATAAACACTTGGTTAGGCCATATATTTCAAGAGATATGAGCAACGAAAGTGGGGAGTAAAGGTTCGGCGCCCAGCTGGGCCCCGCGCCAGTGTAAGTATTGACCGTGTTAGCAACATTTTGGATATTTGGGGGGTACCGCGTGCCTCCAAAACACGCGTTATCGGAGGACCAACTGTAAACCTAATTTATGCAATCAATGAAACTAATGAATATATAGGTGTCCCTCGATTTACGATTGGGTTACGTTCCTGAAAACCAGATCTTTATTATTATTATTTTTTTTTTTTTTTTTTGTTTTTTTTTTTTTGAGACAATGAACAGAGGAAGGAAAAACACAGATAAAACAAAAAGGTCCATGTGCCTAAAGGCATCCTCCATTCATAAAATGTTTGTAACAACTGGATTTAAACTTTTGTAGATTGTAAGTTTGTGGAAAGCAACTCGAGGGATCCGCTGCATGTCTGCCTGCCGAGATCGGAACCTCTCCGGGTGGTCGGGGGCCGGGGGAGTGCTGGACTGACCTTGGTGACCCTGGTCTCTGGGTCTTCTGGGTGACCTGGATGTGTGTGAGTTTGTGCTTTTTATCTGTGTTTATTTGTTGTTTTATGTTCTTTTTGTGTTTTCCCTGTTCTTGCTCTGTCTTGAGTCGGCTACCCCCAAAATGGGGATTGGGCCTGAGCATATAGGTAGAATAGATAGAACTCGAGGGAAGTGAATTCCAAAGAGTAGTAGCTCTGGGGATAAATGAATTCTGATAAGCAGAAGTTCTGCATTGTGGAGGAGAAAGTGTAAATTCATGGGCGCTCTCAGCTGCCCTAGTTGTACGGGGAAAGATGTGGAGAGGCGGCACAATTGAAGCAAGTTCCTCTGAACAATTGCTGTGAAAATATCTGTAGAATAATGCAAGGGATGCAACGTTTCTTCGTATGGATAATGTAGGAAGGTCCTGTGTGATTGCAGGGTTATTGATTAATCTAATAGCTTTATTTTGAATTTTGTCCAACTGCCTCAATGCAACCACTCCACTCCACAGAGGTGAACAGTAATCCATCTGAGAACGCACATGACTTATATATTACGGCCAACTGCTCGTCAGTGAAGAATTCTCGAACTCTGTACAGGAGTCCCAGTTTTTTAGAGGCATTCTTAGCAATGCTTCTAACATAATGTGTCCAGCTCAAGTTAGTAGTTAATGTTACACCGAGAATGTCAATACTAGGGGAAGTGGGAATATTTACATCATTAAAAAATATATGGGAGTCAGTGAGATTCTGTCGGTTAGAAAATTGAATGTACTTGGTTTTCTGTGCATTAAAGGAAACTAGATTCTTTTGTCCCCATTCATTAATTCTAGAAAGGTCCTGGTTCAGAGAAATTGCAGTGTTTATTTTTGAATTTATAAGATCGGGTTGGGTGAAAGAATTGGTAAATGTGAAGGAACTGTGGAGTGTCGAGTCATCTGCGTAGGAATGTATTGGATTATGAGTGGTAGATATGAGATCATTGATATGAATGAGGAACAGAGTTGGGGCCAAAACTGATCCCTGGGGAACACCAGCATTTATTGAGTGAAATTGAGAATAAAGGCCATCTACCATTACACGTATTTTTCTGTTATGAAGATAAGAAGAAATTAGTGGAACTAATGATGCAAGGCCTTAGTGTGACATTTTCGACAATAAGGATTGATGCCAGACTATCAAATGCCTTTGATATATCCAGTGCTGTTGTATGTGTTTCACCATGTTGGTCTGTAGCTTGGTTGATTTGATGCGTAAGAAGGCAAAGAATGTCTGCAGTTGATCGACATCGTCTAAAACCATATTGCCTATCACTGATTAATTTATTATTCTCAAGATGCTTAATTATGTGATTATTTAATATAATTTCAAAGACTTTACCAAGAGTGGAAGTTATAGCTCTTGGTCTGTAGTTTGATGGATCTGAAGAGGCATCTTTTTTAGGAACTGGATGGATGTTTGCTTCTTTCCAGGGTACTGGGAAGCATGAGGTATGAGTACACAGACGGAAATGTTTTGCCAATACAGGAGCGAGCACCAAGGAGCAATTCTTAATTACTATTGGAGGAATTTCATCTGGACCAGGAGCCTTATCTACTGAGAGAAATATAGAAAAATCATATAGCAAAACCTAAAATGAATGGGGTAAATAGGGATGCATTGTGGGACCAGCTAAAACCCAAACACCTAAAAACCTATAATTATATCATAAATCAAGGCATCGGACAGTGAGGGAGACCTGTATGTGGTACCGTACTCGATGGAAACTCGATTGGAAACACACCAAAATTCTGCGCACTAACCATTATGCTATCAAGACAGCATGTCAGACGATTAACCCCTTCTATATCGGCAACGTCTTTTTAACTTTAATCTGGCTACTATTAGACAAATTTAATCAGTTTCAAAAGGGCCTGCAGCAATTAATAGGCTTCAAACTATCTCACTTAACCCTTTTTACTAGTACTTGTGGTTGATGGGCTGGTCTATCAGATTGAGAGCTGAGCGATCTCTGCCATACCCATAGCTTACTCTGACTGTTCCTTTTACTTATATATCTTCTAGATCTCAAGTGACGGCGTCTTTTCCGTGGATTGACCTCCCTACTGCCAAGATTGGGAGCCAAAGCGTCACATTTTTCCCTTGCCCCTCAACTTTCCCTTCATAATTGCTGAGTGGCACGGGGCCTTGGGTGGGGCTTTGGTTTCCCGGGCGTTTCCGCACCCTCCTCAGCTCCCTGCTGGCTTCGGTCACCCGGGCTTTGTTAGTGGTAAGCAGGGAGGGTTTTGTGGGGGGCGCTCGTTTATGGCCTTGGCCTTGCTCGAGACCTTGGGGCTGTTCGGCCAGAGAACCTGGGGAACAACAACAACAACTGCCACAGTTCCTTCTTAAACTACACAAAATCGTCTAAATATAGCTAGAATAAAATACAAAATATGCCATCGGTACAGAAGGGGTTAACTAGAATTAATTGTAGTTTTTCCTTTGACTTTATTATGAAGTGTTATTAAAAGTTGTTGTAATTTCAGGTGATGACTGTAATGGAACAAGATGACAGCCCCCTCCAAAGGTGTCCAGTACAGAGCTGATCCCCCCCTGGTGCCCCCCTTGCCACCCACCACCACCACCACCACCACCACACCAGGGTAACGAGCCCCCCAGACACCCACTACCACCACCACCACCACCACCACATAAGGGGAACGAGCCACCCACTACCACCACCACCACCACCATCACCACACCAGGGGAACGAGCCCCCCAGACCACCACCACCACCACCACCACACCAGGGTAACGAGCCCCCCAGACACCCACTACCACCACCACCACCACCACCACATAAGGGGAACGAGCCACCCACTACCACCACCACGACCACCACCACACCAGGGGAACGAGCCCCAGCCACAAGTTCTGCTGGGCCCGCTAACTTCACACAGGTACATTAACTAGAAAATTGTTACAGTATCATTTGCTGGTGACACCAAATAGGCCTGGGTCTTTGGGTATTTCTCCTGGATGACCTAGATGTGTGTGATTTAGTGTTTTGTTTGCCTGATATGTTGTGATGTCCCTATTCGGGCTATGTCTCGAGTCGGCCACCCCCATAAAAAAAATGGAAAACTGGGACTAGTGCCAGAGTACATACATACATACATACATACAGTACATACATTTCCTCACTTTAATTTGTTTTATTCCTGAAAAACAAAAGTACTGTAAGCGGATCAACCTTTATTATGTTTCTCTTTATATTTTCTTACTATCATCCAATTTTTATTCTCAACTTGTTAATGAAGCATATACTGTATACTTAAGTACAGTACCATAGTTTTCCCCAATTGTTAAACAGTGTAATAATGAAAGTAATACAATAATAATGTAAAACTTGCTAAATAAACAAACCAAAACAGGGACGGCACAATATATAGACAAAAGAATTTACATCAAAATCTATACATACATACATGCATACATACTGTACATACAAGTTTAACCCTTCCAGCCCGGGTGTCCTGTTAACAGGTGAACCTGGTAGGAGGCAGAGAGGGAAGAGAAACAAGGAGGTGGATTCAAATATACTGTGCTACTACACTAATATAGATGGAATAAACAGTAAAAAGGTAGAGTTAGATGATATATTAAGAAAAGATCAACCACAGTTAGTTGTTTGACGGAGACAAAGCTGAAGCAGGACTTTGACAGCAACCTAGTGTTTAGTGAAGGATATAATATATGGAGATATGATAGAAAGGGTAAAAGGGGAGGTGGAGTGGCAGTATTAATTAAGAACCCTATGACAGCAAAGCACGTGGAGTTAAATAATGACAAGGCAGAAATAATGGCAGTTGAACTCAATGATATAGAAGGAAAAAAGCTAGACATAGCAGTAGCTTACATGCCACCAAAGACCAGAGCATGGAGGGAGTTGGAGTTTGAGGAGATGGTCGAGGATATGATTCAGTCGTTGAGAAGATTTCTTTTAAGGAAGAATCGATTGATCTTGGTAGGAGATTTCAACTGTAGTGAGGTTGATTGGGAATCGGGAGATGCAGGGCCAAATCAGAGATCTTGGGGAAGTCGGCTAGTAGAGTTGGTTACGGAAAAATGTACTTGCACAACATGTGAAGGAAAATACTAGAATGAGGGGTAATAACGAACCTTCTAAACTCGATCTGATTTTTACAAAGGATCCTCACGAAATTAGTGATATAAACTATCTATGTCCTGTAGGTAAAAGTGATCACCTATTACTAAAATGGAAGTTGACCTAGAGTAATGCCAATAGATTAGACAATAGCTATATAAATGACAGATTAAATTATAGTAAAGCTGATTATGTATCCTTGAAAAGATATTTAGAGGGAGTAGATTGGGATCTTATTTTGAAGGAACAAGTTGTACAAGGTAAATATAGTAGATTCCTCGAAATTTATAGAGAAGGAACCAATCTGTTTGTTCCAAGATATAAAACTGGAAATTTTACTAAGCAGAAAGAATGGTTTAATTTGAAATGCAAAAGAGCTTTGGGTAGGTGTGATGCAGCTTGGGCTAGATTAAGAAGAAGGAACACAGAGTAATCGGAATAAATATAAACAGGAGAGGAATAGATATGTTAACATAATTAGGCAAGTTAAAATGAACTATGAGAAGAACATCGTAAATAAATGTGAAAGTGACCCTAAATTATTTTATAAATATATAAACAGTAAGTTGAAGGTAAAGAAACAAATTACTAAATTAAGAGTTGATGCTGGGACGTATGAAAATGTATCGGACATGTGCGAGGTAATGAATAACAAATTGGGGTCAGTTTTTACTAGAGAGGAAAGTTTTGACGAAACCACAGGCGGGGGAGTACTGGAGAGGAGTGGTCTTAGTAAGATTGAAATAACTAGAGATGAGCTGTTATCTGCGATGAGAGGACTTGAAGTAAGGAAAGCTATGGGACCGGATGAAGTGTCTGCCTGGGTTTTAAAGGAGTGTGCAGAGCAATTAGTGGAGCCAGTGAGGGACATAATTCAAGCTTCCTTAGATAAAGGACAGGTTCCTGTTGAATGGAAAAGAGCTAATATCATTCCGATATACAAGAATGGAAATCCTGTGGACCCTTTAAACTATAGACCAGTTTCACTTACTAGTACCGGTATTCTATGCAAGATTTGTGAAAAGCTAATTAGGAAGAGATGGATGAAAATATTGGAGAGAAAGAAGATAACCCCAAAGCAATTTGGATTCAGAGAAGGGACATCTTGTGTTACCAATTTGCTATGTTATTACAGTAGGATGATAGATGTACTCCAAGAAAGAGGCGGATGGGTGGACTGCGTCTACTTAGACCTTTCCAAAGCATTCGATAAGGTACCACATAAGAGATTGTTATCTAAGCTTGAGACGCTAGGATGTGTCAGAGGGAGTTTGCTGAAATGGATGGAGAGGTATTTAACTGATAGGGAAATGAGGACCAACATTAGAGGAACTTACTCATCGTGACGGAAAGTTGAGTGGTGTGCCGCAGGGATCTGTGTTGGCACCTCTCATGTTCCTCATGTATGTGAATGACCTGCCGATAGGCATAAACTCCTACATGTCAATGTTTGCAGATGACTTAAAAATTATGAGACAAATAACAAATAAAAGTAGTTGTGAGGAGCTGCAAGGGGATTTAGATAAAATATACGAATGGAGCACCAAGTGGAAAATGAAATTTAATATAAGTAAATGCCATGTGTTAAATATGGGAAGAAGTGTGAATAGACCAAATTGGGAGTACAGGATGGGAGATAATATAATTAGCAAGGCCGACAAAGAAAAGGATTTAGGGTTGATTATACAAGATAACTTGTCGCCAGAGAAACATATTAACAAGCTCTTTAGCGGAATGTATGCAATGGCCGGGAATATGAAAGTTGCTCTGAACTACGTGGATGAGACCATGGTAGCGAAAATTATAAAAAGTATGATTAGACCAAGATTGGAGTATGCAGTAGTGGTGTGGTCCCCGCATCTAAAGAAGCATATTCACAAGTTAGAAAGAATCCAGAGAGCAGTTACTAGATTGGTTCCAAGTCTCAGAGAACTGCCATATGAAGGGAGGCTAGACAAATTAAATCTACCAAGTTTAAAAGAGAGGAGAGAGAGGGGATACATGATAATGATGTACAAATGCACCCGAGGGCTGGAGATGCTGGATAGGGAGGATATATTAATTATGGATACAGGAATAACTAGAGGCCACAGCTACAAAGTAAAAAGACCTACCTGCAAGAACAATATCAGGAAGTTTAGCTTCCCCTATAGATGTATTGACAAATGGAATAGGCTGGAGGAGGAGGTGGTAGGGGCAAGGAGCATCCATATTTTCAAGACAAAATTGGATGAAAGTAGACTTAGAGACGGGACAACACGAGCTTAGCTCAACTCCTGTAAACTACAATTAGGCAATTAGGTAAATACCACAAAAGAAGAGCAGGAGCCCGGGTGTCCTGATAGTAGGCAGTAAGCTTTCAAGCCTATTCAGCTTGGTCTGAACGCTGTGCGTCCGACGCATGTAAACAAAGCCGATCGTTGCGTCACCGCACCTCCGAAAACAAGATGGAGACATCGGATCAATGTTATTGTTGTGACGTAAGACGAAATTAGTGTCTGAAAAGCTCCGATATTGTCAACATCGCGGCATTGGGCGGGTGCCCAACCCCGAAAGGGGTTGAAATAGGGGAGCTATCCCCTCGCCTAAGGTGGCTTTCTAGGGCCTTTCCTAGCTGATGCTGAGAGGATTGGGGTCTAGTCATGTGGTGATGGGCTGGTCTATATATGGTGAGAACTGAGCGATCTCTGCCATACCCATAGCTTACTCTGACTGTTCCTTTTACTTATATATTTTCTAGATCTCAAGTGACGGCGTCTCTTCCGTGGATTGACCTCCCAATCTACCATGATTGGAAGCCAAAGCGTCACATTTTTCCTTTGCCCCTCAACTTTCTCTTCATAATTGCTGAGGGGCACAGGGCCCTGGGTGGAGCTTTGGTTTCCCGGGTGTTTCCGCACCCTCCTTAGCTCCCCGCCATGGAGTGGCTTCGGTCATCCAGGCTTTATTGTGGTCGGCAGGGAGGGTTCTTTGGGGGCGCTCGATTATGGCCTTGGCCTTATTCGGGGCCTTGGGGCTGTTCGGCCAGGCAGCTTGAGGAACAACAACAACAACATCGCGGAAAAATTCGCTCCACTGAAATCATCATCACAACTGAACCAGTTGACTTACAGAGCTCTACTCAACGCCAGTCTACAGATTGAAAACCGCACTACGTTTATAGATGCGTGGGAAATTTCTAGCAGTTAAAATAAACAAAAATACGGTAGCCTAGGCCTAGACGTTTTTCGGCCAGATTGCCCGGGTAGCCCACACTGTCCTTTGGAGGACCAGCCCGGGCCACGAGGGTTAAAGAACGTTTTCTCCACAGAGAATGTGCTTACAGTCTCAAAATCTATCTATCTATTGATACAAATCGCTATGTGGAAATAACGCTTTAGTAAAATATACATTTGAAATTGAATAACACAAAACCAGCACATAGAATGTACATCACTACATGAGCAAGTGAATCTGTTTCTCAGGCAATTAATTGTACATACAATACTGTATTCATATTGTACATACAATACTGTATTCATATTGTACATACAATACTGTATTCATATTGTACACCCAGAAGTGAAAGTCCCTGCATAGGGTTTACCCCCTACTCCTATTACCCCAGAAGGTAGGAACGGGGTGGGCCCTGCCCAGTCCCCCTTACTACTCCTACCCCAGGCAGAAGGGACGGGATGGTGCCAGTCCGTCACCCCTTCCTTCCCCTACCCTATAATGGAGAGATTAAACAAGCAGGCCCCCTACTCACACCCTACCCCAACCCCACACAGTAGGAAACCGCCGATTACAATCATTGTTTTCCACGAACACAGAATAAAGTAACCTTGCAACGAGGCCGAGACCATGTCAGTAATTGGTAATCTATATATATTCTATGTATGCTGGAACAATGTTGCAATAAATGATCTGATTTTACAGAATGAAGATCATTTACACTATCTGTCACCTATCCGTAGCTTGACACACAAACACTTATGATTTATGCGTAATTAGTATTCTATCATGTTTGTATTTATAATGTAAATTTCCAATATCATCACCCCTTCTAGTTATTTACAAATTATTGTATTCACCCGTGGCCAACCCTTCGGGGATCACGGCGTCAGGCAATAGATAGATAGATCGATAGTATTCACCCACCCGCGCAATATGCATTGCTATTTAATGGATTTGCACATTGAAATGGTAATCTTGTAATTTTTGAATACCTCTGAAGAGATGTTGGAACTTACTAAAAAACATATTGTATGGATTGCTTAATTGATTATAAGTGGTATCTTCAATGCAATGCGATCTTAGGTATAGGCTCTTTTTTTGTTTGCATATTATCAAATTAACACACTCTCTCTCGCTCTAAGATTTCTCTCTCTTATCTCTCTTTCTTCTACTCTCTCTTCTCTCTCTCTCTCTCTCTCTCTCTCTTCTATCTCTCTCTCTCTCTCTCTCTCTCTCTATCTCTTCTCTCTCTCTCTCTTCTCTCTCTCTCTTCTCTCCTCTCTCTCTCTCTCATCTCTCTCTCTCTCTTCTATTCTTATCTCTCTCTCTCTCTCTCTCTCTCTTCTCTATCTCTCTCTCTCTCTCTCTCTCTCTCTTCTCTCTCTCTCTCTCTTCTCTCTCTCTCTCTCTCTCTCTCTTCTCTCTCTCTCTCTCTCTCTCTTCTCTCTCTCTCTCTCTCTATCTCTCTCTTCTCTCTCTCTCTCTCTCTCTCTCTCTGAAAATGTTGTCTCGGTTCTTAAGGGATACCAACAGATTTTTCATTTACTTTTGTAATTATTATTTGTATTGCTTCTACATTAGCACACATCTATTATTAACGTTAATCTTTAGTGCAAGTTAATCAGAATCAATTAGATTAATAGTGTAACTGAATAGTTAGGGTCATAGGATTTATCCTGAATAATGTTGGCAAGCCTGAACTGTAATAACTGTGGTGTTCCAGTAGTAGCAGAAGAGTTGGTAAAAAGCTCTATATGAAGAACCATACTAATCTCACTCTTAATGTCAGAAAGCAATAAGGGTTAAACGAGACTCAAACTATGCAAGTATGTAGTTCGGGGGAGGAAAGGTGATAGTTTAGCAGTCGACACAGGAAAAGCAGCTTATCTTATCTGTCTGGCATTGGGCTGGGATGTAAGTGTGCGTGGGGGGGAGTGGGGGAAGTTTGTTCTCTCATGGGAGGGAGGGGAAGGAAGGGGTGACAGACAGGCACACTCTGCCCCTTCTGCCTGGGGTAGGAGTAGTAAGGGGGACTGGGCAGGGACCACCCCGTTCCTAGCTTCTGGGGTAGTAGGAGTAGGGGGTAAACCCTATGCAGGGACTTTCACTTCTGGGTGTACATACAATACTGTATTCATATTGTACATACAATACTGTATTAACATACTGTATTCATATTGTACATACAATACTGTATTCATATTTTGTCACCAACCAACTTTACTTCTAAAAAAATTCCTTTGCCCCTCAACTTTCTCTTCATAATTGCTGAGGGGCACAGGGCCTTGGGTGGGGCTTTGGTTTCCCGGGCAGTTCCGTACCCTCCTCAGCACTGTATATATTTTGAAAGTTTAATTTCCGATAAATGTAAATTAATTTTTCCACATATAGATTTTGTTTAGTGTGTTATCGTTTCTATATTTTTTTAACTGTCTTAATAGCGTAATGCATAAATGCGCGAAATTTCGGTGTGAGCATCCTAGGTTCGAGTCCTTGGAGTACCACGTGTATTTGTTGATTTCATTAATTGAGTTTAGAAGTGAAGTTGGTTGGTGAAAAAATATAAATTATAATATTATGTATGTATTTATAATTTAAAATATTATTGTTTATTTAATATTGATTTTAAATACAGTACTTTAAATGTATGTACAGTACAGTACAGTATATAATGAGGCACAGACCCCATAGCTGTGGGTGACCGACTCGAGACAGAGCCTGGTTAGTAATAGGACAAAACTAGAGTAATTACAACCAGCACTAATGGGGCTTGTCTGAACGTGACGATAGTGCGTTGTTATGTGTGCGATTAGTTTGCTTGGGAACCAGATTAACTTGCTCATGAGATTTCATAATTTTATTTTATTGAGCATTATTTCCACTTAGCGATTTTGATTAGTTCCTTTGCTTTTATCTTGTGTCGTCCCAGTTTTGGTTTGTTTATTTTGCAAGTTTTACAATTGAATTTGATAGCGTAATGCTTAGTGCGCGGAATTTTGGTGCGAGTACCCTAGGTTGGAGTCCTTGGAGTACCACATGTCCCAGTTTTGATTTGTTTATTTTGCAAGTTTAACATTTGAAATATGATAAGTTGTCCATAATATGATGCAGACACATAGCAGTATCATATTTTTAAATCAAGAATCGAGAAATGAAGCGCTAAATGATTCAATTTACCATCAGCTGGAAGAAAAAGTAATTATATGTTTATTTGAAAGTTTGACAAATTGTGTTTTTCGAAGCTGCATAATAAATCGTAGGCAGTGTCCACCATTCTTTAACCCGGGAACTGCGGGGAGACTCTTAAGAGTTCCCCCGGCGGACTGCGGGGAGACTTCTTAAGAGTCGAGAGAAAAAAAAAATCAAACTTTGACATCGAAAAAAAAAAAAAAAAAAAAAAAATTAGCCCCTGCGGCCATGCAAAATCTCAGTCCTCTACCTCACCTCCTTCCCCACTTTCTCCTCTCCTTCAGTTATCACCTATTTTCCCTGTTATTCCCTTATTCTGAGGTTAATTTTCGTGCTAACATTAGAAATGGGTGTGGTCATCACTGATAGCAAGCGAATGCAAGAGAGAGAGAGAGCGAGTATCGATCGACTGTGTCTCAGTGGCCTTGGGGGAAATTGGCGGGAAATCAGCTGTGCCTCATACATATACAACTCGCGGGCTATATCTCCGATTTTGACCATCCAAACGCTGTTTTCACTCGTTTTATTGTTGTTTCAGGTTAATACCTTTATAATCAACCCATAATAGGCGCATATGGATAAGTATTAATGCTATTAATGGTACAATGAATATTTTAGTGACGGAAACACCTCAAATACATGCGCACAGGGAGAGGTGTCTAATTACCCCCATGCGCACTTCAGAGGTTAACTGCCTTCGTGGTGCAATGTATAAGGTGTTGATATTCGGTGTGAGCGTCCTGAGTTCGAATCCACGGACTGCCACATGTGTTTGTAATATTTCATTAATCGATTTTAGGAGTAGAGTTGGTTGTTGGATAGAACATAATAATTGATATTGGTTCAGGAGTAATTTATCGAGAGACCTTCCCTAGTGGTTAAGGCCCCATTAATTGCTCTTTCCATTCACATATGCATAGCCTACGTGAGTTGCAGTTGGGATGTGTGTACATGCTTAGATTGATATGCAGGATTCGAAGTTGCATAATAAATCGTAGACAGTCCACCATTCTTTAACTGCCTTCGTGGTGCAATGTATAAGGTGTTGATATTCGGTGTGAGCGTCCTGGGTTCGAATCCACGGACTGCCACATGTGTTTGTAATATTTCATTAATCGATTTTAGAAGTAGAGTTGGTTGTTGGATAGAACATAATAATTGTGTTCTTTTATTTAACTGTCTTGATAGCGTAATAGTTAGTGCGGCGAATGTGGGTGTGAGTATCCTAGGTTCGAGTCCTTGGAGTACCACGTGTATTTGTCGATTTCATTAATTGAGTTTAGAAGTAAAGTTGATTGGTGAAAAGCTATGAAAAAATGTCATTATTTTATTTTGCTAAGGCGTTGTTTCCACATAGCAATTTTGATTAGTTCTTTTGCCTTTATATTGTCTTAGTCCCAGTTTTGGTTTGTTTATTTTGCAAGTCACAATTTACTAGAATAACTTGCTCATGTAGTAATGTACACCTATGTGCGTGGATTGTGTTCTTTATTTCTAAATGTTATTTTGCTTTAAACGGTGTTTCCACATTGCGATTTGTATAAGTTACTCTTGCCTTTATATTGTCGTTGTCCAAGTTTTGGTTTGTTTAGTTTGCAAGTTTTACATTTTAAATTATATTATTATTAGAAATTATTATGTTTGATGTACTTTATATATATAATGACTAACCTGCCTTCGGGTATTTTTATAATGTGTTACTAACCGAGTGGATGACTGGCTGGGATATTTGGGCCTTCCCTACGACTGTGCGGGTAGAGGCTCTGACTTATCAGGTTGCGGAAGACACTCGCTGAAGAACTTCAGAGAGTGGTCACTGACTTTGACAGGGTATGTGAAAGAGAAAGTTAAAGGTCAATGTAGGGAAATGTAAGGTAATAGTGTTTGAGAGAAGAATGCATGAAACTATAGATTTTAAGGAAAAATATAGAATCAAGAAAGAACACAAGAAAAGTTGTAAAATAAAATTGAAAAATGAAGTACAGTACTAGAAGAGGTTGAAAGTTTCAAGTATTTGGGAGCTGTACTATGCAAATATGGTAAAATGGAGAGTGAGATAAAAGAGAGAAAAATGCAAGGGAGAAAAGTGATTGGAGAAACTTGATAGTATTCTCCAAAGGAAGAAATGGTTAGCCAGGAAGTCAAAAAGTCACTGAGAAACAGTGTGCTGCTCCCAACACTCTCGTATGGAAGCGAGACATGGACAGGCAAGTGACGAGGACCTCTTCAAAACTAAAGAGCTGTGGAGATGAGCTTTTTCAGAATGGCAGCTGGCATGAATAGGCTAGATGGGCAAAGTAATAGGGAAGTGTACGAGTCCTTTGGAATGGAAGAGCAGGCTTTGGGCATTGATTGTGGTGTGGTTGAGTGGATAAAGAGAAGTACTTTGAGGTGGTATGGTCATGTTCAGAGAATGGATGAAGACAGAATGCCAAGAAAGATATATGGGAGTCAGGTGAGTGGAACCGCTAGTAGTGGAAGACCACCTATGGTATGGGAAAAGAAAGTGGGAAAAATATATTGAAGAAAAACTTCCACGTAGTGGAAGGGGCATTGTGGCACGGGCAAGGGAGGCATGTCTTGACAAAGTAGCTTGGAGACGTTTCTGTCATGGCCATCCTCTAGTGGGGGTTTCCCAGGGGGAAGCAAGGGTCGGAGATTGATGATGATGATGACGGAAGACACATTTATTCCGACGAGATAAGCCTTTTTTACACCACCCCTTTCTCTCTCCCTGTGTCTTATTCTTCTTCTCTTCGCACTGGTGGAAAGGGAAATCGTGGCAGAGGACCATGTCAACGATGGCTCCTTGAAACCTCCGAGGGTCCGTGAGATACGGCTAGAAGCGGTGATGAGAGAGATTGGATACGACCACCGACTGGTGCACCCTTGCCACTGCGAGGTATTAGATAGCGACAGGGACCACTTCATTTAACCCTCTGTGTACAGGTGATGTACTTTCTTGAATTTCTGGAAGGTATTAGATGATTTTGGCAGAATATAATGTATTGGGCGATTTTGTTGAGCTTGGGAAGGATGTCTACACCATTAAAATGCTACAGACACTCAATTAATCGCAAGATCCAGGGTTCGAATCCCGGGTGGATTGTACAGTTTTTTCTCAATTGGCTATACGTGCCGATCTCAAATCCAAGAACTTGACAAGTGAAGCAGCCCTTAACAGGGTTGCCGCAACGCCGCCATTAGGA
>CM064482.1:41117167-41314667 GCA_032716605.1 Paralithodes platypus | reverse complement strand
CAATACTGTATTCATATTGTACATACAATACTGTATTCATATTTTGTCACCAACCAACTTTACTTCTAAAAAAAAATCCTTTGCCCCTCAACTTTCTCTTCATAATTGCTGAGGGGCACAGGGCCTTGGGTGGGGCTTTGGTTTCCCGGGCGTTTCCGTACCCTCCTCAGCACTGTATATATTTTGAAAGTTTAATTTCCGATAAATGTAAACTAATTTTTCCACATATAGATTTTGTTTAGTGTGTTATCGTTTCGATATTTTTTTAACTGTCTTAATAGCGTAATGCATAAATGCGCGGAATTTCGGTGTGAGCATCCTAGGTTCGAGTCCTTGGAGTGCCACGTGTATTTGTTGATTTCATTAATTGAGTTTACAAGTGAAGTTGGTTGGTGAAAAAATATAAATGATTAAAATTTATTATGTATGTATTTATAATTTAAAATATTATTGTTTATTTAATATTGATTTTAAATACAGTACTTTAAATGTATGTACAGTACAGTACAGTATATAATGAGGCACAGACCCCATAGCTGTGGGTGACCGACTCGAGACAGAGCCTGGTTAGTAATAGGACAAAACTAGAGTAATTACAACCAGCACTAATGGGGCTTGTCTGAACGTGACGATAGTGCGTTGTTATGTGTGCGATTAGTTTGCTTGGGAACCAGATTAACTTGCTCATGAGATTTCATAATTTTATTTTATTGAGCATTATTTCCACTTAGCGATTTTGATTAGTTCCTTTGCTTTTATCTTGTGTCGTCCCAGTTTTGGTTTGTTTATTTTGCAAGTTTTACAATTGAATTTGATAGCGTAATGCTTAGTGCGCGGAATTTTGGTGCGAGTACCCTAGGTTGGAGTCCTTGGAGTACCACATGTCCCAGTTTTGATTTGTTTATTTTGCAAGTTTAACATTTGAAATATGATAAGTTGTCCATAATATGATGCAGACACATAGCAGTATCATATTTTTAAATCAAGAATCGAGAAATGAAGCGCTAAATGATTCAATTTACCATCAGCTGGAAGAAAAGTAATTATATGTTTATTTTGAAAGTTTGACAAATTGTGTTTTTCGAAGCTGCATAATAAATCGTAGGCAGTGTCCACCATTCTTTAACCCGGGAACTGCGGGGAGACTCTTAAGAGTTCCCCCGGCGGACTGCGGGGAGACTCTTAAGAGTCAGAGAAAAAAAAAATCAACTTTTGACATCGAAAAAAAAAAAAAAAAAAAAATTAGCCCCTGGGCCATGCAAAATCTCAGTCCTCTACCTCCCCTCCTTCCCCACTTTCCTCCTCTCCTTCAGTTATCACCTATTTTCCCTGTTATTCCCTTATTCTGAGGTATATTTTCGTGCTAACATTAGAAATGGGTGTGGTCATCACTGATAGCAAGCGAATGCAAGAGAGAGAGAGAGAGAGTATCGATCGACTGTGTCTCAGTGGCCTTGGGGGAAATTGGCGGGAAATCAGCTTGCCTCACCCATACATTATACAACTCGCGGGCTATATCTCCGATTTTGACCATCCAAACGCTGTTTTCACTCGTTTTATTGTTGTTTCAGGTTAATACCTTTATAATCAACCCATAATAGGCGCATATGGATAAGTATTAATGCTATTAATGGTACAATGAATATTTTAGTGACGGAAACACCTCAAATACATGCGCACAGGGAGAGGTGTCTAATTACCCCCATGCGCACTTCAGAGGTTAACTGCCTTCGTGGTGCAATGTGATTTTGGTTATTTGTGAGCGTCCTGAGTTCGAATCCACGGACTGCCACATGTGTTTGTAATATTTCATTAATCGATTTTAGGAGTAGAGTTGGTTGTTGGATAGAACATATTGATATTGGTTCATTTATCGAGAGACCTTCCATAGTGGTTAAGGCCCCATTAATTGCTCTTTCATTCACATATGCATAGCCTACGTGAGTTGCAGTTGGGATGTGTGTACATGCTTAGATTGATATGCAGGATTCGAAGTTGCATAATAAATCGTAGACAGTCCACCATTCTTTAACTGCCTTCGTGGTGCAATGTATAAGGTGTTGATATTCGGTGTGAGCGTCCTGGGTTCGAATCCACGGACTGCCACATGTGTTTGTAATATTTCATTAATCGATTTTAGAAGTAGAGTTGGTTGTTGGATAGAACATAATAATTGTGTTCTTTTATTTAACTGTCTTGATAGCGTAATAGTTAGTGCGGCGAATGTGGGTGTGAGTATCCTAGGTTCGAGTCCTTGGAGTACCACGTGTATTTGTCGATTTCATTAATTGAGTTTAGAAGTAAAGTTGATTGGTGAAAAGCTATGAAAAAATGTCATTATTTTATTTTGCTAAGGCGTTGTTTCCACATAGCAATTTTGATTAGTTCTTTTGCCTTTATATTGTCTTAGTCCCAGTTTTGGTTTGTTTATTTTGCAAGTCACAATTTACTAGAATAACTTGCTCATGTAGTAATGTACACCCTATGTGGTGGATTGTGTTCTTTTATTTCTAAATGTTATTTTGCTTAAACGTTGTTTCCACATTGCGATTTGTATAAGTTCTCTTGCCTTTATATTGTCTTTGTCCAAGTTTTGGTTTGTTTAGTTTGCAAGTTTTACATTTTAAATTATATTATTATTATTAGAAATTATTATGTTTGATGTACTTTATATATATATATTGACTAACCTGCCTTCGGGTATTTTTATAATGTGTTACTAACCGAGTGGTGACTGGCTGGGATATTTGGGCCTTCCCTACGACCTGTGCGGGTAGAGGCTTGACTTATCAGGTTGCGGAAGACACTCGCTGAAGAACTTCAGAGAGTGGTCACTGACTTTGACAGGGTATGTGAAAAGAGAAAGTTAAAGGTCAATGTAGGGAAATGTAAGGTAATAGTGTTTGAGAGAAGAATGCATGAAACTATAGATTTTAAGGAAAAATATAGAATCAAGAAAGAACACAAGAAAAGTTGTAAAATAAAATTGAAAAATGAAGTACAGTACTAGAAGAGGTTGAAAGTTTCAAGTATTTGGGAGCTGTACTATGCAAATATGTAAAATGGAGACTGAGATAAAGAGAGAAAAATGCAAGGGAGAAAAGTGATTGGAGAACTTGATAGTATTCTCAAAGGAAGAATGGTTAGCCAGGAAGTCAAAAAGTCACTGAGAAACAGTGTGCTGCTCCCACTCTCGTATGGAAGCGAGACATGGACAGCAAGTGACGAGGACCTCTTCAAACTAAGAGCTGTGGAGATGAGCTTTTTCAGAATGGCAGCTGGCATGAATAGGCTAGATGGGCCAAGTAATAGGGAAGTGTACGAGTCCTTTGGAATGGAAGAGCAGGCTTTGGGCATTGATTGTGGTGTGGTTGAGTGGATAAGAGAAGTACTTTGAGGTGGTATGGTCATGTTCAGAGAATGGATGAAGACAGAATGCCAAGAAAGATATATGGGAGTCAGGTGAGTGGAACCGCTAGTAGTGGAAGACCACCTATGGTATGGGAAAAGAAAGTGGAAAAATATATTGAAGAAAAACTTCCACGTAGTGGAAGGGGCATTGTGGCACGGGCAAGGGAGGCATGTCTTGACAAAGTAGCTTGGAGACGTTTCTGTCATGGCCATCCTCTAGTGGGGGTTTCCCAGGGGGAAGCAAGGCGTCGGAGATGATGATGATGATGACGGAAGACACATTTATTCCGACGAGATAAGCCTTTTTTACACCACCCCTTTCTCTCTCCCTGTGTCTTATTCTTCTTCTCTTCGCACTGGTGGAAAGGGAAATCGTGGCAGATGACCATGTCAACGATGGCTCCTTGAAACCTCCGAGGGTCCTTGAGATACGGCTAGAGCGGTGAGAGATTGGATACGACCCCGACTGGTGCACCCTTGCCACTGCGAGGTATTAGATAGCTGACAGGGACCACTTCTATTTAACCCTCTGTGTACCGGTGATGTACTTTTCTTGAATTTCTGGAAGGTATTAGATGATTTTGGCAGAATATAATGTATTGGGCGATTTTGTTGAGCTTGGGAAGGATGTCTACCCATTAAAATGCTACAGACACTCAATTAATCGCAAGATCCAGGGTTCGAATCCCGGGTGGATTGTACAAGTTTTTTCTCAATTGGCTATACGTGCCGATCTCAAATCCAAGAACTTGACAAGTGAAGCAGCCCTTAACAGGGTTGCCTGCAACGCCGCCATTAGGACAAGAGACTGAAACTGCACTTATGTGTGGAACATTCAGTCTTAACATTTTATGTATGTATGTATGTATGGCATGGCTTGATTTAAATGGTCTCAATTAATCCTTTAAGCTACCATATATATCTTTCCTAAGCTTCACAAAATCGTCTAAGCTGAAATCAAATGAAAAATATGTTGCCGGTACCGTATGGGTTTAGCTGTATAGGACGCCTCAGTGGTTGCATAGGGGATAGGTAATAGGGCTGGCTCTAGTGCCGGCTTAGCTATGTTCTAATATTTGTTGCCTTCTAGAGGACGCTGACAGTCAAGCAAGACTCCCAACCAAAATTGACCTAGACATCCTTTGGAATTTCTCACTTCTGTGTTGATAGCGTAATGCATAAATGCGCGGAATTTTTGTGTGAGCATCCTAGGTTGGAGTCCTTGGAGTGCCACATGTATTTGTTGACTCGCTACTAATAGACATTTTTAATCAGTTCAAAAAGTTCCTCCAGCAATTAAGAAGCTTGATAGTATCTACTTAAGTATTTATAGTATCACAGATCCTTCTTAAACTTCAAAATTGTTTCTAAATATAGATAGAATATAATTATAGACCTAGAGATTACAGAATCGGTAAGGATGTTATAAAGTCCAAATGTGTGACTATCATAGAAGCACTACAAATACCACACGATGCAGGGTATGCTGTGAGGATCACAACAGGGGACACAGTACTGTAGTAAAAAAACACAAAATGAGAGAAGAAACCTCCGAGAAATGTGACAACTGCAAAGAAGGCTACTGGGCATGCTACCAAAATGTACGGAAAAACTCTTATCGTATTAAAAACCAAGAGAAACGGCAAATAATGTTCCTGTAACATTATTTGCTGGTTCTCGGGGTTTTTAATATGACTTAGATTTTTTCCGCACATTTTGGTAGCATGCCCAGTAGCCTTCTTTGCAGTTGCCACATTTCTTGGAGGTTTCTTCTCTCATTTTGTGTTTTTTTTACTACAGTACATTGTTCCCTGTTGTGATCCTCACAGCGTACCCTGCATCGTATGGTATTTGTAGTGCTTCTATGATAGTCGGACCTTTGGCCTTTATAACATCTTAACCCCTTCTGTAATCTGTAGGTCTATAATTATATTCTATCTATATTTTGACAATGTTTTTAAGTTTAAGAAGGATCTGTGATACTAAAAATATTTAAATAGTTTGAAGCTTGTTAATTGCTGGAGGCCCTTTTTCAACTGATTAAAATAGTCTATTAGAAGCCACATTAAAAGTTTAAGGCATGGCACTGGTACTTACAATGCTATAGTCTATTTATTAAAAGTCGGCCAAAGCTCTTGAGTACTAACCTCTAGACCTGATCACGTTCTAAGGAGATCTCCCAAGAAAAATTGACCTATGCAGCGTTGGAAACTTCTCACCGAGGCGCTATGACATGGAGTGCATAGTGCCTCGGTGAGAAGTTCCCAACGCTACATAGCTCAAATTTTCTTTCCTTAGAATGTGATCAGGTCTAGAGGTTAGTTTTCAAGAGGTTTGGCGTAGTTTTAACAAATACACTAGCATTTCCAGTATTTATTATCATGGTTTAATATTTTTAATGATTACACTTCATAAATTAGTGAACAAAATTCTCTCTGCTTCAAAATTCCTCACTTGACCCCTTCACGCCATTGTTATTTTCATCGTATTCTGGATTTATGTATGTACACTCAGTACAAAAAGTATCTGCACCCCTACGCTGATCATCAGGTGTGTACAGCTCGATAGGGTTGGTACCTCTGCCTGCAACTATATCCGATCGTCTCTGACACATGGATATAGTTGCAGGCAGAGCTACCAACCCTATCGAGTTGTACACACCTGATGATCAGCGTAGGGGTGCAGATACTTTTTGTACCTTGTGTACATACATAAATCCAGAATACGATGAAAATAACAATGGCGGTGAAGGGGTTAAGTGAGGAATTTGTGTTTTGTGTATTATGTTTCATATTTTGTGTTGCTAAATATTTTGTTCCACATACCTGTACTGTATTGACTTTAATTAGTTGTTTTTTGTCTATATTGTGTCGTCTCAGTTTTGGATGATATTAAAATTGGCTACTGACTAACTTCAGGAATAAAATGCAAGTTGTTACATATATTTTGTTTTCTTTTCAGGTAAAGTGTTCCTATGATGTCACAAGAATCTGTTGGCTGTTGCCGTGGTGGTATGGCTGCCTGGTCCCGGCCTCTACTGCTTTAACCCTCGTCTAGCGGGGGGTTTTGGGCTATTTTGGGCATATTCAGGCCCTCCTGAATGATCAATCAAGTATCTGCATGAAAAGAAATGTATTCAGCAAAAAACTAGGCGCTACAAGCTTCAAAATGAGACCAGAACGAGCTACGTAGTACACGTCGTTTTGATGCAGTGGTACCACCAACATGGGAGTTTAGCGTATAGCGGCATATTTTTTCCAGCTACGCTCACTACTGGGTACACTGCCGGCCTCTCGAGAACAGAGGGAGCATGAGTCAGTGGGCGGCGGTAAGCCCTGGGTGTCGGCCGTGTGGCCTGCTGCGCTCCCGGCCATTTGCACTTGATTTTAACCCTTTAAAATCCTTAATAATGCTCCTAACTTGCTGCTTTTTAGATACGGACTTAAGTCGGGCCCCGCTCTTTAAGTGTTA
This sequence comes from Paralithodes platypus, assembly GCA_032716605.1. Taxonomy (NCBI): domain Eukaryota; kingdom Metazoa; phylum Arthropoda; class Malacostraca; order Decapoda; family Lithodidae; genus Paralithodes; species Paralithodes platypus. The sequence goes on along the minus strand of CM064482.1, from coordinate 41,307,785 downwards.
AGAAATGTAAGTACTGTATATTCATATTAGTTTAGTTTTTGGTTGCTTAGTTTATCATAATGTATGTTCCATCAATTGCATCTATTCAATCAACTTCCAGTTACTGTACTTAAGCAGTTGACTTGTGTTGATGCTTTTAATAAACCAGTGAAGTCGCACTTATTTCTGAAGGCTTATGATACTGCGGATCATAGAGTTACTGTACTGATGACTATAAACATATTTTTTGTTTGAAAAATTGAAGTTAATGCGAGCGCTCGTGAATCATCTTTGAGAATTGGCGCTCGTACAATACAGTACCAGCCTATTATTATTATTATTATTATTATTATTATCTACAGTTGTTGTTGTTCCCTAAGCTGCCTGGCCGAACAGCCCCGAGTCCCTGAGAAAGGCCATGGCCACGATCGGGCTTTCCCACAGAGCTCTCATTGAGTGTAGATTGTGTTGTTGGCGTAAGTGGTTGTGTGAAATGCAGTCTTCTATGATGTGTTTAATGGTATGGGGTGCTGTGTTACATCCCGGGCAGGCGTCGACAACGGAGTCATCCAGTCTCTTCTGATAGCTCAGGAGAGCGGGATGGTGTCCGCATCTCAGCCTGGCCAGGTGGACTCTGTCCTCGCGAGGAAGGGAGGATTCGGAAGGATGGATTTCGGGAGGTCGTGCATGCAGCTGCGTGTTGTCTGTGAGTGAGTGGATGGATCGGTGAGAGATATGAGTATGGATGTGCTTCTGGAAGTTGGTTCGGGGTGGGCAGGGAGGGAGAGAGGACAATAATTGTGTGTGATACCGTGTGCTGGGTGTTGTTTTGATATTTCTTGGTGTCTGTGGGTGTGTTGCCATGTAGTTTAGTGGGTGGTCTTGGTTCGTGGAGGCTGCTGCCAGGAATTGAGTGCCTCTCATGTCCAGATGGTCTTTGACTTTGAGGATTTTGGTTTCTTGATGTAGGTGATCTGTGGGTGCAGTAGCTGTAATGTAATGATCTTCAGGGCTTTGTTTTGAATAGTCTGTAAGGTCTTATGATGTGTTTCAGCTAGGTTAGAAGCCCAGGCTGGGCTTGTGTATTCCATCACTGATCTTATGTATTGTTTATATACTGTGGTGGTAGTTTCTTTGTTGTGTCCAAATTTTGTGTGAGCAAGTGACCTGAGGGCGTTAAGTCTGGGTGTCAGTTTCTTTTTAATGTTTGTGGTGTGCTGTTATCTACAGTTGTTGGCTTTGTTGTACTTTGTCGTGTACGGTGGCGCTAATAAGTCATGTCCCAGCTGTCATTATGTTTGGCTCGCTCTGTGCTGTATTAATGTCTGTCAGATGTTGAATAGGGTGGGTAAGTGTAGGAACATGTTTGTATATACTGTATCACTCGATATGAAGAAATGAAGCTTAGATATTGGTGATACCAATTATTGATCAAAATATACTTAGTGCCGAGACACGACTTATTAGCACCACTGTACTTTGTCGTGTACTATTATGCATTTCTATATTTGGTGTTTACTTGTGAATATTTTGATTGTATTGTTCTTTGCTTGGGTACTTTATATATTGGTTAGACACATGGTTTTCAGTATGGCTTGATTTGAGTAGTTTGCTTTGTCATTGGAAGTGTCTCCCAGAATCAGTATTTCCCTGTTCTTATGACTTGCTCCGTGTGTCCTGGCATTTTGGTTCGAACGTCCCTTGATTTTGGTCCTGTCACTCTTTCAACTCTGGGGGAAGACACTCGCTACAGGCAGTTTTGCTTTTTGTCTCCCTCACTCCTATAGAAAAAACAAATCGGTTTTGCTTGTGTATGGGTATATATTTGATAAGCTCTTGTTTGCTTGAATAGTTTACTTTGATATTTTCTCTACTTTTGAAATGCCTCCTGTTGTTGCTCCCTTTTCTTTGCTTGTCAGTTTGTTTTTAGTTTTATCAATTGTTTTGTTTGGATATTGTTTGTTTCCTGAATGTTTAGCGTTGTTGCTTTTGTTGTTAATCTTATATAGTTTGCTTAACCCCTTCATGATTGACACATCTTGACAGTACAGTAACTTGGCTATCATTGTACATTGTTCTTGTCCGTTAACCCTTTGAGTACCAGAAGTAACTTGGCTATCATTGTACATTGTTTTTGTCCGTTAACCCTTCGAGTACCAGAAGTAACTTGGCTATCATTGTACATTGTTTTTGTCCGTTAACCCTTGGAGTACCAGAAGTAACTTGGCTATCATTTTGCATTGTTTTTGTCCGTTAACCATTTGAGTACCAGCGATGTGAGCTAGATTTGTATTGTGGCTATATTTTGACAATTGGTGGTTGAAAGGGTTGGTAGAGATATTATTGAAGCCTTATTTTTGGCTAGAGGTCCTTCCTAAGCTGAATAAAATAGTCTTGCTGTCAGAAGATTATAAAAAGGACCTCTCTGGTATTGAATGAGTTGATGTTGCTTATTTTAATGTGATTTGCTTATCTGTTATGCAGTGATTTTGATTTGTTCTTTTGTCTCATCTGTTTATTTTGCAAGTTTGTCTATTGGCTTTACTTCATTTCTCATTAAAAAAAAAATTAGGTTGGTCATTATTGTTTGTGCATTTAGTGGTCTTGAGCATCCAGTCATTAGATACCTGTTGATTTCCCTTTAATTTTGTTGCTCAAGCATAGCTTCCACAATGTTGATAAGTTCTTTTGATTATGGTAATATTTGTCTGATGAATGATAAGCTATATAATTTATTTGTTTCCACATAGCAATTTTGACTGTCCCAGTTTTGGTTTGCTGTTTGAAATTTTAATTTATTGATGAAACATTGCGTAGCAATATAGGTATGGCATATTTAGTTAGGTCCTTACTATGTTGTATTTCTCGGTACGAATAATAGAGGCCTTTTATTTGTATTTATCAGTATATGCTCAGGCAGGTCCTTACTATGTTGTATTTCTCAGTACCAATAATTGAAGACTTCTTTTACTTGTATAATTATATACCAGGCACATTCACTTTTATTTAGTTATACTTTTATTAATCTTTACTCAGTTTAATTAAAATTAAAATGTAAAACTTGCAAACTAAACAAACCAAAATTGGGACAAGGACAATATAAAGTCAAATTAAATTATCAAAATCGCTATGTGGAAACAACGCTTACTAAAATGAAAATTATTAAATAAAAGAACACAATCCACCACATAGGGTGTACATCACTACATGAGCAAGTTAATCTGTTTCCCAAGCAAACCAATCGCACATATAACAACGCACTATCGTCACGTTAAAGGAAGTAGTCAAGTTTGGGAAGTCCGGGACGTTCTGGCAAATTTTACTAAACTCTGCATGAATAAAGAAACATGTTAAATGTCAAAATATTATTTAAAATCAAATTTGCAACATGACAAGACATTAACAATAGTAAAAAATACAAATATTGATAAGATATCTATACTATTACAAAATAATATATAAAATACAGTACAGCACTCACTAACGATAGTGCTATCGGGTAGGTACCTGTAAGCATAGCATGCTTCAAGTGACCCCTATCAATAACTACCCTACAAATAACCTACATTTATAGCACAAATAAACTAAGGAAATCGCAAAAGTAAGCAATTGATACTATCGACAATGAATACATATAATATAAAGAGAAATATTGCAAATATGAAGTAACAACAGATTTAAACAAAGCGTACTCTTTTAACAAGAACAATTATCATCAATATTAATAATAATACAGACAAAAGTAAGCAGAGGTTATACAAGAATATTCAAGTTAAAAATGCTTGATTAAAATTATTGATGTCAAATTTTAGAATACAGTCACAATAATTGACCCTAAAAAGATTAAATTTATGGAACAATTTACTTGCCTCAAAACCTCTGTCCACTAAGAGTCTGTATAGTAACCTAGCTCTAGCCCAAAAGTCATCTACTTTAGTGCAGATTTTACAAGATCTTATTAATTCGGGATAAAAACAATTATAATTGATTTTACTATCGATTTACTAGGAAAGGAAAGTTTATTACGTTAAATTAAAAATCATCAACTTTGTGATATACTTTAAGTATGCACTGTTCATTAACAATCTCTATATTTATATCAAGAAAATTTTCAACTTTATAATTTACGTTACATTGTGTGAGGGGAATAGAATTAGGGTAAATAAGTTTAGCAACTTGATTAAAATTTAACAAATTGCAAACAAGAATATCATCAATATATCTACTATTATTACTTAACAGTTTAGCAAGTGCTAATTTTTCTGGAATTTTATTTTTCTTGCTACTGTCAACTAAGTCTTTTATATATTTAAATTCTAAAGCAAGCAAGAATAAGTCTGCAATTAAAGGGCTAGCATTTCCACCCATAGGAATTCCTAATATTTGTTTGAAAATGTACGGCCCGAATCTAACATAAGTATTGAAAAGGAGGAATTTAAGGGCATCTTTAAGTTTAGTTCTATCAAAATATACAGAACTAGTGGGAGTAGAGCTAAATGATGCATTATTAAAATATGTATAAACATTTATGAAATAATTACCATTCCTAACGAACCTGTCAAAGTGCAAATCTATAATAAAGCAAAGCTCTGAATATACTAAATCTAAAGGCAAATTGGTATACAAAGTTGAAAAGTCGAAGCTATGTACCGAGGTAACTTTCGGCATGGTATTTATTTTATCAATAACTTCTAACGAATTGTCAACACTCCAATAATAGTTAATGCCAGTTCTTCTCATGATGGTATTACAATATCTTTTATGAGTACTTTTAATGTATTTTAAGCAATTTACTACTTGTTCTGATAGAGTTTTAGTGGTAGCAAATTTTGCTCCGGCAATAAAGCGATATTTATAAGGTCTTTTATGAAATTTAGGTAACATGTATAATTTTGCAATGCACTTGTTCTTATCAGAAAGTTTAATATCAAATATTATATTTTTCTTGGTATGTTCATCGATTAAGTTATCAATATTCAGATTATTTTGAATTTCATAAACAGAATTACCGCAAATATTTTTACGTAATATGTTACCCTTAATACCTAATTCTTTTTTCATATTTTCAAGATAAAATTTCTTACATGTGAAGCTATAATTATGCTGGCTTTATCTACTGTAGTGATTACAAAATGTTTATGTAAATTTATTAAATCAGCTTTAAGCTTATTATAATTATAGTCTATAAAATCTGAAAGATTAAATTCATTTTTAAGCGAGAAAATTTTATTTCTAATTAACTTAATTAATAATTTAGACCATGCTTCTAGTTCTCTCGCATTGCAGCACGCAATTTTTAACAATTTATCTTTTAATTTATTGACTGAAAAAACAATATCTTTTAAAATTATGTCCCATGTTACTTTATTACTCCCTATTCTAAATTTAAACCCTTTACGACATAGCTCCGCTAATTTGTCGTTTGCAAAATGTTTAACTAGTTCTACATCACCTCCATATTATTGGTACATGTACACTCTGGCACTGATGCCAGTCTCTAAGCCACTCAGAAATTTATCTTCTTGTTAAGTCCATGATTATTTATATGAATCACCAGTTGTCCATTGTATCCATGAAGTTTATTAAGTTATTTCCATAGCAATTTTGATTAGTTCCTTTCTATCTTGTGTAGTCCAAGTTTTAGTTAGTTTATTTTGAAAGTTTTACATTATAATTTGGCAAAGCCAAATGTTACAAGGTTTATTGAGAAACAAGTACAGTATACCAGGTCAATTTTATTAGACAGAAATCACAATAAGTTAAGTTTTTGTTAATTATAATAATCATTCATAAAACAGTCTAGTAAAAAATATAAGTACCCAAAGAAATTACAGTAAAACCTTTTAGTAACTTCAGTTTCCAGTTATTTTGCACTTATCATCTTTGAGAGTTTTAAATGTTAATTTGTCATGTCCTATGACTTTAGTCAATGCTGCTTTATAAAAATCATTGTCACCAATGCTTTGAAAATCTATAATTGTTGTGATATTACTAAAGTATTGAAAGTGATCATGTTATCTATTTAAAACAGTAGACTAGTTGTTGATAATCCCAAAGCCTAATGTTTGTAAGTGATTGAAATAGTTGAGTTTACTATAAGTACATTAAGTGAAATATAAGTAAAGTCCATTGAAAGGTGCTTGAAGACTTAATTATCACAAATAGCCAGCTGTCCTGTAACATTTGGAAATACAGTAAAAGTTTTGAATACCATATCTTGTTTTTATTAGAATACATGTAATAGGATACAGTTCACCTTGGGTTCATACCAAAGGCTGGACTATGAATATTTAAATCCCATTCAGTAATGTAAGAGTATTTTGTTAAAGTAAAACAAAATCATAGCCAAGTCAAAACAATGAATGGAATTTAGAATTCAGTTAGCTGTCACTTTGCAAAATTTTGCCAGTCAGAGCTCCAAACATATCAGAACTGTGGACATGCAAAATTGTCCAAATTTTTTCCTTCAAAGTCCAGTCATAGACTGGACTCAGGACAGAATTTCACTGATTTGGACTTTGGAAAATTCAGTTCAGATGTTCAGCAAATTTTTCAAAGTGGAACTTAAAACAATTTCAGTGATGTAAACTTTGGAAAATTTCACAAGTCCAGATCAGAACTAAACTTGTGAAATGTTCAAAAGTTTACACCACTGAAATTTTGCTAAGTTCCAATAGACTTTGAAAAATTTCAGTCACCCCCAGAAATATGCTAAGTCGAGGCTGGACTTTGCAAAATTCTGGGGCAATCAGTCAAGTCTATGGGGTGAAACCCAAACATTTCACACCTTGAAAACTTTTCTATCTCAAGATTCTTACTGGCAATTTGTGGAGATAGATTCTACTTGACCAACCAGGATTGGCCCAGCAACTGTGCATTTCAAACCTAACCTCACATACCCAGTCTTCTCATTGGCTCAAGTAACACTTTCAGTACTGTATTCTACCTCAAAAGATTTTAGTCAGCTTAGGAAAGAAGTACTTTCGAAGCGGATTAAAATCATCTGAGGCCAGATAGTGCCAAAAGCATTAATTGAGCCAATGACAAGCATGGGCTATGGAGGTTAAGTTTGAAATGCACTAAGAACACACACAACCCAGAAAAAACAGTACACAACCAAAGACTGTCAGAGAAACATTACTTGCCATCTTAAGAGACTTTAAGACCAGACAAATAAAGAAGGCTCTGAACTTTATCATTATGCTTCTAAAACATTCAACCACATTACATAAAAGAACTTTGGTTTAGCACTTTCAGTAATGATGGTTGAACATATCCAGAGTTCATAATGATCCTTTTGGTTGTCACTGTTCATTCTAAGTTGCTAAACTTTATATCATGAGTGTGCAGTATATAAATATGGTCAACTATCACAGAACAGCCAAAGAAACTTAATGATTTATAAACAGTCCATAAACAAATCTTAGTAAAATGTCTGTATATGGTAACAAATTTATTACTTTTATTATGCATGTTATTTATGAAAATTTACTTTCTTTGCATGTTAAGCGATATTTTCACTTACCATGCAAACAAAGTATGTATTTTCATATATGGCATATGCATCATAAAATAATATTTTTTTTACCAATTTAAATACTTTACATCAACCAGCTATTTTTAAATCTTTAAGGTATTTTGGCAGATTTTTTCAGTCAGTGATAGACAAAACCAACATTTAAATATGCAAACCAAAGATATAAAGTTTTAAACCTACACAAACGCAGCCAAACCATTGCTTACATGATACAGTACACTCTTAAGCAAAAATAAGTACATCAATGGAATCATGAACCTTTAACCCTCATAAAAGAATAAGTCATGCTGGCTAAGGAGAAATTTTATGCACTTCAGGAAAACCTCTAGGAATAATAAAGTATAAAACTCCATTAGACCCAGATCCTTCCATAGCTTAATAAAATCATCCAATAGCCAGAATTAACAAGTCATGCTGGCTAAGAAAAATTCTATGCACTTAAGGAATAATTAAGAGCATAAATGCCAAAATAATTCCAAAGAAACATAAAATAATCAATTATCCAGAATGAACTTCCTCATATTTATCAAGGGGCTGATAATCGCTTTCAGTAATTATAGCAGTAAATATATAAAGGCCAAAATTCTAAACCAATTCAAATATGATGCACTTTGGGAATATTGGCTAGCATTCAATTATATTCAGCTTAGGAAGTACCAGATCAATCTCAAGGGTTAATAAATTACTATTACCCCTCTCATTGCTCAACAGTCTTCCTAAGCTGCATATAATAGTCAGGTAACCAAAATTAACTTAGTGATTCATATTCATAAATGGGTTAACTAAAAAGGCTAAAGTAAATAAACTGAATTACTACACCTGTTTCCTGGTCAACTCTTCCAAAGTCATAGAACTCTCACAAAGTGATTACCCATTATTAATCTTAGTGGCAAAGATATCTGGCTTAATTATAATAGAATAGTCTTATAATTGCCCAATATTCTTTACCATTAACATCAATATACGGTAATCAAGCATGGGATTTTCATAATTTGGGAAGAGTCACCCAGGGAATAAGATAGGAAACTTTCAGCCCATTTCTTCTAGCCTTTTAGAGTTTCAAGAAGGTTGGCCTATCATATATTAAAATACAGAACCAGATTTGTAAGCAGTCTATTTTCTTTGCAATATCAATATAAATACCATCACAAAAATCAAGGAACATTAATATATCAAAATGCACAAGTACATTTCCATAAATATTTAATCTCCGTTACATTTCAGTGGGCATTTTCTATTAATATAACTCATTACAACACTGCATACAAATCTTATGCTGTACCCTAAATTACTTTTCTCAAATAGGTTAAATAGATTCCATAGCATGTACTTATTTATGGCTAAAGAGTATCTCAACGGAATAAATTTTAAAATGTGCAAACTTTTAGTGATGTCAAGTAGACAGTCCTTGACAAAATCTACTAAAGTATATGGAGTAAAATTATTTCTACTTCATATATTTTAATTTTTGTATATATATTAAAGATTTTAAGTATCGATTTGTTTAAGTCCCCGATCATCCCGACACCCACCCTACCCCAGCTCTTGAGCAAGGAGTGTATGGTGGTAAAAACTGAATCATTTTGAAAGCATATATAATTTTCCTCTTAAATATACCAAGACTTATATTTTCAGAGGGAATTACATTGCCTTCATAAATCAATACTTAATTAGTCTTCAAACATATACAAAATAATGCACATTCTAAAAAATCATTCCATTAAAGATTTCATTACTGTATTATGCAGTTGTAGAAAAATATGCATAACTTCTATATCCAGTATTAATAAAGACAACTTTGAGTCAACAATAGAAAAAAGAAAACTTAAATATTGCAAAATTTCTAGTACTTATTTTTTTTTTTTTTTAGGAAAATTACGATTGGGTATAGATAGATTTTTTCCTGCCGTCTCAAGTTGGCCAACCCCACCTATGGGGTATGTGCCGGAGTATATAAAAATTCCCAAATTAATTACTTTAATTGCAAAGTATTTTGACAAACACTAAGATTTAATTCAATTTTAATTTCCATTTGGGCTGTCTCAAGTCTGCCAACCCCAGCTATGGGGTATGTGCCCGAGTATATACATAAATACCCAATTTCATTACTTTACATTTTTCAGTCTTTGGGACAAACGCTCAAATATTCCAAAAATTATATTTATTTAAATGTTAAACTCCCTGTGCGGGCTCAGTCTCAAGTCAGCAAACCCAAACTATGGGGTGTATACATTTAATTACTTTAATTTCCAAGTCTATTTTGCAAGCAATATTTTGTTATGAATTTCTTTCTATTGAAGTCTCAAGTTGTCAATATTAAAACTCAATCAGAATAATTATGAATCATCTACAACTGCATCTCAAAAAGTAAACTTTAATCATCTATACAAACAGAACTTGCACCTTAAACTTTCAGTATACAATTACTTCCTTTATTCTGGCTAATAGATTATTTATTCAGCTTAGGTAGGGCCTGTGAGTCAGAAGCTTGATCTAGTCATTGCCCTTCACACTCAAACGTACTTCTTAACCCTTAATTAGCGGCGAGCAACATAAGTCGAGTTAAAAAAAGCTGGACTATGTGGCGGCGCTCGACATAGGTCGAGTGGCAATTTCAGCACGTAATGTGGCTGAGAGAGAGAGACAAGTGGTGGCAGGAGACTAGCGAGCGTATGACTGCTCCAGACCACCGCGGCGAACCTACTGACACAAATCTCAGCTCCCTCCTCCCTCTCTCACTCGCTACATACTCAATTATGTACCGAAAGTACCGAATTACCTGCTTTTTGCACTCGCGTTGCACGGTTATTGCAAGAAAACTATCCATCATACAAGGATCGTTATGGTGTCATTCGAAAGCTCTGTTTATGCCCTTTCAGGGATAGGTACTTGTTTTACGTTCTGGGTCTTATTTAGGCATGAAAATGATCACGTAAACAGCCCTATTTTGGCTAAAAACACCCCGCTGTGCGGTACATATAAATAAACCGCATAGGCCGCTCGTAAGGTGTTAAACTGCTCAAATTTGTCAAAAAGCCAGAATATGGACAAATATATTGCATTCCAAAAGGATTAATACACCATGGGTTAGTGACATTTTTAGCTCCAGGTTAAACAGACAAATAAATACATAAATCATAAATATAACAAATAAGCCCTTTACAAATTTAGTAATAATTTTATAAAACTATGTATGAACTAAACCTATACCAATCCTACTAATCATTCAATAAAACTATGAACTAACTAAAAGCCTATTAATTATACCTAATGTAGTAGTAATTCTATAAAACTATAAACTAAAAGCCTATTGATTATACCTATAACTAAAATAAAACTTTCATACTGTACTATAGACCAAGGCATCACTATCTCCATCAGTCTTCCCTAGTACCATAAAAGATACTTATTACCATATATAGGTGCAGTACTGTATTAATAACTACTCTTCTCAAAAGCTATAACCAAGTTTGAGCCATAAGCAAAAATTACATAAATGTAACCTTCCGATTCAAAGTATTTTAACGATATATACCGTAACATTTATAACTATTTTTCAATCCTCACTCCTAAATACAGCTATATCTCCCATATATATATTCCCAGTGACCAATTAGAGTTGACGGAAATCTACAATAATCTGCCAAATGTTTTACTTTCAGATAACTGGTACTGTACTAGAGTAATAAAGCTAATATTTCTAGCATTTAGAAAGTCAGCCAGGGTATCTCATTTTATAGGCAAATTCCTCAGAGCATCAAAGTAACATTTTCAGCCCCAATTATATAGATTACACTATTCTTATACTTCACTGGACTTTATATAAATGACCAAGTTACTTTCTTCAGGCTAACATTTATTATTGAATTCTTAGCCTTCCAGCCTATTAAACTAATTTAACAAAATTATAGAGACTATTAATCCACTTTACTCAGCTTAGGAAGGATCTAAAGTTATAAATGGACACTTAAGGTTTGCTTCCATTCCTGTACTATTTTTAATTACTTCAGGTAATTTACTCATTACACCACTAGGTAAATCTTTTACGTATAAATTTTATTTATAATTTAAAACTTTTATACCATTTCACTTAGGGATACTGCATTTGCAACTATATAATATATAGTACTGTATATTCCTCAAGAGAGAACCGTATCAAATCAAAAAATTGACTGCAAACTTTTTAAGTTATTTGCCATTAGTCTCACAAACTAGAATTGAGTTTCACTTACGCCAAAATTGCTCTTGCTTTATACTATTTCAAACTTTATTGCTAATTGCTATTTTGACTTCATATATAGTAATTTGTGTTTTAGTTTCTTTTGCCAGTTTTACTTTCAAATTTCTAATACTAAGCTGCCAGACTAATTAAAAAAATCTTTCAAGACTACAGTATATAGAACCAATCATTATCAGATCTTACCAAACTTATTCCTAGCATATTTTACTATTTATAACTAGTCACTACTACAACTAGGTACGTGTACTTCTATTTTCAGCCTAACCCTATCCATTGAACAATACAGCATATCAAAATGTATAATGGGCTTATATGGTATATATACAATTCACATCTCATATTTGTCTTTATTTACCAATGGAGCAAAAAGTCAAAAATTTACAATAGTGAATTAAAATCAGCGTCGGTAAAATAAATTAGGTTAAAGCTTGGATACTGCAGATAAATTCCTTTCCATAACTTAGGGAGTTAACGAAAGCAACTGTAATCAGTAACCAAAGCTCTCCCATTCACGTTTACCTTGCCTAGTTCGGTTTGTATAAATTTACTCCGTTAGCAATGTTTACAGAACCCTTACAAACTTAAAATATTTCCAAAACACCAGGATGTTAATGCTTTTAAGTTAATAAACACCTTCAGGATTAGGAAGCGTTCAGTTTATTCGATCATTAGATGCTTTTATTCACCTTAGGAAGGATCTATGGATTCATATTTTTTCACCAACCAACTTTACTTCTAAACTCAATGAAAAATACATGGGACACTCCAAGGACTCTAACCAAGGATATTACTAAAGTAAATTTATTTAAAAATACTGTACATGTGGCACTCCAAGGACTCGAACCTAGGAGACACAGAAATTCTGCACATTTATGCATTACGCTATAAAGACCGTTAAAGAATTATGCACAAGGCTAAGATATATTGGGTAGATTTGAGTTGCCAAAGACCTTCCTAAAACACAGAAATTATATAAAGATCGAATAAACTTTATGCGCATCTTGATACCGAGGGAGCCAAGACTCTCCAAACATTGCTTCCGAAGGAATATAAATGATACCAGTGGAACAATTAATACCCCGAAGCTAAGCCTACATAAACAAACTCTCGCTCTCTCAGTTCATCCCTATATCCCGGGCACCACAGGGGCAGGACCTGACTTTCGGAATCACTACTTATTGACAACCTTGTTGCGTACTAGCAGGAGACTGTTATGAATGACCGTACTAGTTTTCAGGCTGCAGTCGTGGGCCCGGAATATACTCAAAAAACAAATAAAATAAAAGTTCTACAGATAAAAACATTAAATTTAAAGTTACCCTTCCTAGCATAATCCCACCCCCTATCTCCCAGAATATACTAACAAAACAACAAAAATAAAAGTAATAAATCTAATAAGTACCAACCCATTTAAATAAAAGTTATACATCTAATTAGCAACACTCTATTCTTATCAATTACAAACTCAAATTTACTTTAATAAACTGATTAAAGCATATGGTCCTCCCGGGATTCGAACCCGGGACACCACAAGTCACAACCAGAATTTAATAAACTAATGGCATCATATGATCCTCCCGGGATTCGAACCCGGGACACCACACCCACAACATAAGCACCTTAAGCCATTACACCAACAACTTTACTTCAAAACTCAATAAAATCAACAAATCCATGTGGCACTCCAAGGACTCAAACTTAGGATACTCGCAAAATTATTCTTTAATTTTTAAGTTAATCCACCCACCCAAAACCCATTCTCCCCCGCCCGAGAGATATGCTCCGCGGTTCCAATATTCAATTTGTGAACTAACTTACTGCATTCAATCCCCATTTCAGGGTAGCAGTACTGTACAAGGGGCAGATCCCTTCTGGCACTCCTCCATTCACATTCCGGATAAGTAGATAGGTTACAGGATTCAATTTTTGGCAAGATTCGGAGATCATCTCAATAACTTTAATTTTGCTTTCATCACAGCTACCCTTAGACAGTTTTATTAAGCTTAGGAAACATCATTACGAATCAATACGCTCTGATGCCATAGACCCTTCATAAACTTAATAAAATTGAAGGAAAACTACAATAAAGCATGAATTACAGTCTGGATTTACATTTAGTGAAAACTCTTCTATACATTTGTGATAACCATTCACTGAAGTCCCCGATCATTAGGGCACCCACCCTAACCCAGCTATACGTCAACAGGGAGTACATGGTGGTCAAAACTGCATCAAATATAATACTTAGCAATTTGGATTAGTGGACTTTTCTTTTTACTGCATTCCTTTAAGTTGTTGGTTTATTTTGCAAGTTTTACATTATAATTTGAGTTAAAAAGATACTTACATTTGCCCCATTTGTGTGGCATTTTTAGAACTTTTTATGTAATTTAGAAGAAATCGGCCTTTGGCAGAGCCATTTTTCTAACGAAAAAGGCACTAATTTATTTTGAGTGTCTTTAACATTTATTTAAACCTTTGAGGTCAAAGGAATTTTTTATTAATTTATATTTTTTCACCAAAACTTTACTTCTAAACTCAATGAAATCAACAAATACAGGAGACTCTCCAAGGACTCTAACCTAGGATACTCACACCAATATTCCGCACATTTATGCAATCAAGACAATTAACATGAAAGGTCATAGTTTAAGTATTACGCTATCAAATCATGCCAAAATATTACAATCCTTCGTAACCGTACCTATTCTTCCATCACTATCACACATCGTTAATAAAGTATCCTACTTGTTCCACCGGGATATCATTTTAAAGTTTACCCTGTAAGCATATCATTTGGCTACATTCATGTTTATAGAGGATATATCACGTTAGGCTGGATTTAGAGGTTGTAATAGAAATGGGGAAGGGGGAGATTCAGGGTGCTACAGGACAGACAGTCACTTTCAACATCAATACTAATATTCGCCGCGCTCCCTTCAAAGTCCGGTACTAACGGCTCATACTTTCTCGAATATTACTGATGTACAGGCTGTCTGCATAGGCCCAGAATCTACTACAAATAAATTACAGTACGCTAAGTCAATACTCATATCCGTCGCGGTCCCTTCAAGGTCCAGTACTAACGGCGGATACTTTCTCGAACATGTACAGACGGTCTTTGTAGGCACAACATATACTAAAATATTATAGTATGGACAATTTTCTATCAAAATATGTACGAAAGGTACTTTTTAAGCTTGATTGAAGTCTAGAGCAAACTAAAAAAAATCTATCGAAAAGTTTGTTTTTTTGTAAAGTTGGATTGAAAGTCTACAGAGCAACCCAAGACATTTTTCTATCGAAAAATGCTCAAGGAGTGCTTTATTTTAAGCTTGATTGAGGTCTAGAGAGCAAACTAAGTAATACAAAATAAATAAGCAATTAAATACACCACTCTATAGATAATATTGCTTATATTTTATTTTAAGCCCTGCGAGTCTTTTTCTAGACTCACTGGTCTGGTAAAACAAACTCCATTCATTTTAGCAAGCGTTTTCTCCACAGCGATTTTGAAGTTATTTTGACTTTACATTGACTGTCAAAGTTTTGGTTTGTTTAGTTTGCAACTTTTACATTTTAATAAGTAAATAAGCAAATAAATAAGCCGTTCTATAGATATTAATATGAATAATAAATACAATGGGGAAGGTGAACGAGTATATAGATAGTATATAGATAAAGATTAAGTACTGTGGGACCAGGTATTACTTTTACCTGTTAATTTGCTAATGTGATGGCGAAGATTTAGGGAACCGATTGTAAAAGAAATATATTCGAATTCAGTGCACGCTCATTTTATTTAATTATTTTATAGCTTTGTAGTTTTAAGTTTAATTTCCGATAAATGTTAATGAGTTTTACCACAGATTATAAGGTGGAGTTTCTATTATTTTAAAGTTATATTAACCCTCTCTGACATATGACGCAATTTTTAGCCTATTGGGGATACTTTAAAGCCTTTGCTACCATCAGGGGTATTAGGAAACCTTTAGTTTAGTTACTTCAACCTCTGCAGTTGTCTTTGAGTTAGCTCTGGCCAGAAAACTAATTTTGGAGAGGTAATTATAACAGAACTATTTCTTATTGCTAATCTGGCAACCTCTGAGTCATAAATGCGTGAAACGGTGGAGTACTGTGGGACCAGATATTACTTTAAACCGTTAATTTGCTAATGCAATAGCGAACATTTAGGTAACCGATTTTAAAAGCAATATATTCTAATTCAGTGCACGCTCATTTTATTTAATTATTTTATAGCTTCGTACTTTTAAAAGTTAATTCCGATAAATATTAATGCGTTTTTCCACATAGAAGGTGGGGTTTCTATTATTTTAAATTTTAAAGTTATATTAATTTGAACAGTAACTTCTAAAGTTTTATATATACAATTTACATGCTAATGCAATACCTTAGATTTAAAAGGAACATTGTAATTCAGTCTAGTCATTTTATTTCACATTAGAAGCTTGTGCTTTTCAAAGCTTAAATTCTGATATTTTTTAATTAATTTTTACAAATTTTTGTTAGTGCGTTTGGATAATTTTATATTTTAAAGTTACTTTTATTAATATGAACAGTACTGTACTTAGTTTCAAAGTTAGGCTATATATTTTCATTGCTGTACAAAGTATCCATACTTAAAGTTTGCTGGATTGCCCACTTTAGATGAGATTAATTATATTGTCTACTTTTACTTTGCCAGAAACAAGTCTAATTCTATACAAAACTATCCAGCAATTTTAATATTACTTTAGTGAACATTTACTCTTAATTTCATAGATTAATTTATAGTTTTAATTTTCCATTTTATATTTAGCGTGATTTCTATAGCGATTTCTATTAATTATTTTTACTTTAATTTCAATTTGTCAGTTTTAGTTTGATTCTTAGTTTTAAATTAATTATCTATATATTTATCTATACAGTATTATTACTTCGTTAATTAAGGGGGAGGAGGGGAGGGGATCATTCTTAACCAACATAAGACTAATTTCAACAAGGGACGTTAATTTACAACCAACAAATCCAACATAACAAATATATCCTATCTAACTTCACGAACCTTATTGAACAGAAGCGATGTGTGTGGAGAGTTGAAGTAGAGGATTGAAGATAGACGATTGGAGATCCTAGCGACTTTAATCTTCAGACGTTGAGCTTGAAATAATCTTGAGACGTTCGGAAGCTCTTGGTCGGCTGTACGCTCCTCGTGCTGTAAAGCGTACACAAAGGTTAGTGGATTCCATGGTATACAGATGTGGATATACATGCATCAAATTTTAAGACCGAATGCTCCACACATACGTGCAGTTTCAGGCTCTTGTCCTAATACCGGCGTTCCAGGCAACCCTGTTACGGGCTGCTCCACTTTTCAATTTTTTGGATTTGAGATCGGCACTTATAGTCTGATCAAGTTTGTTTTAAAATAATAATTTAGATAAATTTTAATGCATGTTTTTCACTTATTTTTTTTTTAGGGAGTTTCGATAATTATTAATTTTAAAGAGTTAAAATTAACAGATAGCTCAAAAGTGACCATTCAAATTAACAGATAGCTCAAAAGTGACCGTTCAAATTAACAGATAGCTCAAAAGTGACCGTTCAAATTAACAGATAGCTCAAAAGTGACCGTTCAAATTAACAGATAGCTCAAAAGTGACCGTTCAAATTAACAGATGGCTCAAAAGTGACTGTTCAAATTAACAGATGGCTCAAAAGTGACCGTTCAAATTAACAGATGGCTCAAAAGTGACCGTTCAAATTAACAGATGGCTCAAAAGTAACCGTTCAAATTAACAGATGGCTCAAAAGTAACCGTTCAAATTAACAGATGGCTCAAAAGTGACCGTTCAAATTAACAGATGGCTCAAAAGTGACCGTTCAAATTAACATAGCTCAAAAGTTACCATTCAAATTAAAGAAAAAAATTCCTACCCAAAGCTTTTACCTGTACTCTAAAATAATGATTTTCATTAAAAGTGACTCTTAATTCTTTACCATCAACATCTATAGCTCCAAAACAATAAGTCAAATTATACCGGTAGCTATAATATAACCTATTATTATGTTCTCTCCACCAACCAACTCTACTCCTAAAATCGGTGATGGGCTGGTCTATCAGAGTCAGAACTGAGCGATCTCTGCCATACCCATAGCTTACTCTGACTGTTCCTTTTACTTACATATTTTCTAGATCTCAAGTCACCGAGTCTCTTCCGTGGATCTCCCAATCTACCAACATTGGAAGCCAAAGAGTCACATTTTTCCTTTGCCCCTCAACTTTCTCTTCATAATTGCAGAGGGGCACAGGGCCCTGGGTGGGGCTTTGGTTTCCTGGGCGTCTCCGCACCCTCCTCGGCTCCCAGCCAATGGAGTGGCTTCAGTCACCCAGGCTTTGTGGTCGGCAGGGAGGGTTCTGTGGGGGCGCTCTGTTATGGCCTTGGCCTTGCTCGGGGCCTTTGTTACCATCAGGGGTATTTAGAAACCTTTAGTTTAGTTACTTGAACCTCTGCAGTTGTCTTTGAGTTAGCTGTGGGCAGAAAACTAATTTTGGAGAGGTAAGAGTGAGAGAACTATTTCTTATTGCTAATCTGGCAACCTCTGCATCATACGAGTCTGAAGGGGTTAAAACTTTTTTTTTTTTTTTTAGGAAGAGTCTTCGGGTGTATTTTAAAGTTTCAAGGTCTAGGGAGCAAACTATATATATATTTTCTTAACCCTCTCCGACATGAGACGCGATTTTGAGCCTATTAGGGATACTTCAAAGCCTTTATTACCATCAGGGGTATTTAGAAACCTTTAGTTTAGTTACTTCACCCTCTGCAGTTGTCTTGGAGTTAGCTGTGAGCAGAAAATTAATTTTAGTGAGGTAATTATAAGAGAGAACTATTTCTCATTGCTAATCTGTCAACCTCTGCGTCATGAGTCTCAAGGGGTTAATCAACATTTAAAACTACGATTAAGCCAAATATTAATCAAACTTTAATACTTTTACTTTCACTGAAACTTTCTATTTTACATTTAACAACTCAATTTACAATACAGTTTGTACAGTTGCCCAAATAACTTCTGGTCCTATGTGTTCTTATATATTTAAATATGTGCACATTAAGATTTATTATGCAGTACAGTAGTTAACTGAAGATTACTCTACTCCTTATTCATATTTTTTCACCAACCAACTTGTGGCACTCCAAGGATTCGAACCTAGGATACGCTCACCAAAATTCTGCATATTTATGCTATAAAGATGAATAGTAAACTGATAATTTCTTTAATTCACTCCAACACCAAACACCTCCCAAAGAAATTAATGAAACCAAGCATGTGATCCACCAGGATTCGAACCTACTGTAGGTTACCACAGATTTTAAACACTATCCATTACACCATCAAGACTCAAAAACATCACAAGGAATAACTTTGGACAACTGTACAAAGACTGCTAAACTTAAAATAAACAAAATACTAACCGTATAGTAGTATTGTAGGGAAGTAGTGTTAGTTTACTCCATTGAAGCTAATAGTAGTCCACTGCAGAGAATATTAGTCCAGTCTTGTAGTAGTACCAGTCCATTGAAGAGAATAGTAGTCTTGTCTAGTAGTAGTAGTACCGGGTAGTCCATAGAATATCATCTTCAATCTAGGTACGATCTTCCTAAGTCTTCTTGCGCTGTAATACAAGTAGAAAAAATATATTAGTGATATGGATTCAGTGCCATTTCCTAGCCTAAGATTTTATACTCCAATTTGTTGCTTATGTAGTAATGTACGGTCGCGCTAATAAGTCATGTCACAGCGGTTATTAACTTTAGCTTGCTCTGTACTTTATTAAAGAGTCAGATGTTAAATAGGGTGGGTAAGTGTAGGAACATTTGTATATTTCACTCTTACATGACAAAATGAGGCTTAGATATTACCGATAACACTTGTTGATCGAAACATACCTGGTGCCGAGACATCACTTACTAGCGCGACTGTACGAAGTGGTGGATTGGGTTTTTATTTATAAATTTTGCGCAAGCGTCTTTCACATCGCGATTTAGTGAAGTGCTTTTGTCTATCCAAATAGGGTGTAAATTACTACTCAATGCACTTATTTTACAATCGTATACAAGATCATAACGAGGAACATAACTTATGTGGCCAACTGTATAAGGACCACCTAAGTTAACCCTCTCAGACAGAAGACTCAATTTTGAGCCTATTGGGGATACTTTAAAGCCTTTGTTACCATCAGGGGTATTTAGAAACCTTTAGTTACTTCAACCTCTGCAGTTGTCTTTTGAGTTAGCTGTGGCAAGAAAACTAATTTTAGAGTTTATTATAAGAGTGAGAGAACTATTTCTTATTGCTAATCTGGCAACCTATCTATCTATCTATCTATTGCCTGACGCCGTGATCCCCGAAGGGGTGGCCACGAACGAACCGCCCCCATGCACCTGTCCCCAGTCAGTCGACGCCCCTCCCCCCAACCAGCACTGCCTTCGTTCATGTAGTTCCTCACTCCATCCTTCCACCTCATATTCGGTCTACCTCTCCCCCCTCTGTCCCTCCACCTCGCTCTCGTACACTCTCTTAGTCATTCTCTCGCTTTCCATACGTTCCATATGGCCGAACCATCTCAAGTTGTTCCTTTTCACACTTTCCAGCACATCTACCTCCACACCACACCTTCTTACTTCCTCATTAGTCTGTCTATCCCTCCATGTAAGCGCACTCCTTAAGTAATTCATTTCCACTGCTCTCACTCTTGGTCCGAGTCTCTCAACCAACGTCCATGCTTCGCTTCCGTAAATCAGTGTCGGGATTACCACACTGTCATGCAAGGACTTCATCACTTCTGGCAACCTCTGCGTCATATATGCGTGAAAGGGTTAAAATACCAAACCTCATCAAAATACTAACGGATTAGTTGTCCTGTAGAGCAGTACATCAGGGGGTACACAGTCCGAATACCATGCATGCATGCCCTACGTTGTATCCAAAACAAAGAGGCTCCTTCCGTAACTCCACCACCATTCCAGACGATCCATACAAAACATGTCAGGCCACAACGCTCCTTCAGTCAGGCACCAACGCTCTGCCTCTTGTCAATTTAAGATAAGATTCCCAAGGTCACCGTACTCTGCAAGAAGAGTAACAAAAATAATTAAGTTACTTCCAAGGATTATGGCATTTGAATTTATATTTTAGAATTTAAAACTTTCAAAATAAACTAATACAAACTTATACCAACACAGCAAAACGACAAAACAACTAATCAAAATCGCTATGTGGAAAAAACCCTTAACATAATATTTTATAAATACGAGAAATAAGACTTTGGTGCACAGTTTTGCAGATAGCTTACTTTTTTTTATCAATTTGGTCTACTTTTAAAGTACTGTACTGCTCAACATTATGGAATTTCGTATGCCAAGCTTTTACTGTGTATTATATTTGCCTATTCAAGCATTTTGAGCCACATTTCTTAACCACAAACTTCCAACTCAAAAATTGGTTAAACTTAAAACAAACACTTCAACATACTAACCGAATATTAGTCCTGTAGAGTGGTTCAACTGAAACTTTAGTCGCCATCACCGACGCTCCATCATCAGGCCACAACACTGCATCCACCACCAGGCCAAAAACCATGAGTCCACCACACCATCAGTCCACCACACCATCAGTCCACCACACCATCAGTCCACCACACCATCAGTCCACCACACCATCAGTCCACCACACCATCAGTCCACCACACCATCAACACACCATCAGTCCACCACACCATCAGTCCACCACACCATCAGTCCACCACACCATCAGTCCACCAGGCCAAAACTCTGCATCCACCACCAGGCCAAAACTCTGCATCCACCACCAGGCCAAAACTCTGCATCCACCACCAAGCCAAAACACTGCATCCACCACCAGGCCAAAACTCTGCATCCACCACCAGGCCAAAACTCTGCATCCACCACCAGGCCAAAACTCTGCATCCACCACCAGGCCAAAACTCTGCATCCACCACCAGGCCAAAACTCTGCATCCACCACCAGCCCAAACCTCTGCATCCACCACCAGGCCAAAACTCTGCTTCCACCACAGGCCAAAACTCTGCATCCACCACCAAACTCTGCATCCACCACCAGGCCAAAACTCTGCATCCACCACCAGGCCAAAACTCTGCATCCACCACCAGGCCAAAACTCTGCATCCACCACCAGGCCAAAACTCTGCATCCACCACCAGGCCAAAACTCTGCATCCACCACCAGGCCAAAACTTTGCATCCACCAATTTTTGTTTTCTTTCTAGACTTCCTTATCCCTAATTAGAATTTAAAACTTTCAAAATAAAGAAACCAAAACTTTGACAAACTCAGTAAAATGACAAAACTTATCAAATAGCTGTTGAAACTATAATATTTAGCTCCATTAGTTTAGATTTAAAAGTATCTGCCCCAGAACTACGGCAACTTAGACCTTTTGTGCAATAGCGACTGCAATTTAGGAGGAACCTGCCCTAATATGGGGCATTTTTCTAATGAAAATTACACAAGTTCACCTCTAAGGGAGTCTTTGGAGAATTTTTAAAGCTTTATGGAGAGTTAGCAAATAAAACTAAAAATTTATATACACAGAAATATCAAAGTTTTTTCAACTGAATGTGGAAAATTACAAATTGACAACTTACAACTTGAGGGTGCACCACTTGAGGGCAGTCAGACGTAGGGCAGATTCAGACACAAGGGCAGAGTCCATCAACACAGTCTCGGCCAACACACCACCGGAGAAGAGCCGACCGACAGGATCGGTACATTGAGGCAATTCATTCGTGGCCACCACCTCAGGGAATCTGGCAATAGATAGAAGTGGCACACTTAAGCTGTTCCCCATACATACACTTTTCAATAAACATAGAAACAAATTATATAAAAAATGTGGAATGGGCCGGAGTAAATAGGACAGACATATATTATTCAAGCAGACTTAAAAAATAATACGATACTCTTATATGTCCGGGTTTTAAGCGACCAGAATAGGTTAGTTGCATTGTATACCACCTGTACCTTCCATTAAGTTTTATGCGGCAGATGCGTAATAACCAATATATACATAAAAAAGGTTGGTTAAGGTTTAGAGTTTTATCCTACATACTACAGATACATGGTAAACGATACTACATGTTAAGCCAAGGTTAGTTTTTATCCCACATACTACAGATACATGGTAAGAGACTACATGTTAAGCCAAGGTTAGTCTTTTCACACATACTACAGCCACATGTACTGGATACTAAAGATTACGTACCAGCTAATAAGGAAGAGTTAGTTTAGTATCCCATGTACGGTACCGGTACATGGGATACATACTAGCTGGTAGGTACGGGTTAGTTTTGTATCCAACGTACTGTACTAAAGTTCATTCCAGCCGACTAAATTGTTTTCAAAGTTTAATTTCCGATAAATTTAAATGCATTTTTCCAAATTTTGTTTAGGGTGTTTTAGTTTCAATATTTTTTTAATCTTTAGTTATTGATTTGAACAGCAACTTTTGAGTTAGTTTTAAAGTTTCATATTTGAATTACAATCTTAACCCTTTCACGCACATATGACGCAGAGGTTGCCAGATTAGCAATAAGAAATAAGAGTACTCTCATTCTTATAATTACCTCTCCAAAATGAGTTTATTGCCCACAGCTAACTCAAAAACAACTGCAGAGGTTGAAGTAACCAAACTAAAGGTTTCTAAATACCCCTGATGGTAACAAAGGCTTTAAAGTATCCAAAATAGGCTCAAAATTGAGTCATGTCAAAGAGGGTTAAATACTTTGCTATTATAAAGATTTGTTCAATTAAATCATGAAAACTATGCAAGATCATATTTATCCATTACTTAAGTACTGTACAGTATCAAAATTATCTACTAAAGGATTATATTTGCCGTCAGCTGAAAAGAAACTATAGGTCTAAGTTTGTTAGGTTAATGCCTTACATATACATACTATACTACTAATCTTAATACGCATCTACATTCTCAAACTTTGACGGGTAGTAAACAATGCAACTAATCTATTAAGATAGATAAAACACCGCTCAAAATTCAGACTTAAGAGATATATTTATCAATGAAAAAAGTAAAAATGATCTACAAATCAAAAATAAAATAATCGTGGGGAACTGGGTAAATACCAATAATTAAAGTTTGTAGACTCTCATATACTGTACACATACTAGCATTAAAAAAAAAAAAAAAAAAAATCTATATAGGCCTATACAAAAAATTGTAAAAGTGGGGATTGGGCACCCACTCAGCATAGATAGCATAAATATTTTTACCAATGACCACAAAATATGAAAAATACAGTTTGTAGGCTTTTTCTTTGTACACAAACTAGCATAAATATATTACTGTACCAATGACATAAATAAAATAAAAATAAAGTTTGTAGGCTTTTTCATTATAGGCTATACACAATTAACTAGCATTAAATATAACTCACCCGGTGGAAGTGTGAAGATTGTCCACTTTCATCAGCTTCTGAAGGATCTCACAAGATTGTACCGGTACCGGGTTGTCCGACATATCCATGGTGTAGCAATCGTCTCTCCTTCACTGCTGGGAGTAGGTAGTGGTAAAATTATGACAAATCTATAATAAATGTTTTAATAATTTCACTACACTACTAAATTAATGAAAGCATATGTGAAATAATAAATAATTAATAGAACAGTAATAAACTACTAGCAATTTCCGACTATAAAGTAATAAAGAAGTTGGAGCTGTAGACCCCAAAGTTTAGTAAACAAAATTGTCAAAATACGGTTGTGGTGGAAAAATATATAAGTAACACCCCGTTCTTAACTTATCAATTACAAACCCCAATGTACTTTTAACTAATGAAAGCATATGGTCCTCCCCGGATTAGAACCCGGGGACACCACACCCAGAACGAAACTACTAAACCATTACACCACTTACCCAGATCAAAATAAGTCAATTTAGCCATAATCTCTTTTAGACTTAATTTCAATCTAGTCCCAATTACTTAATCATACTTTATAAGCAATGACAAACACAAAATATATTAGGATTAATAATAAATTTTCAGGTTGCATATGAAGTGTCATTGCTTGGTTTTCCCTATTCGGGCTCTGTCTCTATAGTCTGCCGCCCCCAGAAACAACTTTAAAAATGGGAAATGGGCCTCAGTAAATATATTAATTTAGTAATTTTATATAGCAAGGATCATTGCATTAGAGTGTTGCCATTGGATACAGGATGGGTTGAGGGGGGCAGCGCCCCCCGCGACTATTTGAATTTAGGTTTGGGTTACGGTCGCGCTAACAAGTCATGTCCCAGCTGTCATTAAGTCTGGCTTTCTGTGCTATATTAATGTCAGTCAGTTGAATAGGGTGGTTTTAAGAGTTGGAAAAAGTTTGTATATTTCACTCTAGGCTATAGGCCTATGAAGAAATTAAGCTTGCATATTGCGGATACCAATTATTGATCAAAACATACTGTGCCGAGAAATCACTTATTAGCGCGACTGTACACTAATGACTATAAAGACAGTGGCGCGGGCCTAGGCTAGACTGAGTTTTAGTGCGAAACATCTCCCGAAATTGGACGGCCCCTAAGCTAGGCTAAATTGGGAAAGTTGGCAATTTGTTTTTTCTAGCCTTATTTAGGCCATAATATTTTGCTAAAGTATTTTGTTCACATAGCGATTTTGATACGGTAAGTACTTAGTTTGTTTATTATGCAAGTTTTATATAGGCCTACAATAGGCCAAGCCATTCGCGACGGTCTACGCATATCCAACACTGAAGTAGGCTAGGCTATATTAACTTTGTATAACAAAACTTGTAAACATTGATGGCTCTGGAGGCCGGGTAACATCTATCTATTGCCGGACGCCTTATTCCCCTTACGAGGGTGGCCATACACAGAAAGCCCCCAAGAGGACCTATTCCCTGTGAGAGGGACAACCCGAGCCAGTTTAGTGAAGGACTTACAGGATTGACCACTCAATTTAGGATCCGTCCGACTCAGAGGCCCTCTGTGTATCTTGTTAGCACTATTTTTCTACAGTGGTGTTCGGCTATACACTTTGGCCGGGTAACACTGGACATAATAATAATAATAGTTCTTAAAGCTAGCGCATGCTAAGCTAGCTAAGGATAGCTCAATAAGGCCGATTAGGCGTATTTCCATTGGGGTCCTGTACTACTACCCCATCCCTTTGCTCATGAGGGATGGTAACTACTCAGTGCTTGTGAAAAATCTTTAATGCACCGAGCGTGGGCGCGAACCCGGGCCTTCTGGGTGGAAGTCCGAGTCGCTAGTCACTACACCAAGCGAGCCGCTAAAATACATAGGCTAGGCTAGCCTAGGCTATAAAACAATGAAATTCAATAAATACAAAAAATAGAAAAAATAACTAGGCCTAGCCAATAACTAGGCCTAGGCCTATACCGGTTTGGCCAACAAATAAAGTTTAAAAAAAAAAAAAAAAAAAAAAAAAAAAAAAAAAAAAAAAAAAAAAAAAAAAAAACATAGCCTAGCCTATTAAGAAGCCTCTCGTCTGGCCTTTTTTATGTCAATTAACGGACTATAATATAGACTTAGCTGGTTAGTGAAGCATGTTGATGAATGACAGGTGTCAGGATGGTAACGGGTGAATGTGATCGATAGGTGTTTAGGTGTTCGTATCGAAGGTAAACGTGCATCTTCTCTAATAGTTGCGTATAAATTAATGGCCACCAGTGAATATATATACACTTAGCTAGTTAATAGAGCATGTTGACTAATGACAGGTGCTAGGATGGTAAAGATATGGCACAACAGGTAGAGGTGATGGCGGCGGCCATTGTTAGCCTATGGAGAAACTAATGTACCGTCTCGCCTTTTATGTAACTTCACAGGTTCTCAGACTAGTTACATATAAATTAATGGCCACCAGTGAATATATATATACACTTAGCTAGTTAATGGTAGTTGATTAATGACAGGTGCTAGGATGATCAAGATGGAGACTGATAAATGTGGAGATACATACAGATGGAGGTGGAGGTGATGGTGGCTAGGCTGGCGTTGGAAGAGTGAGGCCCTTTATAGGTACGTTTCTTCGAACCTCGCCTCGGTAAACAAATGACCCTTAGACATGCGCAATAATTCTTGATCCAGATTACATTAATTAACATGTCAAATATTACTTTATACCTATTCAAAAACTAATTAACTTCTAGAAATTACAGTATTCAAATTATGGTAAAATTCTAGTTTCACGTACACAGCGACAAAAGGGAGGCGCCGTTGTAAAGGCATAGCTTCCCGACCAACTATGAAGATCAGGGAAATTGCTGGGTAAAAGACTTAATATAATGATAATAAACTACATTAACGACATTAGCCTAACCTAACAACCTTACCTAACCTAACCTAGTATTATGTAATAGCTATGGTGCCGCATATGGAGAGTGTTGTGTGTTTTTTTTTTTTTTTTTTTTTTTTTTTTTACAGTAGGTATAATTCCTTATAATGCATTTCCGCCGCTTTGGACATGTATAGGAATTAAGTATGGTATATGACGACTCT
The DNA here is from genome assembly GCA_032716605.1 of Paralithodes platypus. Classification (NCBI taxonomy): domain Eukaryota; kingdom Metazoa; phylum Arthropoda; class Malacostraca; order Decapoda; family Lithodidae; genus Paralithodes; species Paralithodes platypus. The sequence continues at coordinate 41,280,437 of CM064482.1, read as the reverse complement.
AAAGTAGCCATAGAAATTGATGAGTATGCTGTGAAAGCGAAACTAGAATTAAACCCAAATTATATTAAATTACAATAAGACTTCAGGTGATCAAACAATTATTTAAGCCAGCACACCGTAAATAGAAACTGTCAGGAATAGCCGTTTTCCGAAAAAAAAATAAAGTATAAATCAACCATGTAAAGAATGCGCACATAAGTTAAAATAGGCCTTCAGAGGCTATTATTATTAAGCCAGCACACCGTAAGTAAAGAATAGTCAGAAATAGAGGCCCCTTTAAAGATTAAAAATTCCCGAGTAGGCCTATAAAATAATTAAATAACTATAAAAATCGCACACATACGTTAAAATCGGATATTATTTTAGATTATTAAATCAAAATAGTTAAACATTGCAAGTTAATTTAAAATAGGACTTCAGAGTGTAAAGACTTACGATCGTATAGTGGATATTGGTATATTTCTATATATTTACCCAGGCACATTCCCTTTTTGTTTTCTAAGACAATAAAGCGTGTTTCATTATTAGCCTAGGCCCTAAGGAGAAGCCTCGTGTCGCCTGGCCTTTGTTTATGTTAATTCACAAGCTGTAAGATAGCCTAAATCTATTTTAAATGACAACCAGTGAATATAGATCGACTTCGCTGGTTAATTGAGCACGTTGATGAACGACAGGTGCTGGGATGGTGAAGGTACAGCGCGCTAAATATGGCACAGGCACAACAGGTGAAACTGATGTCCCTCCAGTATAAAATAATTAAATAAACTCATCAAAATCGCAGACACATACGAGAAGACTTCACGGGCAATTATGATCCTGGATTATTAAGATAGCACACCGTAAAGTCCCTCGAATATAATATAAAATCATAACGTATAAACTTATCAGGAACGAAAACACTTACGTCACCTCGTTATGGAGTCCAGCAGTAGAAAGGAACTCTCACAGTGGCCCGTCCTGGTAGATGGGTCGGGGAGCTTCGGGGAGCTGCGGATTGGCTGATGGGCGATGACGTGGCGCTCTCTCATTGGTCGAGCTCCTCCCCGCCCAACAGGATACTCGATTTAGCGCGCGCTTGTTTAAATCACCCCACCATCCCCTCCCCTTTTAACTGCGACCCCCGATAATCCCCCACCCCGACAGGATACACTCTCCAGTCGCCCCCCCTCCCCCCCACCCTACCCTTCCCCCAATCCCTCCTCTCTCTCCCATTGCCTTATATGGGCATCATGATGGGCATTCTTTCGTTGTTCCGTTCCTCCCCCTTCTCTCCCCCCTCCCCCCCCTAAGTACTCAGTCCCCCCTGTCCCTTTAATACTCTCTTTTCTGGACCCCCTTCTCCCTCATGTTTAGCATATCATATCATCACCACCCCACCAATTAACTTACAAATATAGGTTACCTAATTAAAATGTAAAACTTGCAAACTAAACAAACCAAAATTGGGACAAGGACAATATAAAGTCAAATTAAATTATCAAAATCGCTATGTGGAAACAACGCTTACTAAAATGAAAATTATTAAATATTATTAATTATTAAATTAAGACTTTCTGTACCAGTGACGTCTGCTATATTTTGGTCTACCCATAATTAGACGATTATCTGCACCTTAGGAAATATCTGTGGTAGTTAAAAGAGTCGACTGAGATAGTTCGAAGCCTTATAATTGCTAGAGATCCTTCCTAAACTGAGAACAAATTACTATAGTCAATTGTTTTCCAGCTGATATCAAATTGCCACATATTCATCTTAATTACTTGGCTATTACGAACATTTGTGTAGCGAAATATGTTACTAATTATGAAAACTTGGCAAGATGATGATGGGCAGACATATTAGTTTCATATTTTCCATTAATTATCGAGAAATCAGCTGCTAAAGGATTCAATTTGTCAAAAGCTGGAAAAAAATAGACTATAGTAGTCGCCACAATAACATCAACAATATCTAAGCTTAATTTCTTCATATGAAGTGAGATATACAAAAATGTTCCTACACTTACCCACCCTTTTCAACATCTGACAGACATTAATACAGCACAGAGCAAGCCAAACGTAATGCCATCTGAGACATGACTTATTAGCGCGATCGTACAGGAGTTAAGCTATCAAGACAAGGTTATGTAAGATTAGCCTATATATGGTTATATAAGATTATTAGGCCATGAATTAGCGAAATATTTAATTTCAGTAATGGTTAGATACTTTTATGCAGCTTAGGAAGGTTGTATGGGCGTCAGAAAGCTATAGTTGTGTTAGTTAATATTAATTTAACCCCTGTACCGGCAACGTCTTTTTAACTTTTTGTCTAGCTATATTTAGACGATTTTGTGCGGTTTAAAAAGGATCTGTGGTAATAAAAAGGGTTAAGTGAGATAGTTCGAAGCCTTTTAATTGCTGGAGGCCCTTTGTAAACTGAATAAAATCGTCTAATGTAGCTATGTTTAGACGATTTTATGAGGTTTAAAAGGGGTCTCTAGCAATGAACAGGCTTCGAACTATCCCACTTAACCCAAATTTACTACTACAGATCCTTCTTAAGCTGCATAAAATCGTCTAACTATAATTGTATGCTGGCTACTATTAGACGATTTTATTCAGTTTACAAAGGACCTCCAGCAATTAACAGGCTTCGAACTATCTCACTGAACCCTTTTTACTACTACCACAGATCCTTCTTAAACTGCACAAAATCGTCTAAATATAGCTAGATTAGACCATTTTATTCAGCTTAAAAAGGGCCTCCAGTGAGTGAACAACTTCGAACTATCTCACTTAACCCTTTCTACAAGCAACAGATCTCCTTCAACCCTATCTCAACACACTACATGGCTGGTGCACTACAAACAGACTTAATCTAGCCCCAGCCAAATCCACCGCAACCCTGCTCACAAGTTGGACAGGAGAACACGAATACATCCCTCAACTCACCATAAACAACACACCCCTAACACATACACACACACCCAAAATCCTAGGAGTAACATATGATACTCATATGACATTCAAACAGCACACCACAAACATTAAAAAGAAACTGACACCCAGACTTAACGCCCTCAGGTCACTTGCTCACACAAAATTTGGACACAACAAAGAAACTACCACCACAGTATATAAACAATACATAAGATCAGTGATGGAATACGCAAGCCCAGCCTGGGCTTCTAACCTAGCTGAAACACATCATAAGACCTTACAGACTATTCAAAACAAAGCCCTGAAGATCATTACAGGCTGCACAGCTACTGCAACCACAGATCACCTACATCAAGAAACCAAAATCCTCAAAGTCAAAGACCATCTGGACATGAGAGGCACTCAATTCCTGGCAGCAGCCTCCACAAACCAAGACCACCCACTAAACTACATGGCAACACACCCACAGACACCAAGAAATATCAAAACAACACCCAGCACACGTATCACACACAATTATTGTCCTCTCTCCCTCCCTGCCCACCCCGAACCAACTTCCAGAAGCACATCCATACTCATATCTCTCACCGATCCATCCACTCACTCACAGACAACACGCAGCTGCATGCACGACCTCCCGAAATCCATCCTTCCGAATCCTCCCTTCCTCGCGAGGACAGAGTCCACCTGGCCAGGCTGAGATGCGGACACCATCCAGCTCTCCTGAGCTATCAGAAGAGACTGGATGACTCCGTTGTCGACGCCTGCCCGGGATGTAACACAGCACCCCATACCATTAAACACATCATAGAAGACTGCATTTCACACAACCACTTACGCCAACAACACAATCTACACTCAATGAGAGCTCTGTGGGAAAGCCCGATCGTGGCCATGGCCTTCCTCAGGGACTCAGGGCTGTTCGGCCAGGCAGCTTAGGGAACAACAACAACAACAACAACCCTTTCTACTACCACAGATCCTTCTTGCTAGAGGTCATTCCTAAGCTGAATAAAATTGTCTCATAGTTGCCAGAATATGATATGAGAAGAGAACTGATATGTAGGTTGCAGGATGAAGAGGAAAAACCTGATGTCATAGCCCTACAGGAAGTAAGACCAAAAAATGCTAGAATTGACAGGGAACTGGTGGATATAGTTTGGAGGGTTTTGAGTTATATGAGAGAAATGCTATTAGAGCAGAGGTTGGAAGAGGACTGTTTATTTATGTAACAAAAGAGCTCAAGGTTAATGAGGTGGATATGAGACAGCAGTATTGTGAGTATTTGTGTATTGAAGTAAAATGTGTAAGAGGATCAATTCTAATTGCCTCTATATATAGAAGCCCAAATAATAGCAGGGGAGAGGATGATAACCTACTGAAAGCAATGGAGGAGATAGATAATAGAGAGAACAAATATAAAATTTTGATTGGAGATTTCAATTTGCCAAGGATCAACTGGGGAAATTGTACTACTCCAGCGGGACAGGGTAGCCTGGAAAATAAGTTTATAGAGAAAGTGAGAGATTGTTTTTTAACGCAACATATTGTAGAGATGACAAGATATAGAGATGGGATGCAGGGGAGTGTACTTGATTTGATTTTTAGCAATGAAGAGGATATAGTGGAACATGTTAATGTGGATAGCCCTATAGGTCGTAGTGACCATGCCTGTATAAGCTTTAGTTGTAACATTAAATCAGAGAGGGATAATAGAAGCAATAGACAAATATACATGTATGATAGAGCAGATTATGAGCTGCTGAGACGGTGTTTGGACATTGACTGGGGGAATACTTGAACGGTGAAGACGCTGAAGGAATGTGGAGGAAAATTAGAGTCAAACTGGAGAATGCTGTATCCAAAAGTGTACCAGTAAGGGAAAATAAGGATAAAACAAAATTGAGGAAAAGAACTAACCCAGAATTGCCAATGAAAAGAAAGCTTTGGATATTGATTAGAAGAAAGAAACGATTGTGGGAAAGATTAAAATTGTTAAAAAAGAACAGGGGGTCTAGTATAGAGGCTAAGGAAGTGGATCTGGAACGCAGACAAATAAACAATAAAATAAGGTGGGAAACAAGGAGGGGGGTGAAGGAGAGGGAGAGAGAGATAGCTAGAAATGTGAAGGATAATCCAAAAATATTCTGGAAGTACATTCAGGAAAAGTTAACAAGAAGAGTAGGGATCCCAGAGCTGGTAGGGGGGTTGAATGATGGGAGTAGAGCGGAGACTGATAAGGAGAAAGCAGAGGTGCTGGGGAAATACTTTGGAGGGGTACTAACAGTGGAGTTGGAGGATGCAGTGCCTACTATTCCCATCAAACAGGCACCGACACTAGAACTAATAGAGTTTTCCCATGCTAGAATAAGAAGGGCTATAGAAAAAATGAACAGAAGTAAGTCACCAGGACCGGATGGGATACACCCAAGAATCATAAAGGAAGGAGGGGAGATGTTAGTAGAGCCATTGAAAATGTTATTTGAGGTATCGTTTAATACAGGACAAATCCCGATGGACTGGAGAGAGGCGAACATAACAGCTATATTTAAGAAGGGAAAGAGAAATGACCCAGGGAATTATAGACCAGTCAGTTTGACAAGTGTGGTGTGTAAACTAATGGAAACGGTAATTAGAGAAGGAATAATGAATCATATGAAGTCAAACCAACTTTTCAGTGGGAGACAGTTCGGATTCTTGCCGGGGAGGTCGACGGTACTACAGCTAATTAAGGTGGTAGATGATTGGATGCAAATTCTAGAAGATGGTGATGTAATAGACGTGGTATATTGCGATTTTATGAAGGCCTTCGATAAGGTCCCACATAAAAGGTTAATAGAGAAAGTTAGAAGCTATAATATAGGGGAGAAATGTGTGAAATGGATAGAAGCCTTCCTGAAAGATCGGAGACAGAGGGTACTGGTGAATGGAATAGGCTCGGGGTGGAGGGAAATTACAAGTGGGGTACCTCAGGGATCTGTGTTGGGACCACTGCTGTTCGTTATATTTATCAACGACTTGCCTGAAGTTATAACTAATGGAAGTGAGGTATACCTGTACGCGGATGACACTAAGCTGTATAGAAGAGTGAGGAGTAAGGAAGATATGGGTTTGCTTCAAGGAGATGTGGAGGGCATGAAGGGATGGTCTGAGCATTGGTTAATGCCTTTTCATCCAAAAAAATGCAAGTACATGCGCATTGGGACCAGCAAGATAGACAAGGTAGGATACAGTATGTATGAAGCGATGGAGGAAGTGAATGTAGAAAAGGATATAGGAGTAGTGATAGACAATAAGTTAAATTTCTCAGAACATTTAGCGGAAAAGATAAACAAAGCCAATAGAATTGTAGGGCTGATAAGGAGGACATTTGTGTCACTTGACGAAGAAATCTTCAGGAATCTCTATACAGCGCTGGTTAGGCCGCACCTGGAATATGCGAACCAGGTGTGGGCTCCATATATGGTAAAGGATATAGAAGCAGTGGAGAAAGTGCAGAGGAGAGCTAGCAAGCTGGTACCAACGTTGAAGAACGCGGGCTATGAGCAGAGGTTGAGGACACTGGGGCTTCCGACACTGGCATATAGGAGAAAGAGAGGGGATATGATAGAGACTTTTAAGATAGTGTCAGGAAAGTACGATGAGGATGTGTGTGAATGTATCTTCTTGATGCGGGAGGGAACAAGAACGAGAGGACACTCTAAGAAAATTTACAAAGAAAGAAATAGGCTTGAGAAGGCAAAGAACTCATTTTGTGATAAGAGTGTAAATGAGTGGAACGCACTGCCCCAGTATGTAGTCGATTCCGAATCAATAAGGGAGTTTGAAAGTAATCTTGATAAAGCATGGGGAAGACAAGATTTGAAGTTTGATTATAAAACAAAAATACAGAATAGTAAAAATTTTGCGTCTGCTACCGCCGCCGCCAACACCGTGAACGACCGCAGCAGTGCAAGTACTGGTACTGAGCTGGATACACAGGCATAGTTTGCCTTTTTCCAGAGGATCTACTGTAAGAAACTGTAAGAATGATGAAAAGACGTCCCTGGTACTGAACGGGCTAACAAGGACCTGTGTTATGCCGAGGGTTTATGAAGATCATGCTTACCCCTCTGAGTCGTAGAAGTATAATAAAGCTAAAAGGACGTCCCTGGTACTGAACGGGCTAACAAGGACCTGTGTTATGCCGAGGGTTTATTAAGATCGTGCTTACCCCTCGGAGTCGAAGAAGTATAATAAAAACTAAAAGGACGTTGCCGGTACAGAGGGGGCGAATGCAATTTTGTACATGGATTGATTACAAAACCATATTGGCCATTTATATGTCGAGCTAAAAAATAAAAAAAACATAAATCTATCCCTACCATTGTATTTGGGATTAAGAGGGATTCGGGGGAGGGGGTTGGGGAGAGGGAGAGGGAGAGGGAGAGGGAAAGAGTACAAAGGAGTACAAAGGAAATCAAGCAACAACAAATCTAGTGACCCTTCTAGGTTGCTTGTCCTCCAAAACACTGAAGATCAAGTGTCCAAACAGTGGTTTAGAGTGGGTAAGGGAACATTGGAAAGGGAATTACTGCCCTGGAACTAATGTCCGTGGCAGGATTAGGAAGTTAGTAGGGGACAGATGGGTTAGTAACTGAGCGGGGGATAAAATAAAGTTATTAATTTACAAACGCAGTCAGTCGCGGGTTTGATGCGAGATATTTGTCTTTTGTACAATGATGGAGAAGGAAAACACAGAGAGAGAGAGAGAGGAGAGGGAGGATGAAAATGGACAAGAGAGAGAGATTGTAGAGTTTGTGGAGAGAGAGAGGAGAGAATTCGAGAGTAGAGCTCTGGGGATAAATGAAGGATAGAGAGTTAGTGGAGAGAGAGAGAGAGAGAGAGCTCTCAGCAGAGAGGAGAGAGTGGAGAGGCGGCACGAGAGGCAAGGAACAATGCTGAAATATCTGTAGAATAATGCAAGGGATTCAACGTTTCTTCGTATCTAGAGAAGGTCCGTGACGCAGGTTATTGATTAATCAATAGTACATTTTGTACTGCCTCATGCAACCACTCCACTTCCACCCACAGAGTGAACAGTAATCCCTCTGAGAGCGCACATGACTTTTAAATTACGGCAACTGCTCGTCACAATAATTCTCAGTACAGGCAGTTTTTTAGAGGCATTCTGCACTTTTCCAATGTGCCAGCTCTAGAGTTTTTACAAACCGAAATGTCAATACTAGGGGAAGCGAATATTTACATCATAATATATAGTCAGTGAGATTCTGTCGGTTAGAAAAGAATGACTTGGTTTTTGTGCATAAAGGCTAGATTCTCTTGTCCCCATTCATTAACAAAACCAAGGTTATTGCAGTGTAGTTTTGAGACGAGCAATGTGGGTGAAAGAAGGTAATGTGGTGTGGAGTGTTGAGTCATCAATGCGTATGAATTTTATTGGTGGTAGATATGAGATCATGTAGAATAAAGGGGCCCTGCCTAAGTCAGAAATAGAGAAATTTAAAGGCCATCAATTAAGTCTGTTAAGTGATGAAATTTTGGAAATGAGTCTTTGGAGCTAGTGTGACAAGTTTTGTTACCTAGGAGATACCATCTCTGCCGGTGGTGGGGCCGAGGCTGCCACTGTTGCTAGAACTAGGTGTGGTGGGGGGAAAGTTCAGAGAATTGATGCCAATCCTGACCATGAAAAGAATGCCTCTCCCCTGAAGGGAAAGGTGTATGCCTCATGTGTTAGAAGTGCAGACGTATGCCTCAGAAACAGGGCCGTTAAAGTAGAGGATGTCAACAGAGAGATGGAGCGTAATGAGATGAGAATGGTGAGATGGATGTGTGGGGCCAGGCTACAGGATAGAATAAACAAATGTTGACTGAGAGAGAGACGTTTAGGTATAAAGAGTATTAGCGAGGTGATGCGTACAAGAGACTGGATGGTATGGACAGGTGGAGAGAATGGATGAAACAAATTGGGTGACAAAATGCAGGTCTGTGATTGTGGAGGGAGCTGCACCAAGGGGTGGACCGAGGAAGACCTGGGATCGGACTATACGCGCCGATCTCAAATCCAAGAACTGAACAAGTGAAGCAGCCTTACCAGGTTGCCTGGGAAAGCCATTCGAAGCGGCACTTAACACTCGTCTTAAATGTTCTGTTTTATGTCTACTGACATAGGAAAAAATAAAAATAAAAATACAATCTAGGAGTCACAGAATAAAAGGAGCGATCAGAGAAAGAAGACTGCTGGATGGATCCCGACTCCTCAAGACACAAAGGATCATTATTGCTTCGCTGGATCGCACCCGGGTGTGCTAACAGACATTGTAACACTTCATTGATTCATTTAAACTCCGCCTAGACAAATATCTTGCATCAAACCCGCGACTGACTGCGTTTGTAAATGAATAACTTTATTTTATCCTCCCCTCAGTTACTAACCCATATGTCCCCTACTAACTTCCTAGTCCTGCCACGGACATTAGTTCCAGGGCAGTAGTTCCCTTTCCAATGTTCCCTTACCCACTCTAAACCACTGTTTGGACACTTGATCCTCAGTGTTTTGCAGGACAAGCAGCCTAGAAGGGTCACTAGATCTGTTGTTGCTTGATTTCCTTTGTACTTCAGTATACTCAGGCACAAACCCCATAGCCGGGGGTGCCGACTCGAGACAGAGCCTGAAAAAAACAAAAAAAACATTGACACACATCTACTGTATGTCACCCAGAAGACCCAGGTACTGTACTTGGGTTCATCAAATTCAAGAGCCATAAAGGTTGTGAAGTACATTTTCATATTCTAACCTGGCTATAATGATCAGCCAGTGCAGCCAGAGTAGTAGAGGTTCTCGGTGGAAGACCAAATATATCCCTCGCTGTTCTATTTAACACCGATTGAACTTTTTGCAGTACTGTACTGTACTGTAAAATATTAGGGAGACCAACCCATAAAGCCTTACAATAATCTGAGCAAAATAGGATGATTGAAAGAACCATTATGAGGCAGCGTCTATTTACAAACTGTCATCATCATCAATCTGACGCCCCGCTTCTAGAGGAAGCGCCCCAAAAGGAATGGCCATGGCAGAAACTGCCTCCAGGCTCCCAGACATGCCTCCATTGACCCACTCCACAGTGCCATTTCCACTAAGTGGATTATGACTCTTAGCACTGAAGGAGCAGACCCAGAGCAGTCTCTCACCCAGATGGCAGTTCCACCACTGTTTTGCTATTTGATTTACCCCAGTGGGGCCCTGGCTGGAAGCACACCAAGCACAAACTGTCTCACAGAGTATAAGTTTATAATATGCAGATTACAACTTCTGACGACCTGGTTGATATGATCCTTATAATTTACTTTTGAGTTGAACTATTGTATACTCCAATATTTGGGATTGGGCTCACTGGACAAAGGCTGAGATTCGGTCATATCCAGGGTCAGTATATTCTCAGCATCAATACCCTTTCTGTTTCCTTGGATGATGGTGATTAAATTGTAAAACTTGCAAAATAAACAATCTCAGTTTTTCCCTCATTCCAACTTAAGTTTCCTTGCTGCCATCCAGATCTTGATATCAGATAATAGAAATTCCTATTGTATCTTTGTATATTAATTAATATTTATTCACCAACCAACTTTACTTCTAAACTCATTTAATGAAATCAACAAATACATGTGGCACTCCAAGGACTCAAACCTTATTATGCGCATTTATGCATTACGCTATCAACACAGTATCGGACAATAGAGATTCAATTTTAATCTTTGTATTATTAAGATTTGTTATCTTTATATACAGTTGAGTGTCATCAGCATAGAAGTGATGATAATAATAATGTTCAGGTTTATTATATAGCGCCATTTCTCTCTAGCCCTCGCTCCGAGATTCAATAGAGCTATAGAGCTTAACCAAAATGTATTACCAGACACTATCACCCATTTCCTTGCTCAAGGCTACCAGTGTATGAGAAAAACCTTCACGCCTGAGCGTGGTATTGAAGTCTGGTCACCCGTGGTGGAAGGCCGAGACGTTCTCCACTACACTACCGAGGCAACATCATAAGTGTTGAGCAAGGATGATAAGGCTGCTTGTGTAGACTATGAAGATAATCGGTCCCAGAACTGATCCCTGAGGGACTCCGAACAACAGGGGAACTGGGTCTGAGATGGTCCGGCTCACCACCACGCGCTGAAATCCGTCCAATAGATATGACTTAAGGTGCAAAAGTGCCTTATCACGAACACCATAGGAGCACAGGTCCTTGATAAAAAAAAAAAAAAAGACCTGCTCACAGGGCAAGGACAATTCCAAACAACCCGGCATTTGAGAGCTACAAAAGGACAACGGTAGGTACGGAAGTTGGTGAGAGTGAAAAGGGTCAGGTTGAGGTTAGGGTCGTGGAGAGAGAAAAAAATATAAATAAAATAATAATAATAAAAATAATAATAAAACTAAACCTAATATGAAAAAAAAAATATATAAAATTTTTTACTACTACAGTACTACTACTACTACTACTACTAATAATAATATAATAATAATAATACTTTATTTCAGACTCACACAGTACAGAGGGGACCATACTGGGGTCCATATATACCTTACAGTAACATAAATATATATAAATATATATAAGCTACTGTACATAGGCTACATAAAATAAAAATAAATTAAATAATACCCAGCTTGCTATCATGTAGTTCACAGCACTGCCTCAACCAAAAACAGTGGTCATCAAACTACTGTGTTACCAAAACCACTGTCCTAATTGTGTACAGTACCATGCCTCACATCATTTAGCTTCCGGTACAGTATGTTGCTACAGTACAGTATAGGAATATCGGTACTGTACTGCACTATGAGGATCAGTACCGGTATGCTAATTCTGTAGAGTAGCAGACCTGAAATCATTACTTAAGGTTAAATATAGAGCAACTTCCTCCAGTGTGCCTGGATCCTGAAGGTGTACACTATGCTTGGAGTTTGTAGCATTTTAATGATCCTGTTCTCAGAAGTGTTAAGGCGCTGAATGAATTTATATGTTAGCTTTCTAATGAGTGATTTGTAACAGTGTAAGTTCATTTAGGCACATAGCGTACTTGTACTCTCATACTTTGAGAGCCCCAGAAACATTTTCATGATATTGTGATATGAGATACTTAGTCTATTCACTGTAATTTTCTTATAGTTCCACCATAGTTGTGCTGTATACATTGGTGAGCAGTAGGAGTTGAACAATGTTATTTTTGTATCCCATGTGCACATATGAAATTTTCTTAATATTGAATTTCCCTGCATGTAAAGTTGCCTTCGCTGACGACCCATATCCTCATCATCTGAGCGATCACATGAAATATAGTGTCCTAGATACTTTACTTTACTTACTTCTTCTATAATTTCTTCATACAAATGGAATTTAGGTAGCTTTGATTTCAATAGAAGGTTAGATTTAAATATTATGATATTGCTCTTTATAGGATTAAATTTGACTGAATGTTCGATTCCAAATTTTTCACATACTCTTAATAATTTATCCAGTCCTGCTCCAGAGGGCGCGATTAAGGCTAGGTCATCAGCATACATGAGATGATTTACAATGGTGCTGCCAATACAGCACCCAGTGCGAGTCTTGTTCAGCTCCAGACTAAGATCATCCACGTAGACGTTGAAAAGATACGGAGACAATATCCCCCTGCCTAACACCATTGGTTACGGCGAAAGAGCCTGACAGGATGTTGCCCCATCTTACACACATTTTTTGATTAGCATACCAGAAAATAAGTATCCTAACAATATAGCTAGGCACTCCCCTGTTAACTAATTTTTCAAATAAGGTTTTGTGACACACCCTATCAAAAGCCTTACTTGCATCAAGAAAACAAGAGAAAATTGAGCTATTTAGTTTGTTGTATGTATCAATCACTTCTTTCAGCACATATATGCATTGGTCTGTGCCGTGATTTTTCTTAAAGCCAAACTGATTGCTGCTGGTGACAATATATGCAGACATTCTTTCTAGCATTATCATTTCAACTACCTTACTCACCACACTAGCAAGTGCTACTGGGCGGTAGTTGTCTTTTGCTGTAATTTTACCTGATTTATCTATAATGACAGGAACAAGTATTACGGATATCATAGACTCCGGCAGGACACCATGCGTAAATAGACTGGTGATGCAAGAACTAAGTTTATCTATTAACAACTTATCTGCATATTTAAGATGTTCTGCATATATACCATCCAGCCCACAAGCTTTATTTAGGTTAAGTTTTCTTATGGCATTCTCAAGATCACTTTCAGTCACTTTAATGTCTTCATAATTACTATCTTTCACATATTGAATTGCACCATTAGTAGACCTTTGGTTTACACTGTTAAGTAGTTCCTTAAAATGAGTTTTCCATAAGTCAGCAATGTTCTCTTCACCCGTAACCCGTAATAATAATAATTACCGATAAAAACAAAATATACATAGGCCTATACTTTATAAAATATATATATAACTAAAACTATCTATCTATCTATTGCCTGACGCCGTGATCCCCGAAGGGGTGGCCACGAACGAACCGCCCCCATGCACCTCTGTCCCCAGTCAGTCGACGCCCCTCCCCCAACCAGCACCGCCTTCGTTCATGTACTTCCTCACTCCATCCTTCCACCTCTCATTCGGTCTACCTCTCCCTCTCTGTCCCTCCACCTCGCTCTCGTACACCCTCTTAGTCATTCTCTCGCTTTCTATACGTTCCATATGGCCGAACCATCGACACTGGAGTCGCCAGGTCACCCAACACCTTCTTAATCTGAGGAATATTCAATTATAATATTTAAGTACAGTATTTATTTTACTACTGTATATTTGTATTATTCTTTATTATCATTATTTATTATTGATAGCCTAATGCTTAGTGTGCGGAACTTCGGTGTGAGTATCCTAGGTTCGAGTCCTTAGAGTACCACATGTATTCATTACTTTCATTGATATCATTAGTTAGGTTTATTTGTAAATGAATTGATGGGTTGGTGAAAACAAATATGAATTTTGGGTGAGAACAGGTGCACAGACTGACCCTGAGAGGAGCACAGGCGAGCCACGAACGCCCCGTGAGCATCTCCCCTATCAGCGTCCAAGTGTCGGTGGTAGGGTCGTAACTCTCTATGGTGTCGTGGAAGTGCTCCCATCCGTCCTCCCCTCCCAGGACGTAGATCTTGCCGTCCACCACCGCTACACCTACACACACAAATATAAATATAATGTAAAACTTGGAAAACAAATAAACTACACCAACTATCATACACAATCTATCTATCTATCTATATGCCCAATGCCCACTTTTCCTAATTTTTATTTTTATTTTCCTCTATTTTATTATTTTTTATTTTTTTTTCTTGGGGGTGGCCGACTCAAGACAGAGCAAGAACAGGAAAACACAAAACGCAAGACAAAACAACGAACAAACACAGACAAAACACAAAATTCACACACATCTAGGTCACAGTTCATAACATTTTTAAATTTCAAATATTTAGTGATTGTCTCAATAGAAGCCAACTACTGTTGGGCGGGTGCCCAACTCCGAAAGGAGTTGAAGTAGGGGAGCTATCCCCCCGCCAAAGGCGGCTTTCTAGGGCCTTTCCTAGCTGATGCTGAGAGGATTGGGTTCTAGTCATGTGGTGATGGGCTGGTCTATCAGAGTGAGAGCTGAGCGATCTCTGCCATACCCATAGCTTACTCTGACTGTTCCTTTTACTTATATATCTTCTAGATCTCAAGTGACGGCGTCTTTTCCGTGGATCGACCTCCCTACTGCCAACCTAAAAGTTGGCAGATTGGGAGCCAAAGCGTCACATTTTTCCCTTGCCCCTCAACTTTCCCTTCATAATTGCTGAGGGGCACAGGGCCTTGGGTGGGGCTTTGGTTTCTCGGGCGTTTCCGCGCCCTCCTCAGCTCCCTGCCTTAGAGTGGCTTCGGTCACCTGGGTTTTGTTAGTGGTAAGCAGGGAGGGTTTTATGGGGGCGCTTTATGGCCTTGGCCTTGCTCGGGACCTTGGGGCTGTTCGGCCAGGCAGCCTGGGGAACAACAACAACAACTGTACTTAAATGAGACTTGGGAGTTCTATCTATCTATTGCCGGACGTATGGCCACGAACGAAACGGCCACATGCGCCTCTGTCCCCAGTCAGTTGACGTCCCTCCTCCCATCCAGCACCATCTTCACTCATATACCAGTAATTCTTAATTCCATCCTTCCACCTCTAACTTAGTTTACCTCTCCTTCCACCTCACTCTCGTACACTCTCTTAGTCATTCTCTCGCTTCCCATACGTTCCACATGGCCGAACCATCTCAAGGTGTTCCTTTTCACACCTTCCAGCACATCTACCTCCACACCACACCTTCTTACTTCCTCATTCGTCTGTCTATTCCTCCATGTGACTCCGCACGCACTTCTCGAGTAACTCATTTCCACCCCTCTCACTCTTGGTTTGAGTCTCTTCACCAACGTCCATACTTCGCTCCCGTAAGTCAATGTCGGGATTACCACACTGTCATGCAAGGACTTCTTTACTTCCATGCTGACCACCCTATTTCTTGTTACTGCTTTCAGCGTTCCTACAACCCTCTTCCCCTGTTGCACCCTCTCCCGCACTTCTTCATCCATAGTCCCATCTTTACTCAACACACTGCCCATATACTTAAATGAGCTGACAATCTCCATAGCCTGACCGTTCAACTTCACCTCACACTCTGTGGCTTCACCCCTTTCGAAGACCATAACCTTGCTCTTCCTCGCATTCACCTTCAGATTCCGTTTTTCGCACCTACCTGGACGGTATCGACGTTCACACATGCTGGCCACCTGTTTCCACTTCTTGTTACGAGGATCCAGACGCTCCACCTTGTTAGTGTTCTCCGTTGATGCATGCCAACCACCTGATAAAACAGTACATTATATACAGTACATACAAACACGAAACAATTCATACATATACAGTATATATATATACATACACAAATTTAAAGACCGAATGCTCCACACAAAATGCGGTTCTGGTCTCACTTCCTAATGGCGGCGTTCCAGGCAGCCCTGTTAAGAGCGGCCTCACTTGTTCAGTACACAGAATGAATATAAATATAAACATTAACCTCTTAACTCTAGCCCTTTCCAATCTTTCTGGCATCTACCCAAAAACCTCTTCAACAATTTAATATCCTACCTTGTCTATCTTGCTGGTCCCAATCCGCATGTACTTGCATTTAATATCCTCGTCTTTCCCTACACTTTCCCACTCCAACACAAACGCACACATACACATACAAGTTTAAAGACCGTTTTGTCCACAGAGAAAGTGGTTACAGTCTCACGTCCTAAATGGCGGATTTCCAGGCGGCCCTGTCAAGGGCTGCCTCTGTTGTCAAGTTCTTTATTTTGAGATCCGGCCGGAGTACCTGATCCCACGTCATTCTAGGTTTACCTAGAGTCCTAGACGATCCCCACACGATCAAAGTTCGGCATTTCTTCACCCAGTTCTGATCACCCATTTTCACTGTGTGTCCAAACCTATCTAGCTATCTGTCTATTTTTGTTTTTGTTTTTTGTTTTTGTTTTTTTATTGGGGGTGGCCGACTCGAGACAGAGCCAAACCAACCAAGAAAAACTAAACAACTCTGTACCGACCTATGATGTAAACAAAGCCGTTGAGGACTGCTGCGAGGAATGATCATGGACGGTAGCTGCTCCCACGAGTCTACGTGAGGGTCGTACATCTGTAAGAAAAAACATGTAGGCCTATAACAACAAACAAACAAACTATACACAAAATTAATATAGTATGACCATCAAATGATTTTTTGTTATCATGATGACGCCTTATTACCTTTGATTCTGGCTAAATTTAGACGATTTAATGCAGTTTAACCCTTCCTGCCCGGTTGTCATTTTAAAATGACAACCGCGGCAGATGGGCAGGAGCCCGGGTGTCATTTTAAAATCCGTAAGCTTGAAAGCCTATTAAACGTGTTTTGAAAGCCGTAGCTGGCGTAGGGATGCGGCGACCCCACCGCCCGCCACTTCGGTGGCGCAATCAGCCTCTGGAGCATTGGACCACTGGTTCCTATCTTCAGAAAATTCCTGTGCTTGGTATGCTTCCATGCTTCCAGCCAGGGCCCCACTGGGGTAAATAAAATAGCAAAACAGTGGTGGAACTGCCATCCGGGTGAGGGACTGCTCTGGGTCTGTTCATTCAGTGTTCATGGTCATAATCCACTTAGTGGAAATGGCACTGTGAAGTGGGTCAGTCGGGGCATGATTTTGTTAAAGCAAATGAGAGGAGTGGACATAATACAAGAAACAGGATGTTTAATTTTAAGGTCCCGAGAATCCAAGGACAGGGTAAGCAAACATTCTTCTTCACTGCCATCAAAGACTGGAACGACCTACCCCAGTCAGTCCGTGAAAAGAGAACACTGTATTCCTTCAGACGTAGCCTGAAGGAACACCTGAACCGGACAGCTGCGAGAAGGGAGCACCAAGCTTGTGTCTACTACTAAATACGACATAAGAGATAGACAAACCAAACTGAAATGATTACTGATTACGGATTACTGATATTTACTATAGGATGTAAGGTATCTTAAAATAACCCCCTAGAAATACTTTCTCTAAAGTATCTATTTCTTTATCCTCCCCATTTCCCCAGCTAACCTAATCCCACAAGGACCCCAATGGAAATACGCCTAACGGCCTTATTGGGCTATCCTTAGTTGGAATTATGCAAGGCTGGTACATGTCATATTTATAACATACTATGTGGTACCAACTCTGTAAATTGCTAACTGAATAAATATTATTATTATTATTATTATGTCTGGGAGCCTGGAGGCAGTTTCTGCCATGGCCATCCCTTTTGGGGCGCTTCCTCTAGAAGTGGGGCGTCAGATTTGATGATGATGATGATGATGATGATGATTGAAAGCCGTACGTCCGACGCATGTAAACAAAGCCTGTCTTCGCGACACCGCAACTCCGAAAACAAGAAGGAGACGTCGGATCAAAGTTGTTGTTGTATGCTATGACGAGATTAGTGTCTGCAAATGTTCGATATTGCTAACATCGCATCGAATCTCTCTCCACGGAAATCGTCATCACAACTGAACCAGTTGACCTAGAGAGCTCTACTCAATGCCAGTTTACAGATATGAAACAACACTACGTTTTGAGATGTGTGCGAATTCTCTAGCAGTTATAATAACAAAGATATGGCTAGCCTATTATGACGTTTTTCGGCCATATCCCCCGGGCTCTCAGTGCTGTCATTTAGAAAGGCTGCCCGGGCAGGAAGGGTTAAGAAGGCAACTTGGACTAGAACAATGAAGCCCTGTCACAGCACTGCCAAATGAAACACAGCCGGCGCCAATAACAAGGCTTTACTGTATAGTAATGGCTGTTGGTCCACAAGTCTAACGCCATCCCCTCTATTAGTCGCCTTGTATGACACGCAGTAGGATGCGTGGGGCATATTCTTTTTTTTCCTCCACCATAAGTGAAGGCCCCCTTACCCTCTTGGGGGACCTTAATTAGTACATTTTGTACTAGAAAAATGTCTCAGCTGAGGACTGAATTGTTTTAAGCTACAGACTCGCTATTGCTCGGCCAGAACAAAAATGACACCTAAATGGGGTGAAGCATCTTATTATCGCCAAACTAATGAGGTGAAATGTCTTAACCCTTCTTTGGCGGCGCGCAACTTATGTCGTGTGAAATAAATTTGACTAAGTGGCGGTTCACAACTTATGTCGTGTGCCATTTTCAGCACGTAATGTTGCAGAGAGAGAGAGCTGAGCGGTGTGAGGAGCGTAGTAAGGCTATGACCGCCACCCACCACCGCGGTGGGCCAACTGAAGTGAAAACCACCCTTCCATCCCCCCTCACACTCGCTACACAGGGGATTATGTAGGGAAAGTACCTAATTACATGGTTTTTGCACTCGTGTTGCGCGATCGTTGCAAGAAAACCAGTGGTCGTACAAGGATGGTTGGGGTGTCATTGGAAAGTTCTGTTTATGCCCTTTCAGGAATAGATACTTGTTTTATGCTCTGGGTCTTATTTAGGCATGAAAATGATCACGTAAACAACCCTATTTAGGGTAAAAACTCCCCGCTGGGCGGTACATATAAATTACCGCCTAGGCCGCTCGTAAGGTGTTAAAATGACCAAACTGATGGGAATGAAACAAGAGGTACAGTAGGTCTAAAATATAGGGTTAAGTTACACCCCGTTCTTAACATTAATCCTCTATTACAAACCCCAATGCACTAGAATAAACTAATGAAAGGATATGGTCCTCCCGGGATTCGAACTAGAGACACCACACCCAGAACATAAGCACCTAAACCATTAAACCACCAACACAGTTAACACAGAAAATCTCACCTAGACTTGATCAATTCCGTCGCCATCTTCGAGGACGGCACCCCCACACACGTAGAGCTTCCCGTGGCAGGCAGCGATGGCCAGGGAGGTGAGGGCTTGGGCCATGGACGCCATCATGGTCCAGGTGTTGGTGCGGGGGTCGTAACGCTCCATACCGGCCAGACGTCGACCACCGTCCCATCCACCCACCGCGTATATGTACCCGTCTAAAGTTGCCGTGCCTGGAAATTCATATTTTTTTACCAACTCACAATTTAACTTAGAAATAATAATTATATTGTAAAAGTTGCAAATTAAACAAACCAAAACTGGGACGATACAAGATAAAAGTAAAAGAACTCATCAAAATCGCTATATGGAAATAACGCTTAATACAATCAAATCGCTATATGGAAATAACGCTTAATACAATCAAATTTTGAAATACTAGAACACAATCCTAACCCTAATTAATGACATCAGTGAAACTAATGAATATATGTGGTACTCCAAGGACCCTCAACTTTCTCTTCATAATTGCTGAGGGGCACAGGGCCTTGGGTGGGGCTTTGGTTTCCTGGGCGTTTCCGCACTCTCCTCAGCTCCCCGCCATGGAGTTGGCTTCGGTCACCCAGGCTTTATTGTGGTCGGCAGTGAGGATTCTGTGGGGGCGCACGATTATGGCCTTGGCCTGCTCGGGGCCTTGGGGCTGTTTGGCCAGGCAGCTTGGGGAACAACAACAACAACAACAATTCCAAGGACTCGAACCTAGGAAACTTACACCAAAATTCCGAGCTCTAAGCAGTACGCTATCAAGACAGAAAAATATACAGTATCTGTAAACATGTCTTAACTTCTCTAGTGTATATTTGCGGTGTCATTGAGAGCATGAGATGATGATGCAGTTTTTAATTAAATTGTAAAACTTGCAAAATAAACAAACATGGAAGCATGGAAGGCACACTATGAACGATTGCTAAATGTAGAGTTTGAATGGGATAAGGAACAGCTTAGTATCGAAAAACCAGCTGTAGTGAGTGACGCAATCAATAAAATGAAAGACGGTAAAACTCCAGGTTGCTCTGACATTGTCGCTGAGATGATAAAAGCCTCAGGGGAGACTGGTGTAAACTTAGTCACTGAGTTGATAAACACCATTATTAAAGATGAGAAAATCCCAGAGGATTGGCTCAAAAGTGTAATACAGGTAGTAAATATATACAAAGGAAAAGGGGATGTGCTAGATAGAGGAAATTATAGGGGCCTGAAAATGCTTGACCAAATCATGAAGGTCTGTGAGAGAGTCCTTGAGGGTTTGATCAGGCAAAGCATCTCTATTGATGATAAGCAGTTTGGTTTTATGCCAGGACGGGGTACAACCGATGCTATCTTCATAGTCAGGCAGATACAGGAAAGATACCTACTAAAAGGCAGGGATCTTTACTTTGTGTTTGTAGACCTGGAGAAGGCCTTAGATAGGGTGCCTAGAGATGTTGTGCAGTGGGCTATGAGGAAACTTGGTGTGGTAGAGTGGCTGGTGCGTGTGATAATGAAGATTCGCGAAGTGCGGTGAGGGTGAAGGGTGTACTGAGTGTTGAGTTCGCAGTCCGTGTTGGAGTCCATCAGGGTTCAGTGTTAAGCCCCCTCCTCTATATTATGGTCTTGGAGGCACTGTCTAGAGTTTTTAGAGGCGGACTCCCGTTGGAACTGTTTTATGCAGACGATTTAGTCCGAATAGCTGACAGTATGCAAGATGCTGAGGCAAAATTCAGAGAGTGGAGAGAGGGCATGGCGAGCTAGGGTTTAAGAGTCAATATTAACAAAACCAAGGTTATGCATTGTAGATTGAGATGAGGCAATGTGGAAAAGACCGGTGCATACCCATGTGCAGTGTGTGGAAAGGGAGTGGGCGTTAACTCAATTCAATGTAGCATCTGTCGATGTTGGGTACACCACATTTGAGTGCGTAGCGTGCAAAGGCGAGCTTGTGTTCAGTGATGATCTTGTGGCTGTGAATTTTGGAAATGAGTCTTTGGAGCTGGTGAATAAGTTTTGTTACCTAGGAGATACCATCTCTGCCGGTGGTGGGGCCGAGGCTGCGACTGTTGCTAGAATTAGGTGTGGATGGGGGAAATTCAGAGAACTGATGCCAATCCTGACCATGAAAAGAATGCCTCTCCCCCTGAAGGGAAAGGTGTATGCCTCATGTGTTAGAAGTGCAATGACGTATGCCTCAGAAACAAGGGGATGTCAACAGAATGGAGCGTAATGAGATGAGAATGATGAGATGGATGTGTGGGGCCAGGCTACAGGATAGAATAACAAATGTTGAGCTGAGGAGACGTTTAGGTATAAAGAGTATTAGCGAGGCGATGCGTACAAGTAGACTGGGATGGTATGGACATGTAGAGAGAATGGATGAACAAAATTGGGTGAAAAAATGCAGGTCTGTGATTGTGGAGGGAGCTGCACCAAGGGGTGGACCGAGGAAGACCTGGGATCGGACTATACACGCTGATCTCAAATCCAAGAACTTGACAAGTGAAGCAGCCCTTAACAGGGTTGCCTGGAACGCCGCCATTAGGACAACAGACTGAAACTGCACGTATTTGTGGAACTCTCAGTCTTAAAATGTTATGTATGTAAACCAAAACTGGACGACACAAGATAAAGGCAAAAGAACTCTTGCCGTTTACCAATGGCGCGGCACCGATTCTACATAACAGCAAACTTATATTTTACTGGCTATTATGCTTATAGATTCAAAATTCATGGTACTACTCGAAAAACTAAATCTAACATTTATTTTATTCCTTTGTATCTTGTGGGAATTTTCTGGTACTGTACTGCATATTATGTTGCATGCACTCCATGTTATGTTATTTTATTAATAGCACCATGTCTTACACTTCTGCTTTCCTTCCTATAACTGCTTTATGTGATGGTTCCAGGATTACTGTAAGATTATTTAGAGTATACAACCATGCCACAGGCCGTAGCATGGTTAGTTGCGCGTCTGACTGCTGATCGAAGGGTTGGCAATTCGATCCCACACTGTGCCACTGGTAGACGGCAAGAATTTCAATTTGGGCCGCTCGGTCTAGCGATTTGTGGCAAATGTCCTGTTAACCCTTTCACGCGCATTTATGGCGCAGAGGTTGCCAGATTAGCAATAAGAAATAGAGTTCTCTCTCTTATAATTACCTCTCAAAAATTAGTTTTCTGCCCACAGCTAACTCAAAGACAACTGCAGAGGTTGAAGTAACTAAACTTTTTTTTGTTATGAATAGTTTAACCAGACCACTGAGTCGCAATATAGTAACTAAACTAAAGGTTTCTAAATACCCCTTATGGTAACAAAGGCTTTAAAGTATCCCCAATAGGCTCAAAATCGCGTCATATGTCAGAGAGGGTTAAGTACCAGTAACAAAGGTACGCCCTAGCCCTGTCAATCAAGGGAGAGCACCGCGTTATAAACCGCATCAATACTATCAGTGTCTCATTATAGGAGAGGTGCTGTGTTATCTATAAAATCATTAACAGTAAGGATTTTAGATAAGCTCAATCTCACAAGGTTTTTACCATCTGTAACTTTTATTTTTTTTATTTTATTAAGCGTTATTTCCACATAGCAATTTTGATTAGTTCTTTTGCATTTATCTTGTATCGTCCCAGTTTTGGTTTGTTTATTTTGCAAGTGTTACATTATAACTACTGGTATTGACCTCGATCTTTCCAGGATTTTTCAATCTGTAATACTGGTATAGTTTATCGAATATATTCCGTTCTTGAGTATCCCAGTAAGTTTGTAATATTGGCAGCGCCACACCCCCCTCCCTCACTCTACCACCTGCAAGGTAGGTGGTTGAGTGAAGGAGGTGGGTGCGGCGCTGCCAAAATTACGAATTTACTGGGATATTGAGGAACGGAATATGTGCGGTAAACTGTACTGTACATGTATTATGCTAAGTCACATTGTCTTACCCAACTCGGACCTAGGTAGAGCCATGGGTGCCAGGTCATGCCAGCCGTCCAACACAGGGTCGTAGCGAGACAGACAGCGAGTTACGGTACCATCGGGTAACTCACCACCGGCCAGGTACAATACATTCTCTCCAGACACCACCAGCCCATGCTTACTGTAGGGGGGAGAAGGGGTTTAAGTTGTATGTATGTATGTGTGTATGTATATACTGAGGCACATACCCCATTGCTGGGGGTAGCCGACATAAGACAGAGCCTGCACAGAAACATTTAAAGTTCCTATTTTCAGAGTGTGGGACCACTTTCGCGTTCTCTCGCCCGTTTCTCTGTCATAGAGTAGGAGCATTATGCAAGGGAAGGGAGATTCCTAGCCCCCTGCCCCTAGAAGGAAAAGTAGGACAGTAAAAGAGAGACAGAAACAGCTAAGGTTGGGTAGAGGATGCCAAACCTCACTCTGGATAGGACCAGCCCTCACCCATTTATCAATACTGTATTAAAATATCAGCGGTTAACAGATTGAATTTACCTTCTGCTGAAAATGTACAGACTACAGTCACAGGCTATTAGAAACACATGATGACTGCCAAGGAATAATAATGTAAAACTTGCAAAATAAACAAACCAAAACATGGACAAGACAATATAAAGGCAAAAGAACTAATCAAAATCGCTATGTGGAAACAACGCTTTAATCAAATGAAACTTTGAAATAAAAAAACACCAAACGATCTCAACAGGTCATATAAGCCTACATCGGCCTACTCTTTAATTTGGCAAAGTGCCTCTCTCTGCATTACTATTTATTATCAATGTTTACGGCTCAAACTTCCTTGTAGCCTGAAGCTCTCAAGTGGTCAATTCACAAAGCCCTCTGAAAATGTTTAGACTGTGTTAAATTATAGGTTTGATTCCCGTAGGGAAGTAAGAAAACCTAATATTTAGTAGGGCCCCGTAATCATTGACGATATTGCCTATTAGTATAATAGTCTCCATTCCACATCCCGTGTCAGCATTTTGAATCTACCGCGCGGAAGTATCAAAGACTCATCATAAGTGCACGCTTAATTCCCTTATGGGATCGTCATTATGATTGGGTACCCTACAGAAAAAATTACGTAAAAAATCAAAAATAAACAATAACTTAATATCCGTTATCATATGACTTTCCATATGTGGATTTCTTGTGGTTTGCTACCCCAACACCAGGCCCTCTAGCGGCCATCGTAGCAACACAGGTTTCGCCGTGCTTCGCTTTCTTCTTCGTTCCAGCGCTTTCTAGCGAGTCCTTGCTCATTTGTATACACCTGCATTGTAGTAACAAGGTTCAGATTAGCTAGCAACGGCTACCCCATTGGTATGTCCGCAGGAAGTGTGTAAATTAGGGTACTATTGTAACAGGCGCCTACGTATCCCAGGATCTTCGCGCCACGTGTGTTATTTTATGTTGTGTTTGCGCCATTAGCTTTTGATACATAGCTAGGAGGCTACCATTCTACAATTTATGCTGCAGACCGTCATTATTGAGGCAGTGGCATATATTTTATTATACTATTCAGCAAATGCTCTGGTCTAAGGGTGACTGCATGTCGTGCTCCACCTTCCAGGGTTCGTATTTTGCTTTTAGGCCCCTATCGTGGGCCTCCCCTCGTCTGTGTGCTGTGGCTGGGTCTTCGGAGTGTCGTCGGCTGTGCTGTGCTTTGAACCTCATGGTCAGCCTGGTTAGGAGTCTCCAGTCTAGGCTACAGGTAATTTAGGATTCTGAATTTTCTGTATTTATTTTTTGCCTTGTTGTGCCCCTAGTGATAGACATGTGTGCTTGCATGTTTTGGGGGTTTGGGAAACGTCCCTATATTTATATAAATGTATAAAATTGTGTACAGTGGGTTTTGGAGGAGGGAGCTGTGCTTTTGTCTCCCCTCTCTAAAAAAAACATTAGTTTTCTCCGGCGGCCTCTTGCAGCAGGGCCCAGGTTACCAGTCTTCAAAACGGGTAGGGAACAACCAAATGTCCCGGCGTGGTATGGCTGAACCACATCCCTTTCGGCGTAAGTGCAAATTCCTAAAGGAGCCTAGAACTCGGTTAGAGGCCCAAGCAAGGCTAGCATATTCCATCACTGAACGAATATAATTGGTCTACATATTGTGGTGGCAGTTTCTTTGTTATGTCCGAATGTTGTATGGACAAGTGACTTAAGGGCGTTTAGTCTTGGTGTCATTTGTTTTTTATGCTTGTAATATGTTGTTTAATTAAATTACATTGATGTATATGTTACACCAAAGATTGTGTGTGTGTGTTTTAAGGGGATGTTGTTTAAGGTTTGGGATATGACTATGTTCTACTGTCCAGTTTGCGAGAAGGGTCGTTGTAGATTTGGCTGGGGCTAATTTGAGCCGGTTTGCAGTGAACCACTGTGTTGAGGTACGGTTGAAGGAGTTGTGCGGCTGTGTTTATCATCAACTCTGACGCCCCGCTTCCAGAGGAAGCACCCCAAAAGGGATGGCCATGGCAGAAACTGCCCTCTGGCCCCCATACATGCCTCCACTGACCCACTCTACAGTGCGGCTGTGTTTGTGTCTCGATGCGTACATGCGAGTGTTATGTCATCTGCGTAAGAGGCTGTGTGGGGTATGGGTAGGTTGTGCATGTATAGGTTGAAGAGTGTTTTGATTGTTATAGAGATTGGCTTGTTAGTTGGGGTAGGGAGTCTAGATGGTAAAGGGGTGTTTTTTTGCTTAGGAAGTGTGACAGGTGCGGGTGATTGAGCATGTGTGATATCGGGTGTATTGAGAGGTGGTGACCATGGGGTGCTTGCTTTCTTTTACAATCCTTTGCAATAATTTAAACCTAAAGACTTCACAGTTATTTATCCAACTGCAATCACCTGTGGTGTTCCCACTGCTTCGCCTCTTATTCTTATAACTTCATTGATAAAGATAGCCTCAAGATATTCCTGCCTGCCCATCAAGAGCTTCTGAAATTCACTTCATAACTTCGACAAGCTCAGGGACAAGGAATTAATTTTCACCAGTCTGTTTTCATATCTAATTTCTGCATAAGAGGTTTTCATAAACATCTTGGGGTGTATGAACAAAAAATCTGTGATTGTGTAAGATTGTTGTTTATCTTATTATGAAACCAGACTGTGAGGGGTGTGCCAGGGACCTTGCTCTTGAACCTGCAGTGCTAAATAAAGTTAACAGTAGTATATTCAATGTAATAATTTCATGGTGTAATGAAACAACACAATTCTTTAAAATATATTACCCAAGTCAATTAACAATAGCACCAAAATTTAAGGAAAATAGAATTCATAATGTTTAACAGATACATTAAATATTCTAAAAATATTCAATCTATCTATCACCAGATAGATATCCCGAGGCAGTTGCCATGATTGAACCTCCTCAAAGCATTTCTGTCCTCTGTCAGTCGGCATCCCTCCTCCCACCCAACACACCCCTTTCACTCATATGCCTCTCATCTCCATCTTTCAACCTTACGGGTGGTCTGCCTCTTCTTCTCTGTTCATACACATCACTCTTATAAACAGCGACGTCTTTTAAATTTTATTCTAGCTACTATTAGACTATCTTATTCAGTATAAAAAGGGCCTCCAGCAATTAACAGGCTTCGAACTATCTCACTTAACCATTTTTACTGGCATTTGCCCGGAGGACCAAAGCTGATTACTTTCAGCTTTGATTTCCCTAAGCCACTCACACATGAAAAAGTAATCAGATTTAGAAATTATAAAAATGCAGACCAAAATTTGGCTAGCAGTGAAGTAAAACAGTACTTGGGAAGTATTGATACTTCCAACCATACTTCAGATGAGCTGGTGGAGGTACATGGAAATGCACTTAAATTAGTGTTCGATCATCACTGTCCAGAAGTAGAGAAGAAAATCATAGTACGAGATGATTCACCCTGGTATAGCACTTGAGTTAAATTTCTTAGAAGAGCGCGTAGAAGAGCTGAACGTGAATGGCGGAAAAATAAAACAGACTCTAAATGGTTGCAATATCTGTCAGCCAGAAGAGCTGTGGTCCACAAAATCAAAGATGAAAAGAAAGTGTATTATCAGGGAAAAGTTGACTCGTGTGGTAACGACCAGAGGAGGTTGGCTTCAATTGTAAACAGTTTACTTGGAAAAACAAGAGTCAGCTTAAGACCTGTACCCGATGCCGAGTTGGCTGCCAACTTTGTGGCATTTTTTGCTGGCAAGATAACTCGCATAAGACAGGAACTGGATGATGCTTCTGTTGGTGAAGAACTTTCAGTTGTACTCCAACCCCGACACATTCCTAATAATGTCCTCTCATCCTTTCACTCAGTAGAGGTGGACATGATCTCGTCCTACATAAGAAACCTCAATAAAACATTTTGCCCGTTGGATCCCATAAATGTTTCCAAGCTACCAAGAGTCTATGATCACACAGTTGAGTTTATTTCCAAAATAATTAATAAGTGCTTCTCTGAAGGTAGCTTCCCACATTCTGAAAAGCATGCACTACTCCGACCTACTCTAAAGAAACCTGGACTTGATGTTGAGAACATGTTGAACTATCGTCCTGTCTCCAACCTGTCCTTCATATCAAAGATATTAGAGCGTGCAATACAACCACTACTTCAGCAGAATGAAACTATCCCAATTTTTCAGTCTGCTTACCGACAGCATCATTCAACTGAAACAGCATTGATTAGAGTACATAATGATCTAGTTGAGAACATTTGCAATGGTGTGGCCTCACTATTGGTCTTGCTTGATCTCTCTGCGGCCTTTGACACAGTGGATCACGAGTTGTTATTGAGTGATCTTTATGATTGTGGTGTGCGTGATTCCGCTCTCTTGCTTCTTGGGTCGTACTTGTCAGGTAGATCCCAGAGTGTGATGGTAAATCAAGTGGTCTCGGACTCGACACCCCTGCAGTATGGTGTTCCGCAGGGATCAGTTTTAGGTCCTATCCTATTTATAATTTATATTAGCAGTTTGTCTCTTCTGCTTTGTGCACATAATGTCACCTTTCACTTTTATGCAGATGACACCCAGATTTATGTGAGAATCACAAATATAGTTGATATACGGAGTAAGATGGAATTGTTGATGTCTGATATCAAGAAGTGGATGAGAGCGAGAAAACTTAAACTAAATGATGGTAAAACTGATATTCTCATCATCCGAGGAAATAGAAGAGCTGATGATATAGTAGGTGCCCTCTCCATCAATGTGGGTGGATCTCAGCTGCGACCGGCCAACTCTGTTCGAAATCTGGGTGTATATGTGAACTCCCGATTAGATTTCAAAGAGCATGTAAACCAGATAGTTAAAAGTTGTTACTTGCACATCAGAAATCTCTATTTGGTGAAGCCGTTTATAACCAGACGTTGGTTCACTCATTGGTCTTCTCTCGTGTTGATTATTGCAATGCCCTGTTGGTGGGTCTTCCAAATTATATATTAAGGAAAGTTCAGTCTGTTCTTAACAGGGCCGCAAGACTAATTTTTGGTGTTCCACCTAGAACTCCTACTACATCTCTTCACATAGAACTGCACTGGCTGCCAGTAAGAGCAAGAATAGAATTTAAGTTGTGTTTGGTGACTTTTAAGGTTCTCAAATTTGGTGAGCCTAGGTACCTTGCGGAGCTGCTCAGGCGCCCACCGGCACACCATGGTGTAGTTGTGCGTCATGACAATGACCCTTTTCGTCTTGATGAACCAAGGGCTTTCCCGCAGTCTTCTTTCTTTGAGAGGTCATTCTCCTACATGGCTCCGAGGTTGTATAACAGGTTGCCGCTGTCCATGAGACAACGGAGTTCTGTTGAATGCTTCAAGAGACAACTTAAGACTTTTCTCTTTGAGAGAAGCTATGATCTTGAGAGAGGTGTCATGACAGATGGCTATAGAGTTTAGGCTATTTTGCCACTGCTAGTGATTGTTAAATGTGTGTTGTATATAAGCCTACTTTTGATGCATTGATTTTTGTTCTTTTTTCTTTCTATTTTCGAGCGCTAGTGAATTCTTCGGAAAAATTGGCGCTTATGAGAAATAAGTAACATGCTTATTATTATTATTATTATTACTCCCAGGATCTCGTGCCCCCGGGAGGGGGCCGGGGGATGTTGTGGCAGTTTGGCCCCCGTCGATGCTCCTCTTGCGATTTGCAGCTCTAGGGGGTGCTCCCACGAAAAAGACGCTGCCACACCAGGACCTACGCCAACAACACAACAGACACTCCTTGAGAACTTTGTGGGAAAACCCGGTCTCAGCCGTGGCCTTCCTTAGGAGCTCGGGGCTGTTCGGCCTGGCAGCCTAGGTAACAACTACTACTATTACCCTTTTTACTACGACACATCCTTCTTAAACTGCACATCATCTAAATATAGCTATAATTAAATTAGATGTTGCCGGTACAGAAGGGGTTAAGGGACAGCTTAAAACCTTTCTCTTCCAAAATAGTTATTATCTTGTGAGTGGTACAGTGACAAATTATTAGAGGCTTTACCTGCTGCCATTTCCAGCTTCTACTGTATATGAAGAACGCAACATTGCTCTGTGGTGTAACGTGTTCCGAACGCTAGTGACTTCCCCCAGAAGAACTGGCACTTTCGAGAAACAAAAGACCAGATTATTATTAATATGAAATACTGAAATTTTCCTCCAGATTTTTAGATTAGGCACATACCGTCCGTCCTCCAAATATGCGAGTTTGAAAAATGCGATCCTTGAAATTTGCGAGGGGGGGGGGTCAAAATTAGAAAAAATATAATATTCCACATTTGCGAACCAGCCCGTAGAATTATAAGGGAAATCCGCCATTTCCTCTTAATTTGCGACCCCCTAATCCACATTTGCGAGGAAGAAGCTGTTGAACAAGACATACTGTATATCAAGTAATTATATTGAGGACTTAAGCTTTGAAAATGCCAGAACAATTTTTATGACAAGGACAAGAATGATAGAAGTAAAATAAAACTTTAAAAACAAATATGAACCTAACCTATTGTGCGATATTTGTCAAAATGAAAATCAAATGCACCTGTTCAACTGCGAATCATACGAAGACCTATACAAAGATCTGAGAGGCAGGGACAACTTGAGGGAAATATTTGAACAAAATTAATTAAAAAGGGTAGCAGAGACTATAAGAACAGTTTTAAAAAGGAGGGAGACTATATCGTTAATTTGAGAAAAGAAATATATAAGTACAGTAATATGAAAATGTTTAACAAATACTAATAACAATCTAAAATCAGAAACTTTCCAAACGGAGTCCCACAAGGATCCGTCCTATCGCCCGCACTCTTCAATCTGTACATGCACGATATAACTACACCCAATACGCCCCAAATAAACTTAGCCTCCTATGCAGATGACATAACACTCACATGCACACATCATGACCCAAAAAGAGCAACAGATCTCCTTCAACCCTATCTCAACACACTACATGGCTGGTGCACTACAAACAGACTTAATCTAGCCCCAGCCAAATCCACCGCAACCCTGCTCACAAGTTGGACAGGAGAACACGAATACATCCCTCAACTCACCATAAACAACACACCCCTAACACATACACACACACCCAAAATCCTAGGAGTAACATATGATACTCATATGACATTCAAACAGCACACCACAAACATTAAAAAGAAACTGACACCCAGACTTAACGCCCTCAGGTCACTTGCTCACACAAAATTTGGACACAACAAAGAAACTACCACCACAGTATATAAACAATACATAAGATCAGTGATGGAATACGCAAGCCCAGCCTGGGCTTCTAACCTAGCTGAAACACATCATAAGACCTTACAGACTATTCAAAACAAAGCCCTGAAGATCATTACAGGCTGCACAGCTACTGCACCCACAGATCACCTACATCAAGAAACCAAAATCCTCAAAGTCAAAGACCATCTGGACATGAGAGGCACTCAATTCCTGGCAGCAGCCTCCACGAACCAAGACCACCCACTAAACTACATGGCAACACACCCAGACACCAAGAAATATCAAAACAACACCCAGCACACAGTATCACACACAATTATTGTCCTCTCTCCCTCCCTGCCCACCCCGAACCAACTTCCAGAAGCACATCCATACTCATATCTCTCACCGATCCATCCACTCACTCACAGACAACACGCAGCTGCATGCACGACCTCCCGAAATCCATCCTTCCGAATCCTCCCTTCCTCGCGAGGACAGAGTCCACCTGGCCAGGCTGAGATGCGGACACCATCCAGCTCTCCTGAGCTATCAGAAGAGACTGGATGACTCCGTTGTCGACGCCTGCCCGGGATGTAACACAGCACCCCATACCATTAAACACATCATAGAAGACTGCATTTCACACAACCACTTACGCCAACAACACAATCTACACTCAATGAGAGCTCTGTGGGAAAGCCCGATCGTGGCCATGGCCTTTCTCAGGGACTCGGGGCTGTTCGGCCAGGCAGCTTAGGGAACAACAACAACAACAACAATAACGAAACAGCCATCGTTCATAGAACGAACTCCTGGATGGGAGGGTGCGCCAAAAACAAACAAACAGATGATAGGCGAGGCGTCTGTGTTGGCTGAGGAGGACGAGCGGGGTGGGGGAGAGAGAGGCGGTGAGGCCCAGTAGGGTGCCTACCCTCGCCTCGGAACCCAAACGTCAAGCCAATTAAGCCAACAAACAATTTATTTAAGGTAACTGACACATCCTTTTAATATTTTCTTATCGTTTACAACTATTTATATTTCTAACATGTTTCGGGTTTAAACTCTCGCTTGAGTCGGCTCGAAGAAACTCGATAATGGTGGCACTTTAGTAAACCGACGGTAAACAAAACCACACGCGTATCAGTTCGGCCAAGATTACTCGGTTTATATAAGTTTATTATGAAATATAATTTAGTAATATGGTAAGTTGGCTACCTACAATTATGTTTATAAGATAGAATAAGTACTGTAATGATAAGTAAATTATTGTAGGCCTATATCGGCGATGTCGGTCACTCAGAATCTTGGCGCTTCAATTCGAAATGTTTTGAAAGTCATAAACAACTTTACTTTATGTATTTATATATCCCATGGCCTGTCGAGGTTCGGATAATGACAAGGTCTTATATGGGGGAGATTACTGTATGAGGAATTACTGAGTGAGGAAGTACATGAACGAAGGCGGTGCTGGTTGGGGGGAGGGGCGTCGACTGACTGGGGACAGAGGTGCATGGGGGCGGTTCGTTCGTGGCCACCCCTTCGGGGATCACGGCGTCAGGCAATAGATAGATAGATAGATAGATTACTGTATGTATATATGTGTCCCACAACCGATATAAATGTACTAATTAATACGGAAATTTGGCGGGTGTCGCCCATAAGTAATTATTCCCATAAACTATGTTGTTTGAAATTTGCGAGGTCACATGTCACCCATAATCTCGGAAATTTGGAGGATGGACTGTACTAGATACAGTAATTTTATATCCTTGCATTCACCGACGATATTCACGCTTTCCTCCCGATTTTGTTACTAGGCAAATACCGGATATAATGATATCATGGGTGACTGCTTTGCACATGTCATAAACCGTGAGTGCCGCTACAGTTGCAGCGGTCAGAGCCTCCATCTCAACCCCAGTCCGTCCCTCCGTGCTGACCCGGGCCTCTATCAAAACAAGGTGGCACTGATCCCCATTCTCAGTATTTTCCTTTAACTCCAGCGAGATATCAATGTTATTTAGCAATAGAGGATGGCACAGGGGAATCAACTCCCAGGTTCTCTTAGCTGCCATGATGCCTGCCACACGAGCTACTCCCAGCACGTCACCTTTCTTCATCTTGTTTTCCTTCACCAACCCAAAGGCCACATCGCCCAGCAACACTTCGGCCCGAGCCACAGCCACACGAGCAGTCACAGCCTTCTTGCCCACGTCCACCATCTGGGCTTCACCTGACTTGCTAACATGACTTAAACTGGGAACAGGTGCAGTCCTCTTTTCATTGAGTGGTTCATATATGCTGGATTGCATCATGTTATTCAAGTTATCATTCATTATTTCTTTATCATTATTAGTACTAGATAGTCTTTCGTGTTCACCAAACTGTTGCCAGAAAATCTGGTTATGATCAACATTATCAAAATTGGGCTCAATCTCCTCAAAATGTATGTGATTGTCTTTAGCCTGGTTATGATCAACATTAATATCAATATTGGGGTCCATCTCCTTAAAATGCATAGGACTCTCATTATCAGAACTGGGCACAATCTCCTTACAATCTATACAATTGTCATTAGACGATTTATTCATATATAGTTCACCGTCATTCTTATCTCCAGCACGATTGATTTGGTTTCTGGTTTTTGCAAGTTTTGGAAGATGCGAGTCACTTCTATCCACAGTAAGTCTTACTGTGGTATGGAAGGCACAAGCTTGTAGCAAATTATGTGAAGACTGGTGTGTGGCTGGAATCACTGTAGGTAGAGTCCCTGAGAAGAGTACATCACCTGAAACATTGCAATACTCGTAACTTGGATAGAAAATTATACTGTAGCAGATATAGTCGTATTCTTAAACGTGTGATGTGGGTGTCATCCAGCCCATATTAATTAATGAAAAAGAACATGAAATCTCCTAAGTATAAAAAGGTAACAATTTATCTTGTCTTACTTCGTTCATTAATGAGTAAGGTTTCATGGTGGGAAGGTTTAATATTACAGCTGATAATTCTAAATGTCTGGTGTGGCATACAAGCCTAACTATATCGATAAACCACATAAATGCTATTGGTTCTTCTTAACTTTATGAAATTGTCTTAGGTTAGCCAGAATATAATGCAAAACAAAGTGCTATCGTGTTGAAGGGATTAATACACATACATATATATATTTGAATCCTCAGCACTGAAATATAAGCTATTGAAAGTGATGAATCGATTCCATTTTTGAGTACATACTATGATCTGTGTTCCCGAGTCACCCACCAATTAGAATCATTGGCCGATTCTTCAGCTTCGCCAGGTTCTGCATACCTACAAAAAACAGAAATACAGTATATCAAAAGTACAGTATATATTTTGTACTGTTATGTTAATTCTTTCCCTGTCATAGGCATCCATTCATGCTCTAGGAGGCTGATGCTGTTGGCTTCAGTTTAGTAAAAGCTTAACTATTTCAGCGCGAGGGACGTCATATTAATTTATTCTGGCTATCATTAGATATTTTAGTCAGTATAAGAAGGATCTCTAGCAATTAAAAGACTAAACACAATCTCAATTATCCCTTTGACTACCACATATCTTTCCTAGGCTGCAGAAAACCCTATAATTTAATTAGAATAAACTAAGATACTTTACCCGTTCTGAAAGGGTTAAACGAGTGCATATCTAGGATTCATTCAGAAGACTTGGTTTGGCAGGTGTAGTTCTTTGATGTTAGCCTACATGACTAATTTTGTAAATGGTAAGACTTGGGAAAATCCTACTTAGCTAGCATGAGGGAGAAAGAGCTCTATCTCAGGTCGACAGGGAGAGGGTTAATAAAAAGTACTGTAATATATTGCAGGGGGGCAGGGGGCTAGGAATCCTCCTCCCCTTGTAACATTCTCCTACTCAACGAGACAGAGAAAGGGCCGAAGGAAGCGAACGTGGTCCCGGACCTTAAGAATTGGAACTTTTAAGGTTTCTGTTCGGGCTCTGTCTCGCGTCGGCCTCCCCCAGCAATGGTGTATGTGCCTGAGTACAGTATATACATACAGTACATACAATGTATTGTACTGTACTGCACTATATATATATATATTTTTGTTTTAATATTAGTTTAACCAGACCACTGAGCTCTACAAAAGAACTCTCATAGGGCTGGCCCGAAGAATTCGATCAAGATATATAACTAAACGAGTCAAGATAGATCGGGAAGGGCAGTAGGGGAACAAATCGAGGAAGATGAAGACACGCAGACATTTCTCGCCATTTCACCAGTTCAGCCGGACCACATGAGCTCCACATCAGAGCTTTTATAGGGCAGGGCCGAAGGATGAGGCAAGAACTGCTACACCGCAACACCAACCAAGAAGTGATCAGGGCGAAGAATGAAAGATCAGGTCGAAGGTAGGTAGAAAAAATCACATCGAGAAGCAAATAATGCATTACCGAAGGGAATCAAGTCAGTCCGGCCACATCAGCAACCGAAGAGACAAATCAGGTCAGGAGTCTGCTACCTAGCCAGGCCAGGAAGACATGAGATATAGGCTGCCTGAGGACAGCTGAATGGAACAGAATAAGAGAAGGGGAAAAACATAGAATGAGGAATGAAAAACTACTCAAAATGAGTCAAGCTGAGGACGAAAGCTCAAGGGGAGATAGGAAGGGTAAGTACCACAACCATCCCCCATCAAGCTCCAGTCGCCGGCCCCGAAGCCCCCCAACTGCGGAAAGGAGAGTAGTATCAGGGGGGTTTACTATAATAGAACCACCCCTTTGTCAAGATTGTAAATTAGTGCAAACAAAGTCTTAAGTCTTAATACTGTGGTGGGCTGGATCTATACAAAAATTAGTGCAAACAAAGTCTTAAGTCTTAATACTGTGGTGGGCTGGATCTATACAAAAATTAGTGCAAACAAAGTCTTAAGTCTTAATACTGTGGTGGGCTGGATCTATACAAAAATTAGTGCAAACAAAGTCTTAAGTCTTAATACTGTGGTGGGCTGGATCTATACAAAAATTAGTGCAAACAAAGTCTTAAGTCTTAATACTGTGGTGGGCTGGATCTATACAAAAATTGGTATCATCTACTTCCAGTTCCTGTAGCCAATTCTGACTATTTTAAGGAGTCTTGTTTCCTTCTTTATTAATTATATATTGTCTTCACATTTATACTAGCTACCACTCTACAATTATATTCAGCCTATGAAGGATCTCTAGATTAATTAAACCCTTTATATCAAAGTCATTCCAAAGCTGAATCAAATAGTCTGGAAATGGATAGAGTCGTCAACTTATTAACCCTTTCAGCAAGATGACATAATTTCTATCTTATTCTGGTTACCATTAGACAAAAAACTCTGGTGAGTTACCCAACCCAGGCGTTTTCGCACCCTCCTCAGCTCCCCGCCTTGGAGTGGCTTCGGTCACTCGGGCTTTATTAGTGGTAAGCATGGAGGGTTTTGTGGAGGCGCTCGTTTATGGCCTTGGCCTTGCTCGGGACCTTGGGGCTGTCCGGCCAGACAGCCTGAGGAACAGCAACAACAAAAAACAACCTGGTACACAAGGACTACTACATATTATCCAGGTTACCACAGTTTACTTTCCCGGATGGGACGTCACAAAGGTCCACTAACTCCAGGTTCATAATTCCTGCTATACCCTGTTCCAAATAGGTAGTCCAGAAATCGTAAACACTAATCACTATAACTCAAAAAGGGGCAAGGCAAATGGGCTGTAAATTTCCACAACTATTACCTACTTGACCCTTCCCAAATGGTAGTAATATTAGCTCGATTACTCCATAGTCATTTATGAGTTATAGAGGTTAATGTTCAAGAGTTTTGGCCGACTTATTTGGAACAGGGTATAGGTGAACAGAGGCATCAAGTTATAATGTAAAACATGCAAAATAAAAAATAAATAAAACTTAGATGAACACAATAAAAAGACAAAACAACTTATCAAAATCACTATGTGGAAACAACGCTTAAGCAAAATAATAATGTATTATAATGTAAAACTTGCAAAATAAACAAACTAAAACTGGGACAATACACCGATAAATGCAAAAGAACTAATAAAAATCGCTATGTGGAAACAACGCTTAATAAAATAAAATTATGAAATAAAAGAATACAATCCACCACATAGGGTGTACACAACTACTTGAGCAAGTCAATTTGTTTCCCACGTAAACTGATCGCACATATAACAATGCACCTCGTCATGTTCAAGGAATTAGTCAATTTGGGAAGTCCGGGACGTTCTGGTAAATTTTACTAAATTATGTATGAATAAAGAAACTACAATTTATATAAAATTTTATATTAAGCTAAATTTGCAATTTGACAAGATATCAACAAAAGTACAAAAAACATACATCACTCACTAACGATAGTGCTATCGGGTAGGTACCTGTAAGCATAGCATGCTTCAAGTGACCCCTAACAATTACTACCTTACTAATAACCTACATTTATTGTACAAATAAACTAAGGAAATCGCAAAAGCAAGCAATTGATACTATCGACCAATCCACCAAATGCATCAAGTGTAAGGAGACCGCCCATCCGCCCTGTCCAGGAATCAAAACCAGAACCATTCAATTGCGAGTTGAATACACTACTCTTGCGCTACAGATCATTAACAAAAACTTGTCTAGTTTTGCATCTTGGTACAGGTGTCCCTAGTTATCAAAATAATTACGGGAATAAATTATTCCCGGACGAAAAAGTCCGTCCATAGTCTAAACCGTCCATATTGAATTAATCGATAACAAGGGAGTACTGCGATTTATAAGTACTGTATAAAGGAAATACATACCTGCATGCCTCTGCTTCTTTCGGTTAACAGCTGCACCAATTACACTCAACAAGTCTTCATCTGAGCAGCCACTTCGAATTGCATCCCTAAAATGGAATAATTAGAAAGGAGACAGTTGTCGGTGATCATTGTAGAAACTCGACAACTAAGCTGAAATGTCACCTAGTTCATCTTAAAACTATCTCATCTGACATCCTGGGGGTTACGATATTTTATTTATTAAATATTGGCTTTGATTGTTTTTGCCATTTTCCAGCATGTATTCATTTTTCCCCAGAATAAGAAAATGCTCCCAAAACCCCTTGCAAGCTAGATTTACCGGTATATATTTTGCAGTAGAAAAGTATTCTTATATTGCAAGCTTGCTATCACTCGCCCATAGAAAATAGATACTGTACCTGAATGGGGTGAAGCGTCTTATCGCTAAACTAATGAGGTAAAAATTCTTAAAATCTTTTAACTAATGGAGTGATACAGGGAAGGTAAAATACTGTATCTGTACAAAATATTGTAAAAAGGTTACATTAACACCTTGCCGACGGCGCCCGTCCCCTAACGGGCAGCTTTTCCCGGCTATTATGTGGCAGCGCGGGAGGGCCTCATCCGGAGCTCAAGGCTTCCGAGCTCATACTAGTGCGACACATAGCCATGTCTCGCACATCTGCAGCGTTACACATAGCGAAAGCAGCTCAAAATTGCAAATTTTTAGCGATTTCGGCATTCGTTTGCAAGATTGTTGCAGGAAAATCAGACGTCGTACAAAGATGATTCAGGTGTCATTTGAAAGCTCTATTACCGTACTTTCACGGATATATAATTGTATTACGCTCTGGCATTTGCTTATGCATAAAAATGAGCAGGGAATGAAGGAAATTTCGGGCAATTATGCCCGCTCGTAAGGGGTTAAGGAGAGGTTTTCAATGTGCTCCCTAGACCTCCATCAAGCTTAAGAAAATCCCCCCCCCCCCTTTTTAGAGACAAATTTTTAAATTTTTTCAGTAGGAAATGTTCCGGCCAAAGCCTACAAAGTAGACAGCATGGATTTCATCAATAGCAGATTTTAAATAAATAGATCAATAGTAGTCACTATCAATACTAAGAATGGACTTAGATAAACAAAAACAATGAAAATATGGGCTTCTGGACAACTCAACCAGTACCAACTTATAGTCCTACCCAAACAGTAGTTGTTGAGTTGGCACTAGTTGAGAACTACTGGTTGATGTACGGTACTATAGTCCGTTTTTTTCCAGCGGATGGTAAATTCAAACTCTTAATCACTGCCTTCTCAGTAATTACTGGATAAGCATCACATTAATACCTAGTTCTCATAATTAATAACATACTTCGCTACAAAAGAGTTGTGATAGGTGAATAATCAAGATTGGGTCATGGCAATTTACGATTATCTGGAGAAAAAAAAAAAAAACATGACTATAGTGGAGTTCGTTGGTCACTGAAAAATATGCCATACAATTGTGCTCACCTTAAAGAAACTTCTGCTGCACCAAAAAGACAGACTTTGAGATTGCCGTCAGCCGTGAGTCGCAGTCTGTTACAGGAGACACAGAAGTTGTCTGACATGGAGGTGATAAAACCCACTTGGCCAACAAACCCGGGCACCTTGTAAGCCTGTAGTAAAGAGAGCACACTTGAATAAATAAAATGGCTGGATACATCGTTTCCTTTACCTAAATAAGAATGTAAAGGTGGTGGCGGAAATCATATCTATATTAAATCTACCAATCTACGAGAGAAGCAGAGGAAAGAATTGACGCAGAGAATCTACCCAGTACTTCAATCAACCTAACAAACTGCTGAGAGGATTGGGCTCTAGTCATGTGGTGATGGGCTGGTCTATCAGAGTGAGAACTGAGCGATCTCTGCCATACCCATAGCTTACTCTGACTGTTCCTTTTACTTATATGTTTTCTAGATTTCAAGTGACGGCGTCTTTTCCGTGGATTGACCTTCCAATCTACCAAGATTGGAAGCCAAAGCGTCACATTTTTCCTTTGCCCCTCAACTTTCTCTTCATAATTGCTGAGGGGCACAGGGTCCTGGATGGGGCTTTGGTTTCCCGGGCGTTTCAGCACCCTCCTGAGCTCCCCGCCATGGATGGAGTGGCTTCGGTCACCCAGGCTTTATTGTGGTCGGCAGGGAGGGTTCTGTGGGGGCGCTCGGTTATGGCCTTGGCCTTGCTCGGGGCCTTGGGGCTGTTCGGCCAGGCAGCTTGGGGAACAACAACAACAACCACAAAATTTATTAACCCATAAGGCTCCCAAACAGTTTACCTTTCCATTACCTTACACTTTGTTTATTTAGCAAGTTTTACATTATAATTACCTAATTAAGGAGACTCACAAACGCCTTCCTAACAGGGAATTGCTAAACTATGTCACACCAAGTGAATATTTTCAGCAGTTTTTTTTGCCAACACAGGTGTGGCAGTTTTTCATTTCAACTTTCATATGAAATCTGTCACTTTAATCTATGGCTACGGGAGGGATGAAGGGTGCGGGCGTAGCCCTCTCTCTATGTATCATCCTTCTCAACATCCAGAGGGGCTGTGCTGATATACAGGTGCAGAGGGGACCGGTAGTGTACCAGGTCAACACTAAACAAGTATTGAGGGACCTCGTCACACAGAAATCACACACGAGTGAAATTTCTGTCACCATTCCTGCCTGGTCTATTTCATATATCGGGAAGACGCCGCGACTGGGCAAATACTCTGGCACAACCTCGCTACAACACCTATTGTGCTACACTCTAATTAGCTGCGGAGATGTAGAGACCAACCCCGGCCCTAGTTCAACGTTGAAGAAACCTCGCCACCAAACAAGTAAGGCAGACACCGACATTTCAACAGTCCCTAGCAGTAAAATTTGTTATAACAAACTGGGCCAGCAGGCACCCAAGTCTCCCGTCACGCTCCAACTCACAACCAAGACCGCAGGGCAACCGCCAGCACAGTGCCAACATTCTACCTACTCAACATTACCCTCAACTGTATCATAACTACCACAGATATCGGTGACCCAAGTAACACAACATGCAACCAGAACACCCAAACAAACAGGAAGCTCTAGCAAACACATCGACAATGAAGTAACAGCAACAACGGCCAAGAACAAGGACATAAAACAACAAATACAGGTAGGGGTGGGAGGGGGGCAAGGGGGAGCCACAACCTGTCCTCATCTCACGCGCTCACACACCATCAGCCGCTCACGGCGCACAGCTGATCACCACACCGCCAGACGTACGATGAACAGTAACAGGAAAATATGTATAGTGTGCGATATTGGATTCAACAAAAGGAGTACAACGTCACAATGTAGTAGTTGTAATGAAACAGTACACGATCGATGTACTTACAATACTAGCAGAAAAGAAGTGGAATGCGATAAATGTAGGGAAATAGCTATTAAGGGTCCTAAAATCATTTGTGAAATATGTGAATCACTCATAACAAGAAAACAAAGGATCATAAACTGTGTTAAGTGTAAAACTGTAGCACACATGAAGTGCATCTCTAAGAAGACCAACAGTGAAGAACGGGAATTCCTATGCAACATATGTGCCTTGCATTCATTACCGAATATTAATGTAAATGAACCAATTAGTATTAACAACTCAGAATCCAGCCAGGACACATTCAAAATCAAAGATGAATACAGAGTGTTCACCAACAAAGGGCTCCATCTTATCCACATTAACGCCAGATCAATGTACCATAAATTGTCAGAATTAAACTTGTTAGCTAATAAGGCCAAAGCTTCAATAATTGCAATCACAGAAACCTGGCTGGATTCAAGTATAAACGATGGTGAAATAAACATTCAAGGTTTCAATATGGTTAGGAATGATCGCAATAGGCATGGGGGAGGAGTATGTCTGTATGTAAAAAACAACCTCACACACACAACCAGGACCGACCTCCATGTAGAAAATCACGAAGCTCTGTGGATCGATCTACACCTGCCGAGGACAAGACCCATCACAATTGGGGTATGCTATAGGCCACCAGACGACACACAATTCTTGACCGAATTTGAACGAACGTTGTCATCGCTAGACCCTCGGAATGAATCCATCATACTAGGGGATTTTAACCTGTGTTACAAACAACGAAATGGTAGGCTTGTACGAGAATATAGGCATATACTGACAATGCACAATCACAAACAACTCATCACAACCCCCACACGTATCTCTGAGAACACTGCCACAATAATAGACCACATAAACTGTAACAGAGAGGACAAAATATCCCAATCAGGGGTTATACAGACTGGGATAAGTGATCACTTCGTCACATATTGCACACGAAAAACCACAAAAATTACCCTAGAGAATCACAAGATTATCAAAACAAGGTCACTCAGAAACTACAATAAAGAAACATTTCTGGACATTTTATGGAATACAGACTGGTCTCCAGTGTTTGGAAGTACAAACGTTAATGATGCATGGGTTGGCTTCAGAACCATCATCACAAACATTCTAGACGAAATAGCTCCTCTGAAAGACATACGAATTAAAGCAAGGTCAGACCCATGGATCAACAATGACATACTACACCATCTGGAACACAGAGACAATCTGTTAAAAAGGCTAGCGAAACATAGACAGGATCAAGGTCTGAAACATGAGTTCAACAGGGCCAGGAATAAACTAAGTAGGAAAATGAAATCAGCGAAAAATAATTATTTTCACAATAAGGCAGAGGAATATCAGAATAACCCAAAGAAACTATGGAGGCGCCTAAAAACAACAGGCTACAGCAACAAGACAAGGGATTCGTCTAACACTAATATTGCTCTCACCATTAATGATCAGATTTGCCACGATAAACGACAAATTTCAACCTACTTCAACTCCTTCTTCACCTCCATAGCAAACACACTTGCACAGAACCTACCTCAACCTCTCAATAAATACACGACAACAACAGCCACCTTTCGAAATTTCTAGAGATAAAGACATACACCCAAACACATTTGGATTGCAAAATGTTACACCAAAATACACTTTTGACGAGCTGTCTAACCTAAATGTACATAAAAGCACAGGACCAGACAAAATTCCTGCCAAATTTCTACGAGATGGAGCCATTGGTATAGCAGGCCCCCTAACTCACATCATCAACTTGTCAATTAACACCAACACTGTACCTGCTGAACTGAAGGAAGCTATTGTAACCCCTCTATTCAAGAAAGGAAATAAACTAGAAGTTGGTAACTAGACCAGTTAGCATATTATGTATTGTATCTAAAATCCTTGAAAGAGCGGTATACACCCAAATTGAACACTACCTCAAACAAAATGATCTATTCTATAAGTTTCAATCAGGTTTCAGATGCATGTACTCGACAGA
This sequence comes from Paralithodes platypus, assembly GCA_032716605.1. NCBI lineage: Eukaryota > Metazoa > Arthropoda > Malacostraca > Decapoda > Lithodidae > Paralithodes > Paralithodes platypus. Next base: position 41,237,217 of record CM064482.1, on the reverse strand, counting down.
CTCCTGCACATTCGTAAAGAAATGTCTAAAGGTAACTACACCGGTATGGTTCTTCTTGATCTACAAAAAGCGTTTGACACAGTAGACCATGATATCCTATGTAATAAACTACAAGCAATGGGCATAGGATCTGTGAACTGGTTTAAATCTTATCTTAGTGGTAGAACCCAAAGAGTCAAAATTGATGATAATATATCTGATCCTATGCCAATTAACTGTGGGGTCCCGCAGGGAAGCATCCTTGGTCCCTTACTCTTTCTCTGTTATGTGAACGACATGGAACGGAGCGTCTCATGTAAATGATTACTGTATGCAGACGACAGCATGCTCCTGGTTTCAGGAAAAGACCCAATAAGTATTGCCGCTTCACTTTCCAAAGAACTAGAATCATGTAGTGAATGGCTAGTGGACAATAGACTATCTCTTCACCTGGGCAAGACGGAAGCCATCTTATGTGGAACAAAACGCAAACTGAAAGACATTGTGGGCTTCTCGGTCAACTGTAATGATATTCCTATAACAACAGTGTCACAAGTTAAATATCTCGGACTAAAACTGGACGCGAGTTTGTCAGGTGAAACAATTTTGGAATCTATCCTGAGTAAGTGTAGAGCACGTATAAAATACCTGTATAGACAGGTGGGATGCTTGCCCGCGGCGACCAAAAAGACCCTCTGCCAAGCGCTTGTTCAATGTCATTTTGACTATTCTGTGTCATCCTGGTACTCTGCATCATCTAAATCAGCACAGCACAAACTTCAGGTCACTCAAAATAAAATGGTTAGGTTAATGCTGAACCTAGGACCCAGATCACATGTTGGCCAGGAACAACTTCAGTCACTAGGTATGCTCAATGTCGCTGACAGGGCCAAACAAATCAGGCTCACTAATGCCTTCAAAATTTTCTATGACAGAGCTCCAGAGTACCTAAAGAATGATTTTGTTAAAGCAAATGAGAGGAGTGGACATAATACAAGAAACAGGATGTTTAATTTTAAGGTCCCGAGAATCCAAGGACAGGGTAAGCAAACATTCTTCTTCACCGCCATCAAAGACTGGAACGACCTACCCCAGTCAGTCCGTGAAAAGAGAACACTGTATTCCTTCAGACGTAGCCTGAAGGAACACCTGAACCGGACAGCTGCGAGAAGGGAGCACCAAGCTTATGTCTACTACTAAATGCGACATAAGAGATAGACAAACCAAACTGAAATGATTACTGATTACGGATTACTGATATTTACTATAGGATGTAAGGTATCTTAAAATAACCCCCTAGAAATACTTTTTCTAAAGTATCCATTTCTTTATCCTCCCCATTTTTCCCCAGCTAGCCTAATCCCACAAGGACCCCAATGGAAATACGCCTAACGGCCTTATTGGGCTATCCTTAGTTGGAATTATGCAAGGCTGGTACATGTCATATTTGTAACAAACTATGTGGTACCAACTCTGTAAATTGCTAACTGAATAAATATTATTATTATTATTATTATTATTTTATTAGTATCAGCATGTTTCATGACAAGCAATCAAATTTTCCATAATGCAATGGCAGCCCTATCGGCCTTGTAATGAACTAAGCTCCATCCCCAGCACCTCCTTCACTCCTAAAAGCCTTTCTCTACTCTCCTCCACCAGTCATAAGTGGCTGGGGGAAGTTAAGAGAGCTGTTGTCCCTCCTGACCATTAGAGGACTCCCGCTTCATCTTAAAGGAAAGGTGTATACCTCGTGTGTTAGGAGTGCGATGACCTATGCCTCGGAGATGTGGCCGGTTAAAGCGGAGGATATCAATAGAATGGAACGGAATGAGGAATTATGAAGGCGTGTCAGTGAAGTGATGTGCACAAGCCGACTTGGTTGGTTTGGACACATGGAGAGAATGGATGATTAGTGCTGGGTGAAGAAATGCCGGACTGTGAATGTGGGGAGAGCTGAGCATAGGGGTAAACCTAAAATGACGTGGGATCAGGTACTCCGGGCCGATCTCAATATAGAGAACTTGAGAACAGAGGCAGCCCTTGATAGGGTCGCCTGGAAAGCCGCCATTTAGGATGTGAGACTGTAACCACATTCTCTGTGGATAAAATGGTCTTTAAACGTGTATGTATGTATAAAACTTCAAATAATAACCAGAAATATTAATAAAACAAATAAAACACTGATTAATAGCAGAGGAAATAATACCTTGGATGTGTCATTTGCTTTGTCAGAGATTCTTGTGATCTCAGGATAGTCTTGCATAATAATATCCAGCATCTCGGCATAGTTAACCATCTTTTTATCAGCCCACCTGAAAAAAAATAACATTGGAACCTTAGTACCATTCAAGAAACCTTCATTTAACCCTTACAGTTGTATAAACTAACTTTCTGGTGATTGGATCAAGCAAAATCGCACAAAGTTACATAAAATGTATCTGTCAAGTTTGGGCAATTTTCGGTAGGATGCTCTAATTGAATTTTCATGACCTTATTGAGCAGATTCCTTAAAGTTAACCACTCGTTAAACTCTACACCTGAGACCTGGGAATCTTTTGTTGGAAGACCCCAAATGGACCCGGGTCTCTGGGTCTTCTCCTAGGCAAAGGAGGGGAAAACATGTAGGGGGGAGGAAGGAGGTACTGGAGTGATTATACTACCTAATCACATATTGCTTCTATCTGAATGCCTGTGGGTTTTTTTTGGGATATATTTTCATGGGCTCGCTTCTGTGAGGCCTCTAAAATGAGTGTACAGTACTATATTTGCATGGAAAGGGATATCACCTGCTGTATGTGTCAGATTGAACATTTATATTTGGGCAGGGGTGTAAAGGTATTGAAATACATTTACTCAAGTACAGTACTTAAAGTATATTTTTTCAGTATCTACTTTTTAAAAAGTAGATTTTTTTGTCCCGTACTTTTACTCTAACTTGAGTAGTATTTAGAAGAATTACTTGTACTTTTACTCCACTACATTTCATTTACTTCTTTTAATAATGTAGAGTACAACTTCAGCAAATTTCCTAAATATTCTTCCCAATAGATTTGAAATTCCAGGTAGCATTTCCCATGGACATTCCCCTGAATGTAGGTGTGACATTCCTTAGCTAGTTAAAAGGTCACCACTATATTTATATGGCACTGAGAGCCCTCCCCTCTTCCCCACACATCCTAATGACTCTCCCTTTGTACCACCTGATCCCAAAGGTTTAACACCTTACACTTTCCACTCGTGACTCAGCATGATCATTTTACTAGACCCTCATCTATATTTATTTGAACGGTAATACATTTTTGAATTTCATGTTGTTGTTGTTCCCCAAGCTGCCTGGCCGAACAGCCCCAAGGCTCCGAGCACGGCCAAGGCCATATCCGAGCGCCCCCACAGAACCCTCGCCGCCGACCACAATAAAGCCTGGGTGACCGAAGCCACTCCATGGCGGGGAGCTGAGGAGGGTGCGGAAATGCCCGGGAAACCAAAGCCCCACCCAGGGCCCTGTGCCCCTCAGCAATTATGAAGAGAAAGTTGAGGGGCAAGGGAAAAATGTGACGCTTTGGCTTCCAATCTTGGTAGATTGGGAGGTCAATCCACGGAAGAGACGCCGTCACTCGAGATCTAGAAAATATATAAGTAAAAGGAACAGTCAGAGTAAGCTATGGCTATGGCAGAGATCGCTCAGTTCTCACTCTGATAGACCAGCCCATCACCAGTTTGAATTTCATGTAACGAAGCTAACCAGAATTGTTAAACTAGCATTAGCAATTTAGAATAATCCTTCAAAGAATAAATGTATTGTCCGTTGTTGATAAAATGAAAATTATATATATATATACAGTATATATGATAATGTAAATTATGCTATTCAGTCAAAAAAAATATTGCAAACTATGGCTTTGAAATAACCACTCCTCACGATCTGAAGAAATAGAGTTGAAATTATATAACTAACACATAAGAAAACCATCAAGAGCAAAACTAAATTTAGGGAAATCCCCAAGTATAAATATATGCCTGTACAAAGTCCCTCGTACAGAGCTACCTGCATAGTGTCACACTGTAGTATTATTTATTATGTTATTTACTAACTACAATATATTCTAGCCTGATATAATCTAACTTGCCAATTTTCATTTCCCAAACCTTATACCTAATCTCACTTGTTTAATCCAGCATAATCATAATTAACCCTGTTTAATATTTATTCTGTTATGGTCTTGAACTAATTGAACCTAAACTTAGTTGCAGCTTTTACCGAGTTGAATATATTCTAAGGAGATATTATCCCGAATCAAAGCACTTTCTCGATGTCATATAATCAGAATCTCTTCAATTAGATATGCATAATGAATATGTTTTTTTTCTGTGCTTGGTTCTATTTTTTCTTCAGAATGTTATAAATAGCACTGATTATATCGAATCGTCCGTATATCTTGCAAGTTTTACATTATAAGAAGTGTGTGACTGCAAGATAACAAGAGGGGGAACACAAAGTCAAAGTTCCTGTAATAGTTAACTTTTAGTTTTCATTCATGTTCACACACACACACACACACACACACACATATATATATATATATATATATATATATATATATGTTGGTAAAGCCAGGTAATAAATTTTCTTTAATACATACGAGGTTGAAAGAAATGGCAATTTCTGCGTTGGAAATTTTATTATTCAAAGTTTCCAGGTCTCTGATGAGTTTTCGCTGGGTGGCAGGAAGTAGATGAAGGAGATGAGCAAAATTCATGGTGGTACAGGGTTACATTAAAGTACATGATGATACAGGATATACGACGCGTTTCACTGGACAACCAGCATTATCAAGTAAGGAAGGAATGATATAAAAGGTAAACAGGAAGGGTATATATAGAGGGTGGAGGATCAGAGGAGGCGGAAAACAGGGGGCAAAAGTCTGCTATTGGTGGAAGGGAAAACTAGGAGAGAAAAAGGGGGTAACCGCTTCACGCATGCGCACTGGATGCGGGATGGTGGTCGATAGGTGGGGTCGAAGCTGATTGGCTGCGTGTCGAGGGGCGTGGCCTAAGTTGTGTGGCGCCTGCAGAAGACGAAGCTGAAGGAGGTAGCGCGTGGGGCTGCGTCAAGGGCACCGGGGGGCGAGGAGGGGTGTTAGGTCCTGTAGGGTAGTGCCTTTTGGCAGAAGGAAGGATCTGGAGGTCCAGAGTTTGGTTGTTGATGTTGGGATGTAAGGCTTGGATATATAAAGCTTCGAGTATAGGTAATCTCCTTGGGTCACTTTCTTTATCGAGTATGGTGGTGTGTTTCTCTAACTCGTTGCGTGTGAGGTGAGGGTGGTTAGGGGTGAGATAGTGGTCTTTGATGGCTCCAGCCTGAAGGTGAAGAGTTAACCGACGTGAAAGACGAGTCTGCGTCATACCAATATAGGAATGAGGTCCACAGTCCTCATAATTACAGGTATGTTGGTAAATGACGTGATCGTCGGTCATCGGGCTCTTTATCTTGGTGGAGGCTGGTTTGTTGCGGAGAACGAGGTTGGAGGTCTTGGGGGATTTGTAATAAATTATTAATTTGATTTTGTTTTCCGGGTTGGTTGGGTGGACATGCTTGGAGATTATTTCTCCAAGCATGTCCACCCAACCAACCCGGAAAACAAAATCAAATTAATAATAATCTCCAAGCATGTCCACCCAACCAACCCGGAAAACAAAATCAAATTAATAATTTATTACAAATCCCCCAAGACCTCCAACCTCGTTCTCCGCAACAAACCAGCCTCCACCAAGATAAAGAGCCCGATGACCGACGATCACGTCATTTACCAACATACCTGTAATTATGAGGACTGTGGACCTCATTCCTATATTGGTATGACGCAGACTCGTCTTTCACGTCGGTTAACTCTTCACCTTCAGGCTGGAGCCATCAAAGACCACTATCTCACCCCTAACCACCCTCACCTCACACGCAACGAGTTAGAGAAACACACCACCATACTCGATAAAGAAAGTGACCCAAGGAGATTACCTATACTCGAAGCTTTATATATCCAAGCCTTACATCCCAACATCAACAACCAAACTCTGGACCTCCAGATCCTTCCTTCTGCCAAAAGGCACTACCCTACAGGACCTAACACCCCTCCTCGCCCCCCGGTGCCCTTGACGCAGCCCCACGCGCTACCTCCTTCAGCTTCGTCTTCTGCAGGCGCCACACAACTTAGGCCACGCCCCTCGACACGCAGCCAATCAGCTTCGACCCCACCTATCGACCACCATCCCGCATCCAGTGCGCATGCGTGAAGCGGTTACCCCCTTTTTCTCTCCTAGTTTTCCCTTCCACCAATAGCAGACTTTTGCCCCCTGTTTTCCGCCTCCTCTGATCCTCCACCCTCTATATATACCCTTCCTGTTTACCTTTTATATCATTCCTTCCTTACTTGATAATGCTGGTTGTCCAGTGAAACGCGTCGTATATCCTGTATCATCATGTACTTTAATGTAACCCTGTACCACCATGAATTTTGCTCATCTCCTTCATCTACTTCCTGCCACCCAGCGAAAACTCATCAGAGACCTGGAAACTTTGAATAATAAAATTTCCAACGCAGAAATTGCCATTTCTTTCAACCTCGTATGTATTAAAGAAAATATATATATATATATATATATATATATATATATATATATATATATATATATATATATATATATATACAGTATATATATATATATATATATAGTAATAGATTGGGATATTACTTTTTACTTTTGGTACTTAAGTAATTCATTCAGTAGATACTTTTTTACTTTAACTTAAGTCAATTTCTAATTGGGAACTTTTACTTTTACTTCAGTAACTTTTTCAGTACTGTACATACTTTTACTCGGACTTAAGTAAAATCATTAAGCACTTTTTACACCCCCGTTATAATCATTTGGGATTACAGAATTGCATGAAGATACCATCAATATCTTTGAAATGGAAGTCTGCATATACCCTGAAAGTTTTACCGTCCTAGATAACCTGATTTTCTCATGGCAGTGGCAAGAAATTGTATGGTTGGTCCGCATAAACACATACCTTACACATTCTTAAATCTACGCTTATACTGTACCGTATGTATGTATGTAAGCAGATTTGCTTTATACCACCTCATCAGAGTCATTACAATGTTTTGTTCTGAGGTACATATGGGCCTGGGTCTCTGGGTAGTTCTCCTGGATGACCTAGATGTGTGTGATTTTGTGTTTTGTTTTGTTTTTCTGATGTGTTGTGATATCCAAGTTCGAGCTCTGTCTCGAGTCGGAAAACTGGGGTAAGTGCCAGAGTATATACATCTATCTATCTATTGCCTGACGCCGTGATCCCCGAAGGGGTGGCCACGAACGAACCGCCCCCATGCACCTCTGTCCCCAGTCAGTCAACGCCCATCCCCCCAACCAGCACCGCCTTTGTTCATGTACTTCCTCACTCCATCCTTCCACCTCTCACTCTCTGTCCCTCCACCTCGCTCTCGTACACCCTCTTAGTCATTCTCTCGCTTTCCATACGTTCCATATGGCCGAACCATCTCAAGTTGTTCCTTTTCACACTTTCCAGCACATCTACCTCCACACCACACCTCCTTCTTACTTCCTCATTAGTCTGTCTATCCCTCCATATATATACATACATACAGTATATACATACATATGCTATCTACGAGTATTATTATGTAGGGAAGGATGCGTTGAAGGTAGAGGAATGGGATTGTGGCCGGATATGAAGCAGAAAATGTGAGAGAGATGGGGTAACATTATGCATTGTGAGAAGGATCTGTGGTGGAAAGTGGAGGAAGAGGAAGAGGAAGAGGAGGAGGAGGAGGAGGAGGAGGAGGAGGAGGAGGAGGAGGAGGAGGAGGAGGAGGAGGAGGAGGAGGAGGAGGAGGAGGAGGAGGAGGAGGAGGAGGAGGAGGAGGAGGAGGAGGAGGAGGAGGAGGAGGAGGAGGAGGAGGAGGAGGAGGAGGAGGAGGAGGAGGAGGAGGAGGAGGAGGGAGAGATGAGAGGCTGTGGTGTCGTCGTCGACGTAGCCCCCCCCCTCCCCCACGTCATGCTACTGAAGGGTGCTTGGGCAGTTGTGTGGGGATCTGGGGCTGGCATGATTTTTGTTTGCCCACCTCTGTTATCAGTATATAGGGCACATTACAGTACAGGACAGTTTTGAAGGGTGGCCAGTAGTTTGCAGTATAAATATAAAAAGGATACATTACTTACTTATTTCCATCAAATGGCATGTACTCAATAAACCGTACATCAATATCTTTGTGCCGAGTCAGTTCCACAAAGTTCACTAGTTCGTCTTCATTTTTCCCTCGCATAATAACACAGTTGATCTGAAATTAGAAAATAATTATTATTGAATTTGTATTTTTAAAATAATTGAACAGTATAACTACTGTACTACATTTAATATTAATTCACAAGGTAAAATGCAAAAACAGCGTCATACAAAATTAGATTGTTACCGATGGGGATTAAAAGCCCACTAACACGTACTAAGGAGCCAGTGTGGCTAAGCGGTACCGCACTTGACTCGTGCGTGGAGGGTCCTGGGTTCGTTCCCCGGCCAGAGCGCCTATGGTTTACTGACATACGGGAGTGGCTTTCCATACCTATAGTTGCACTGGCGGACATTAGAGGTGCGGTAGACCAGTGTCGCATGCACACATGTATATGCCAGCACCTGATCAGAATGGGTGAGCTGATTACATTGGTTACAGATTACAGTATACAGTATTCACATCCACAGCCACTCCAACGGTACAGTAACATTCACCATACACTTCACACAATACACACAACCTTACCAAGCCGGTCTAAGCCACCGTGGTGAGGCATAGACCATATTACCAGTCTCGCTAAGGCAGCCTCCCAGAAGCTGGGTGTGCTCAACCGCCTCAAGGGGTTCTTTACCCCTGCGCAGCTACTTGCTCTGTACAGGGGCACAGTGCGTCCTTGTATTGAGTACTGTATTGTTCACATGTGTGGGGAGGATCCTCTCACACCGCACTCCTAGATAAAGTAGAAAGGAAAGCCTTTCGTATCATTAACTCCCGTCCACTCACCAATTATCTCTCTCTTCGCCGCAATGTTGCATATCTCTCACTATTCTATCGCTACTACAATAATCAGTGTTCCTCGGAGCTTTCCCAGTGTATACCACCTCCTCTACGTAGGGTATGTAGTACCCGCCTTGCAACACAATCCCACCCCTACTCTGTGAAACTCTCCAACCCAAGAGTGAAATGCTATTCTCAGACTTTCTTCTATTCAACTGCTGAGCTCTGGAACTCTCTCCCAGAATCAGTCTTTCCCTCTTCCTATGACTTAAATTGCTTCAAACTCTGTGTGTCCAGGCATTTTAGCTCGAACATCCCTTGATTTCGGCCCTGTCACTCTTTGAAATCTGGGGGAGGCACTCGCTACAGGCAGTTATGCCTTTTGTCTCCCTCATTCACATAGAAAAAAAAAAAAAAAAATAGCTGTCATTGTCCCCTTGGGGATAGGCCAATCCTGCATTGGATCATAATAGGCTGATGATGATGATGAACATGTACTAAGCAACTTCGTGGATTCTACACTATAGCCATATCAGCATGTTGAGTATATATCAATCATCGCTTACACTGTGATCTATTAGTCGATATAAAATAACAACATAAGAAAACAAAAAATTTCTTTCTAAATATCAGCCCTAAGCCGCGTAAAATTGCCTAAAAGTAACAAAGATAAATACTGTATATAATATATAATTGAAATAGTTACCGTAATTTAGAAAAAGCAAACCTTAACTGGAGAGTATCCCAGATCAATAGCATGGTCAATGCCGGCCATTACACGGTCCCACCCCCGGCGCCGTGTGATCAACTCAAACTTCTGTGGGATGAGAGTGTCCAGGGAGACATTGAGGTGGGTCAGCCCGGCATTATGTAGCTCACTCAGGCGACGTTTTAACATCAGTCCGTTGGTAGTCATTCCTAGCTGCTTAATGCCCAAATTTGAGAGGGATTCTGCAAATATAAAGAACATATAAGAGCGTAACTATTAATGTTGATAGCTAGGAATAATGATAGCCAAAATACGCCACAAGCTTCAGAGGGTTAATGCAAAAATGACTTTACTGTAATCCTGTATCAATACTCCGCGGAGATAAACTACTGACCTACGATATAAGGCAGGTCCTTCCTAACCATGGGCTCTCCTCCAGTCAGCCTGATCTTGTCCACACCTTCCGATACAAACAGTCGGGCTGTTCGCACAATCTCTTCAGGAGTCAGGAGGCGTTCTTTTGGTGTTAACGTCACTCCCTCCTCAGGCATACAGTACTGGCCTGAAAATTGTCATTGATATACCGGTACTGTATGTTTAAAAAATAAATAAATAAATAAATAAATACAAAAATAAAGGAAAAGTGGGGATTGGGCCTGAGTATATAGATAGATAGATAGCTACTAGATAGATAGATAGATATATCCTGTCAAATATATAAGAATGACAGTAGGTCTACATAATAGATTATTTTTGCAATAATTAAGGTACTTCCCTAAACTAATTCATTTCATAGGATTCATATCTCTACAACTTCATACAGTACCTTAGTTTAATATTTGACTTTCAAGTTTTATTTCACACACACACATACACACACATACCTCTCAACATATTTACCAGATCCTGCAACTCCCACTTATTATCACTTATCAGAACTGTTTCGCCAGCAAACAGTAGCAAAGTAAAGATTTTGTGAGAATCTGTCTCTGATTCAAACATGAAGAATATCTGTGTGTGTAAGAGTGCTAGTATGCTAATGAAACAAAAAGTTTAAAATCAATCCGTAAAACAAAATTACTTCTTACCATACATGAGGATAATTATTCTTATACTGTACTTTATATTATATCTTTGCGCAGTGGCAGTATCGTAACCAATAGGGTCTTGCTGAGTACCGTGGATATTGCATTGTCATTGCTATAAGCTAAAAACAGTGTGCAAAATTGGTTAAAGTTTTTGCACCACACACATCTGCCATCCTGTGCGTGGTCTCTCCATGCATCTCGGTTGGGCTACCCCCAAAGGGTAGCCAAGTCGATCCCCACCTGCCCGCGGTGACCTTGCAGACACCACTTTCCATTTTTTTCTTTTCCATTTTAATTTTTTTCCATTGTGGTGGCACTGACGGGGACGGCGCTACCTGGGGTCTGTCCCAGGTAGTTATTTTCAAGTTTTTTTAAAACTAGGGTTTTCTTTTATTTTTAATCAGATACAAAATACAGGTGTTTTTGTTTTTAATTATTGGTTTCTTCCACTGAAATGGCAGCGGGCAAGCAGAGTTGTAGTTGTGGGAAGGTTGTGGGCAAGGCCAAATCGCTGGGCTGCTACTTGTGTGGTACCTATTTTCATGTTAACTGTATAAATGTTGATGATGAGGACCTCAGAGTACTTGCAAAGAAGAAACCTGGATTTAAATGGCATTGCACTGTTTGCGATACCACCCCCCTGGCTGCAAAGGATGCAGCAATTAGTCAGCAGACCTTGGATGACCTGACGGCTGCCCTAGTTGGTGAAGTGAAGACTGCCATTGTAAATGAAGTGAAGGGTGCCCTTGCTGCGGTGGCCGTGGAGATAGAGAGTATTGGTAACAGAATGGATATCCTTGAGACTAAAGTTGCTGCCCCCGACATTCCCTTGTTTGCCAAGATAGTTCAGCAAACATTTGAAGAGACCAAAAAGGAGCCGACCAAACGCACCACTGAGGTGGTAGATGGTGGAAAGAAAAAAAACTGTCTGGGACCATCAGGTCCTGGTAGTGAAGCCAAAAGACCGATCCTCCGAGCCAGTAAGCCCACCAGATACAAAGGCAATCGAGACTGCTTTGGCTTCGGTTCCGGTTAACAAGTTAACTAGAACTGATTCAGGTGTACTGGTGGTACGACTTCCATCCAAGAAAGCCAAAGAAGATGCAGGAAGGGCCATCAATCAGTGTTTGGGGGTGGACAGTGCCTTCAGTGTCTCCGAACCAAAGAAGATGATGCCAAAAATGACTCTGGTAGGCATTGCTAATGACGCTGAGGATAATGAGATCATTCCCAGCATCCTCAACAAGAACCCAAGAATAAAGTCCCTGGTCGACGATGGCTTAGCTATGAATTTGATATTCACTAAGCAAAAGAGTGATGCACACACAAAGACTGCGGTAGTAAAAATGTCACCTGAAATACGCTCTTCCATTGTGGATGATGGCAATTCTGTGTATGTTGGACTTGTGAGATGTCGTGCATACGATCGCTTCTGGGTAACACAATGTTACCATTGCCAGGGCTTTGGTCATACCAGTGACAGGTGTTATCGGAAAAATGAGGATCCAAAATGCAACTTCTGTGCCGGTACTCATAACTCAAAAGACTGCACCAACAAGACTTCCCCCAAATGTATAAATTGTATGAGCTCCACATCAGTTACGGAGCCGCCAAATCATTTCGCCTCAAGTAGAAATTGTCCTTTAATGACAGCTCAGAGAAATAAAGTTATTGAGAACACCAATTTTGTAGGTTCAAAAAAACTGAAAAATGCACATGGGAGCCGGTTGAAACTGGGTCTGTTGAATGTTCGTTCCTTGCGTAACAAAATGGATCATATTTGCGAGATCTTGGATGAACGTAACCTTGATGTATTATGTCTCACTGAGACCTGGTTGTTCGAGTCAGATCTGAATATTATCCAGGCGGCATTGCCTAAAAACCCATTCCATAATAAATGTTCCTAGGCCTAGGGGAGATCATCCGGGTGGTGGAGTGGCAGTTGTCTACTCCACATCTCTGGTGAATATCTTGCAAATAAGCCATAACCCAGCCCCTCTTTATTATGAACTGTTGGAAGTGGAAATAAAACTCCATCAACAAATTCTAAGAATGGCAGTTGTCTATAGGCCTGGCCATCGTGGCACAGATAGGGGTTTTATGGAAGAGTTTGGGCAGTTTCTCGAGGAATTTTCTGCTAAAACCGGAAGACTTTTGATATGTGGAGATTTTAATTACTGGGTTGACAGCCCTCATCTGAAGCCATTCTCTCCTGAGTTCCTTGAGTTGACTGATCAGAACAATTTTGTAAACCATGTGTCCCACCCAACTCATATCTTAGGACACACCCTTGACTTGGTTTTCTCTCCTGTGGGTTGTGGTGGTGTTCTGGATGTTGATGTTGAGAATGCTGACCCTAATACCTCTGATCATGCTTTGATTACTTTCAGCTTTGATTTCCCTAAGCCACTCACACATGAAAAAGTAATCAGATTTAGAAATTATAAAAATGCAGACCAAAATTTGGCTAGCAGTGAAGTAAAACAGTACTTGGGAAGTATTGATACTTCCAACCTTACTTCAGATGAGCTGGTGGAGGTACATGGAAATGCACTTAAATTAGTGTTCGATCATCACTGTCCAGAAGTAGAGAAGAAAATCATAGTACGAGATGATTCACCCTGGTATAGCACTCGAGTTAAATTTCTTAGAAGAGCGCGTAGAAGAGCTGAACGTGAATGGCGGAAAAATAAAACAGACTCTACATGGTTGCAATATCTGTCAGCCAGAAGAGCTGTGGTCCACACAATCAAAGATGAAAAGAAAGTGTATTATCAGGGAAAAGTTGACTCGTGTGGTAACGACCAGAGGAGGTTGGCTTCAATTGTAAACAGTTTACTTGGAAAAACAAGAGTCAGCTTAAGACCTTCTGTGCCCGATGCCGAGTTGGCTGCCAACTTTGTGGCATTTTTTGCTGGCAAGATAACTCGCATAAGACAGGAACTGGATGATGCTTCTGTTGGTGAAGAACTTTCAGTTGTACTCCAACCCCGACACATTCCTAATAATGTCCTCTCATCCTTTCACTCAGTAGAGGTGGACATGATCTCGTCCTACATAAGAAACCTCAATAAAACATTTTGCCCGTTGGATCCCATAAATGTTTCCAAGCTACCAAGAGTCTATGATCACACAGTTGAGTTTATTTCCAAAATAATTAATAAGTGCTTCTCTGAAGGTAGCTTCCCACATTCTGAAAAGCATGCACTACTCCGACCTACTCTAAAGAAACCTGGACTTGATGTTGAGAACATGTTGAACTATCGTCCTGTCTCCAACCTGTCCTTCATATCAAAGATATTAGAGCGTGCAATACTTGACCAATTACAACCACTACTTCAGCAGAATGAAACTATCCCAATTTTTCAGTCTGCTTACCGACAGCATCATTCAACTGAAACAGCATTGATTAGAGTACATAATGATCTAGTTGAGAACATTTGCAATGGTGTGGCCTCACTATTGGTCTTGCTTGATCTCTCTGCGGCCTTTGACACAGTGGATCACGAGTTGTTATTGAGTGATCTTTATGATTGTGGTGTGCGTGACTCCGCTCTCTTGCTTCTTGGGTCGTACTTGTCAGGTAGATCCCAGAGTGTGATGGTAAATCAAGTGGTCTCGGACTCGACACCCCTGCAGTATGGTGTTCCGCAGGGATCAGTTTTAGGTCCTATCCTATTTATAATTTATATTAGCAGTTTGTCTCTTCTGCTTTGTGCACATAATGTCACCTTTCACTTTTATGCAGATGACACCCAGATTTATGTGAGAATCACAAATATAGTTGATATACGGAGTAAGATGGAATTGTTGATGTCTGATATCAAGAAGTGGATGAGAGTGAGAAAACTTAAACTAAATGATGGTAAAACTGATATTCTCATCATCCGAGGAAATAGAAGAGCTGATGATATAGTAGGTGCCCTCTCCATCAATGTGGGTGGATCTCAGCTGCGACCGGCCAACTCTGTTCGAAATCTGGGTGTATATGTGAACTCCCGATTAGATTTCAAAGAGCATGTAAACCAGATAGTTAAAAGTTGTTACTTGCACATCAGAAATCTCTATTTGGTGAAGCCGTTTATAACCAGACGTTGCCTCCTGACGTTGGTTCACTCATTGGTCTTCTCTCGTGTTGATTATTGCAATGCCCTGTTGCTGGGTCTTCCAAATTATATTTTGAAGAAAGTTCAGTCTGTTCTTAACAGGGCCGCAAGACTAATTTTTGGTGTTCCACCTAGAACTCCTACTACATCTCTTCACATAGAACTGCACTGGCTGCCAGTCAGAGCAAGAATAGAATTTAAGTTGTGTTTGGTGACTTTTAAGGTTCTCAAATTTGGTGAGCCTAGGTACCTTGCGGAGCTGCTCAGGCGCCCACCGGCACACCATGGTGTAGTTGTGCGTCATGACAATGACCCTTTTCGTCTTGATGAACCAAGGGCTTTCCAGCAGTCTTCTTTCTTTGAGAGGTCATTCTCCTACATGGCTCCGAGGTTGTATAACAGGTTGCCGCTGTCCATGAGACAACTGAGTTCTGTTGAATGCTTCAAGAGACAACTTAAGACTTTTCTCTTTGAGAGAAGCTATGATCTTGAGAGAGGTGTCATGACAGATGGCTATAGAGTCTAGGCTATTTTGCCACTGCTAGTGATTGTTAAATGTGTGTTGTATATAAGCCTTCTTTTGATGCATTGATTTTTGTTCTTTTTTCTTTCTCTTTTCGAGCGCTAGTGAATTCTTCGGAAAAATTGGCGCTTATGAGAAATAAGTAACATGCTTATTATTATTATTATTATTATTATACTGTATGATGTACAGTATTGATCAGGAGATTTTCCTTGAGAGAATGACAAAAAGGGTGTATGAGAGAGAGATGGAAGAGCAGAGGGAAAGACAGACCGTGAGTGAGGCGGAGGAATGGAGATGTGAAGTATAAGAGTGAAAGTAATGCAGGGTGATAGGAGGCACTGGCTGATGGATAACAGAAGCATGGAGGCGATTCATTTATGGCCACCCTATTGGGGATCAAGGTGTCTCGCAATAGAGACAGACATAATGTATTGAGATAAAGTAAGAGATTTTGGTGGCTATAGGGTGCATAGTAACTGATTTTTAAGTGTTAACAGCTATTACCGTGTAGCGGGAGGAACTGTACTTATATCTCAATAATTAGGTAATGTTACAATATATTTTAACATTTTACATTCATAAATAGTCCACTAATATATTAGGTTAGGTTAGGTTAGGTTAAAGATATTGTTCAATGTTTTAGTAAATAGGCATCTGAAAAACAGTTCCTCCCGCTACACAGGATCTTACCGTAAAATATTTCCCTTATTATTGTTCCTGTTTCTTCAGGTTTCTATGGATTATTTGATCAACCTCAATGAGAAAAAAAAAAACAAAGAAAAAAGGATTAGCGATTTACCGATTGACTTGTGCATATCGGTAGTATGCGAGGTGAATATAGAAGGTTATCTGTAACTGAATCAAATATTTTTTGCATTAAAATAGTACCGTATTACACATAACACATTTATTTTGTAAGAGCAAGCTCAAATATATCTGACAGTAAAAATAGGCCACTGGCTGCTTCCAAATAATAAACAAATAAGCAAATTCACAAAGCACTAGAACTTTGACAAGATGTGCCTGATCGCCAACACACAAATGAACACATTGGACCTATTGGACTAGAGAATCTTTAACCCCAGTTCTGAAAGCTCCAACATATAAATACATTCATAATACTGATACTGTAATAGGAATGGTTATTAATACAATATTATATAACCTAACCATACCTGTATGGATAGACTAAAAACATACAGTAATTGCAAACTTACATCTGAAGTTGCATTTTTCTGTGAGAGATATTCTAAGGTAGGAATGTTGACGTCCAAATGTATCGGTGAGGAAGGTAGAAAATGGTAGGGGATCCTGAGCTCTAAGCCACTCCAGTCGAGATGCCTGCAACACACATAGTATAGTATCATACAGTTATATATCAGTACCGGTATAGTCGAGATACCTGCAACACACATAGTATAGTATCATACAGTTATATATCAGTACCGGTATAGATGCCTGCAACACACATAGTATAGTATCATACAGTTATATATCAGTACCGGTATAGTAAAATAAATAAACCACTTGTGCACAATACTGCATCTAATAACTCCAGTACAGCACTACTGTACAGACATTCTGAAATTACAGGAAAGAATATTAACTAACTATGGCTGTGGTACAGGTAATGGAACCTTTGAGTATTTATTTTCAGTACTGTAGTGTAGTTACAATTCACAAATACCAGTAGCTATAATAATGGTTACCCACTTCCAATAGTATTAACAGTTTTGGGTTTGCTACATTTAGTACAGTAATTTGTTTAGGCAATTACAGTACCTTACTTGATGCACACTGCAGCTCTGGGCTCGTGCTGAAGTGATCATCATGTCTCACTTGAAGCTTTCTGCCACTGGAGAAGCATGAGCCCTAAAGTGAAAAATATTGTAATTATTGGGAGTATTTAAGGGATGGATGTGGTGTCCGGGCTTACGGTCGTCATGTTTACATAGGTCTATCACCGCGGTTAAGTTCGCATCTATTTTGGCGGTGATTATATCGGTTATTTGCCCACTGCTGGTAATATATATGATGATGACAATATGTCATTGGGGGGGGGGGGGGGGGGGGGGCATTATTGTATCCAATGGCAGCCAAAATAGACGGGAACATGATCGCAAGCGTCCGACGCCGTCATGTTTACATGGTCGATTGCCGAGGTTAAGCTTGCGTCAATTTTGATGGCGAATTTTTGGTTATTTGCCCCCTGCTGGCAATATATATGATGATGACCATATGTCGTGGGGGGGGCCCCTCAACTATTGTTGGATCCCATGGCAGTCAAAATAGACAGGACCATGATCGCGAGCGTGCAAGTAGGCTAGTGTAAACATCCTCTGACTCTCACAGATGACAGATCCTTCCAAAATTGAACAAAATTGTCTAATGTTGTCCACAATGAAATAAATAGAAAGTCATGATAGTAATCCTTATTGAATAGGTTAAATACGGGTAGAATGTAAAGTTCGGGCGTACCGCCCGTCTTGTTTACACTACACGGAGCGGCAGCGGACGCTTGCCATCATGTTCCCGTCTATTTTAACTGCCGTGGGATACAACAATAGTTGAGGGCCTAGCCGGGAACATAACCTCGAGCCCACAATCTATGTAAACATGACGACCGTATGCCCGGATACTACAGTACTGTACATACTTCCCACATTTTTTTTAGAGGATTCACAAATTAGGGCCTAGGCCTAAAAATATCCCTATGATCAGGGAAAAAGGCTAAATAGTCAAATTTGAAATTAACAAAATGTAGGCCTAGCCTGAACAAAGCAACGATACGCCCACAAACAACTCTTTACTACAGTAGGCCTATCCATTTTTTTAAAAACTTTGGCAATTATTCATCATATAATACAGTAAAAGTCCAGTAATCCGAATAGCAGGGGACCGGGCCTCGTTCGGATTACTGGATTTTTCGGATTATTGGAATTTACCCCTATGAACCTGTGTATAAACCTCTGAAGTGCGCATGGGGGTAATTGGAAACGTCCCCCTGTGCTGACGTATTTGAGGTGTTTCCGTCACTAAAATATTCATTGTGCCATTAATAGCATTAATACTTATCCATATGCGCCTATTATGTTGATTATAAAGGTATTAACCTGAAACAACAATAAAACGAGTGAAAACAGCGTTTGGATGGTCAAAATCGGAGATATAGCCCGCGAGTTGTATAATGTATGGGTGAGGCAATCTGCTTTCCCGCCAATTTCCCCCAAGGCCACTGAGACACAGTCGATCGATACTCTCTCTCTCTCTTGCACTCGCTTGCCATCAGTGATGACAACACCCTGCTTGCAACTCGCTAATGTTAGCACGAAAATATACCTCAGAATAAGGGAATAACAGGGAAAATAGGTGATAACTGAAGGAGAGGAGGAAAGTGGGGAAGGAGGGGAGGTAGAGGACTGAGATTTTGCATGGCCCAGGGGCCAAAAAAAAAAAAAAAAAAAAAAAAATCGATGTCAAAAGTTGATTTTTTTTTTCACTCACTCATAAGAGTCTCCTCGCAGTGCGCCGGGGGAACTCTTATCTCCCCGCAGTGCGCCGGGGGAACTCTTATGAGTCTCCCCGCAGCTCCCGGGTTAATGGCCAGACGAAAACCTGAGCACAATATAGTCTATGCATATGCACTATATAACACTAAACAGTACTGTATATCCAATATGACACATAATGGTAAACTTTTAAAGTGATTTCATGAACATATGATATGTGTGTGTACCACTATGTGTTATTTGGGTGGGTTTTGGGTGGTGTAATGCTAATGCCTCAAAAAGGGGACTTTGGTACTTTTTGAAATTCGGACTATCGGGTGAATTCGGATTTGGCCTCATTTAAAAAAAATCGGACTATTGGGAGATTCCAATTATCGGTCGTCGGATTATCGGACTTTTACTGTATATAGGCTATAGGCTAAACGGTAGCATTCAAGGAGGCTACAGCAGGACTCTTCTTCTTCTTCTTGGGTGTGACAGGGATCTGCCTTGTATGGGCCGATCGGCATTTTGCAGACTCCCATTTTCTTATGTTTTTATGTTCTTACCTCTGACCTGGTATAAGCGGTGACTGGACGACTCGGCCCATGGGACAACTCGGCTCGGACACCTCGGCCACGACGGCGAGACAACTCGGCCCCATGTTTTGCTATGGGGCAATTTGACGAGACCAGTCAGGATTAGGATGGGGAGAGCTAAGTGGAGGGTTTATGGGCGAGTCCATGTATGCAGCACCAAATCCTGTCCTCTGCGTATGCGCGGCCTTTTCCCTAATATTTGTACAGTACTGTATTATGTTATTTAGGCTCAACTGTTAGGTTAATAATTATGTTAAGTTAAGTTAAGTTAAGATAATATAATAGTATAAAGGAAAACAAAATCGTGCCAAGGGGCCTAAGATTCTCACGCATGCGCAGAGGACAGGATTTGCAGGATTTGGTGCTGCATACATGGCCTCCCGTTTATGGCGTGTGTGTAATGTGGGCGAAATGTTCGTTTATTGTATAATTCTGTCATAGGCTAGTTTTCTCGATTCATAGATAAATCTACAGTTATACTACCCCTATTTTGTCACTATTCTGTTGGTACTAATGGGTTAATATTATTAGTAGTAGACTTAGTATGGTTTGATGATGCACGGAAATGTATATTTGACTTGAAATAGATACATTGAAGTATTACAAACCTTCGCGAACCCATAAACAGGGAACGTGAGCTGGGTTTAGACCGTCGCGCACCTATAAACAGGGAACGTGAGCTGGGTTTAGACCGTCGGCGAGACAGGATAGTTTTGGCTAATGTTAAAAATACTAAAATGCGACGGTCCTCTGTATTAAACAACACTGAATATCAAATAAAAAACAACAAATTACCTGAAAAACTTGTATCTGGTTGGTGATAAATTTGTATCAAAATAAGTTTTTTTTTCAGTTTCCGCGTCTGCTGAACCATCCAAAAAACACGCTAAAAGGCGTGTTTTGAAGGGGGGCGGTGGTGGGGGGGTAGTATAACTGTAGATTTACCGATTCATAATGTGTAGGTTAGGTTAGGTTAATTATGAGTTGTCTCGTAATTAACACGGGGCCGAGCTGTCTCGCCGTGGGCCGAGCTGTCCCGTGGGCCGAGTAGTCTAGCATTCGGTATAAGCTATCCTAGTGTTTACTAGCCTATACCCCTTTGAAAGGACATTAGCCTAACCTAACAAATCCTAGTATTATGGGTGGGGGCTGCCGCCCCCACACCCCCGCTATTTGACATCTTTGACAGATTTTTGGTGTATTTTTCTGTGAAAAGGGTATTTTTTCAATTTGTCGATAACGAAAATCCTCCATGCGGACTATAGGCTAGGCTAGGCCTAGGCTATGGAGAAAAATATGGCGAATCTGTTGGTGCCTATTTTCCCTAATAAATTGTTTCTAATAAGGCGGATGTAGTGTCCTTGAAGATTATCATATAAACTTCATAGGCTACCTGTGGAATCACAGCCATGTGTGGTTTTCTTAGCCTGTAGCCTAGACAATTTCTCTAGGATATAAAGCAGCTGAGGAACGTGCCACAATGGAATTATTAGGCCTAGCCTATTTAGGCCCTATGATTATGAAAATACAGTGGGAAGCTACCATACGTGGCCTCACTACAAGTTGGTTCACCGAGTACCACTTCATTAGAGGCAGCAGGGCCAGGGAGGAAGCAGCGGCAGTTCCTGTAGCTGAAGTCGTTGACCGAAATCTCCACAAGGTAACACAAGGTAAGGTAAGCGCTTGAACATAAACTTTCCTGCTATTAGCCTAGTTCATCCAAAAACAATCGGCCTTATTGAGCTATCCTTAGCTAGCTTAGCATGCGCTAGCTTTAAGAACTATTATTATTATTATTATAGACCTAGGCCTAGTCCTATAGCTAAGGTCTAGGCCTAGGCTTAGGCTACTAAAACAGTAACGAAATAATCATAATTACTATCCCATTCCCCAGTCTTGTCCTGGTGATCCCAAAGATGTGTGTGGCAAGGCTTGTCATGGCAGTGTGGCGTGGTAAACTGCAGACAATATCAAGTTTATCTGTCAAGGTGGCATGACTGGTGAGTGGCGATACTGGCGATCAGCTGAGAGGGAGGTGGAGGGGGAAGGGGGAGGGGAGGGGGGAGAAACAATACTGTACAAGGCCAAGGGAGGAAGGACAACCAGTATTACCAACAGTAACGATTATTGTTAAGCAAATCAGTTGAGGCAAATTCAAAAGTCGCTAGGTGGTATAAAATGCAGAATATAAGCCTAGGATGAGTATCAGGACAAAAATGGCTGTATCTTGAATATCGCTTAAAAATGGCTGATAATTCTGGCTTATCACAGGATCCCATGCGACAGCAATCTCGAAGAAAGAACCCCCTCCAAAGGCAAGAGGACGAGAAGCAAATAAATCCAATTGATGATAGATGCCGGGATTGCCAGACCATCCACTATTTTTAATATACGGCATCACAGAAAATGCCACACAACCAAGCCTCCGACGCATCAAAGAAAACGATGCTCCAAGCCTGGCTAACTAAAAAAAAAAAAGACTGGAAACTCAAAGAAATCTTAGGACTGTTTTCAACGTGACTGAGATCAATTATACACCAAGACTGGAAAGCAGTAGGCTAAACCCACAGACAGCACAAAACATACTGTTCATTATCCACTAAGGAAACGGCATCCATCTAGACTCTAGCTAGAGGAACAAAAAAATAAGTATATATATATTGGACCACAAACCCTACCACTCTCGCCAAACATCACCGAAACCTGCTGCCCTCGTTGCCAAGGTATTAACCGGACTCAAACTCCCGGACCTTCAGGAAAAAAAATACCACCACCAAGCCCTGGCAGCTGCTGTCCGTCGATGTGATGGGTCCCATTCCAGCCAATTCCAAGAAATACATAATAACCTTCATTGTCACTTATTCCAATTTTGTGATTGCCTGCCCAGCCAAAGAACTCAGCTATGGCAGTAACTGAAGCAATGATAAACTATATTTCCCGTCATTTGGCCTACCCCAAGCATTAGCGCAACTTACCCTCATCCCCTGAACTATAGGCTACAGTAGCCTATACGGCCCTATACTCCATCCACCCAACAACCCAGAATCATCCGACCATCCATACCCACCAGACTTGCACCACCATCCCAAACCTATCCTTCCAGTAGCCCCAGCACACCGCCTCAAACTAGATCATCCACAATCATCCCTCATAATTCGACCAGCTATTAATTTCTACCCCAAACCCTTCACCTCAACGTACCCCGTAACCTGCCTGCCTCAAATATCTCCAACCCCAAAACCTTTCACATCCACCACTCCCCCTCACACAAATACCACACCACTTCAACAAATTCTGAAACGCAACTGGTGAAACATACATACATACATACATAAAATTTTAAGACCGAGTGTTCCACACATAAGTGCAGTTTGTCTCTTGTCCTAATGGCGGCGTTCCAGGCAACCCTGTTAAGGGCTGCTTCACTTGTCAAGTTCTTTGATTTGAGATCGGCGCGTATAGTCCGATCCCAGGTCTTCCTCGGTCCACCCCTTGGTGCAGCTCCCTCCACAATCAAAGACCTGCATTTTTTCACCCAATTTTGTTCATCCATTCTCTCCACATGTCCATACCATCCCTGTCTACTTGTACGCATCACCTCGCTAATACTCTTTATACCTAAACGTCTCCTCAGCTCAACATTTGTTATTCTATCCTGTAGCCTGGCCCCACACATCCATCTCACCATTTTCATCTCATTACGCTCCATTCTGTTGACATCCTCTACTTTAACAGCCCATGTTTCTGAGGCATACGTCATTGCACTTCTAACACATGAGGCATACACCTTTCCCTTCAGGGGGAGAGGCATTCTTTTCATGGTCAGGATTGGCATCAATTCTCTGAACTTCCCCCAGCCACACCTAATTCTAGCAACAGTGGCAGCCTCGGCCCCACCACCGGCAGAGATGGTATCTCCTAGGTAACAAAACTTGTTCACCAGCTCCAAAGACTCATTTCCAAAATTCACAGCCACAGGATCATCACTTAACACAAGCTCGCCTTTGCACACTACGCACTCAAATTTCTCTATTTCTGACTTATCCTTCGGCAGGGGCCCCTTTACTCTACTACAGCGCTTACTCCCATCGTGTACCCAACATCGACAGATGCTACATTGAATTGAGTTAACGCCCACTCCCTTTCCACACACTGCACATGGGTATGCACCGCTCTTTTCCACATTGCCTCGTCTCAATCTACAATGCATAACCTTGGTTTTGTTAATATTGACTCTTAAACCCTAGCTCGCCATGCCCTCTCTCCACTCTCTAAATTTGGCCTCAGCATCCTGCATACTGTCAGCTATTAGGACTAAATCGTCTGCATAAAACAGTTCCAACGGGAGTCCGCCTCTAAAAACTCTAGACAGCGCCTCCAAGACCATAATAAAGAGGAGGGGGCTTAACACTGAACACGGACTGCGAACTCATCACTCAGTACACCCTTCACCCTCACCGCACTTCGCGAATCCTCATACATCTTCATTATCACACGCACCAGCCACTCTTCCACACCAAGTTTCCTCATAGCCCACTGCACAACATCTCTAGGCACCCTATCAAAGGCCTTCTCCAGGTCTACAAACACAAAGTAAAGATCCCTGCCTTTTAGTAAGTATCTTTCCTGTATCTGCCTTACTATGAAGATAGTATCGGTTGTACTACGTCCTGGCATAAAACCAAACTGCATATCATCAATAGAGATGAAAGTAAGTTAGTTAGTGAAAATAGGACTTCAGAGGCTATCAACCCTTCTGGATTATTAGGCCAGCACACTGTAAGTCAAGAATAGCGTCAGGACTGGAACCCCATTTTGGAGAATTCCAGTCCCTTGCAACTGGTGAAACACTTTACCTTTATGCCTCATGTTGCTTCAAACCCAAAGATAGAAGTAAATCCAAATGATAATTCCAGACCATAAACAGCTTCAAGCTGTTTTTCTATTTCTATCTATTTATTTCCATCTCTTATTTATGTGTTGGTAGAATATTATTTGGTGCACCACTAAGGGAGCATGTTTTACATGCTAGCTCCCAGTCGGGGACACTTCAACGACGTATAGCCTACAGACAAATTATACACATAACAAAGCCACTCCAACAGCATCCTCTCTCTCCATCACCCCTTGTCCCCTCTTAACACTCTTCAAAAAAGTAAATACGAGGTGCAGTTGTAAAGGCATATCCCTTAATACCTTCACCTGACCTGATGATAAGTATAGGATATGGACATACACGGACATTAACAAACCAGTATTACATATTTTAATATATTTGGTACAATATGGTTGAATCATATGCAATATCACATATACACCCTGTTCCATATAAGTAGGCCAACACTATTGAACATATACCTCTATAACTCACAAACGACTAGAGTAATCCAGCTAAAATTTCTACCATTTGGGAAGGGTCAGGTAGGGTCGAATAAGTGTGGAAATTTACAACCCATAATTATGCTCTAGCCCTTTTGAGTTATAGAGGCTAGAGTTTACGATATCTGGCCTATCTATTTTGAACAGGATATAATACACTCGGATACCATAGTCTCTAACCTACTCATAAATATTTGTGGACTTCACCTATTTCTAATTATGGAAGTATATCTCTGGAAACGAATTTATGATTACATGCAATTTTCTATACATCAACTAGCAAACTATAGATATAATATTTTTGAAAAGCAAGTTCTACCTAAAAATAAATCCAGATAGTTATAATTGCATACAGGAAAAAACATAGGGGGTCCACGAATTCTTATGAGTGGGCTATACAGACTATGGTAACCGAGTGTACAAACGTAAAATCAGGCTATTCTAGAAGACATAATTTGATCACATAATCCAGTATATAAAAATATAGGTATATAAATATGTGTTTGTACTAATCATGCACATATAAGATATAAGTTGAGGGGGGGTAGACAGGTCGGGGAGGCGAGAGGTCTTCAAGAATTAAGGGGAGATGGGTCGTTTTTCTGGTCCCCCTTTTTCTTCATGTTTACCCCTTTTAGTTTTCAGATTTGTAGACGTTTGGCCCATTAGTTTGGCGATTTTCAGACCTTTCACCCATGAAAGTATTTTTAATACCCTGTACCCGCAAAAATCCCACAACCACAAAACTACCAGAGTCGACGTCTGGGAGAAATGCTGGTTGAGAAGGTAATTTTAACCCTCCCGAAAATCTCTGGACCTGGCGGGGTTTTGAACTCTGGTCAATAGGATTACTAAGGCGTGCTAACCAGTGTACTACCTCGGACGCACAATAGGATAGCAATCTTAATTCTCCTTGAAAGAACCAGGTGATAGTCTTGTGGTAGCTGATTCACGTAGTGGGCTGAGGAGGGCGCGGAAACGCCTGGGACATCAAAGCCCCACCCGGGGCCTTGTGCCCCTTAACCCGGGAGCTGCGGGGAGACTCTTAAGAGTTCCTCCGGCGCACTGCGGGGAGACTCTTAAGAGTCAGAGAAAACAAAAATCAACTTTTGACATCGAAAAAAAAAAAAAAATTTATATTTTTTTTTTTTTTTTGGCCCCTGGGCCATGCAAAATCTCAGTCCTCTACCTCCCCTCCTTCCCCACTTTCCTCCTCTCCTTCAGTTATCACCTATTTTCCCTGTTATTCCCTTATTCTGAGGTATATTTTCGTGCTAACATTAGAAATCCGATTGGAGGGTGTGGTCATCACTGATAGCAAGCGAGTGCAAGAGAGAGAGAGAGAGTATCGATCGACTGTGTCTCAGTGGCCTTGGGGGAAATTGGCGGGAAAGCAGATTGCCTCACCCATACATTATACAACTCGCGGGCTATATCTCCGATTTTGACCATCCAAACGCTGTTTTCACTCGTTTTATTGTTGTTTCAGGTTAATACCTTTATAATCAACCCATAATAGGCGCATATGGATAAGTATTAATGCTATTAATGGCACAATGAATATTTTAGTGACGGAAACACCTCAAATACGTCAGCACAGGGGGACGTTTCCAATTACCCCCATGCGCACTTCAGAGGTTAACAATTATGAAGGGAAAGTTGAGGGGCAAAGGAAAAAGTGCGACGCTTTGGATCCCAGTCTGCCAACCTCTAGGTTGGCAGTAGAGAGGTCAATCCACGGAAGAGACGCCGTTACTTAAGATCTAGAAAATATATAAGTAAAAGGAACAGTCAGAGTAAGCTATGGGTATGGCAGAGATCGCTCAGCTCTCACTCTGATAAACCAGCTCATCACCCTATGCCTAGAACCCAAGCCTTTCGGCATCAGATGGGAAAGGCCCTAGAAAGCCACCTTTAGCGAGGGCATAGCTCCCCTATTTCAGGGGTTGGGAGAGGGAGGGTACATTCGGATGCCATAGTCTCTAGCCCATTCTTAATATTTCTTGGACTCCTTACGTTTTCTTTATGAAATTATTATTATCTGGATTGATCTTTGGATAGAACTTGCTTTTGAATAAATAGTATATATAGTTTTGTAGTTGACGTATAAAAAATTATATTCATCAATTTGTTTCCAGAGATAAACTTCCATAAATAGAAATAGGTGAAGTCTACGAATGTGTATGAGTGGGCCAGAGACTATGGCATCCTAGTGTACAATCAGGAAGATGTCTGTGATTGGTTGAGGGAGTAAAGGGTGGGAGGAGCATCTTTGTGTGTGTGTGTGTGTGTGTGTGTGTGTCCGTATGAATTATGGAGAAGAAGAAGAAGAAGAAGTATGGTGTGACGGTGTGATTAGACTCGTTTTCACCTCACATTTTCCACATAATGGGCCATCCAGCAAGTACTCTACCTGTCACATAGGTGCATGAATACCTAGTGTTCACACTCTGATAAAGGACATAGTAGTTTCTTAATGGAGTGTGTGAATTTACTCTAAATAAAGTGCCGTCGAAAAGTGATCACAACAACATGGCTCCCGAAGAGACAATCTCAAGCCAGGGACCAACTCACCCCTCCCAAGATGGACTTATTATCGATGAGCTACTGTGTTTCCTGACTAATAAATCCAATTTTCTGAGTACTGACGTGTTAACAAAATTGTGTGTTGAATTCTATGATGAGGAAGTGATTGTGTCCTCCAAGAATAGACTGTTTGAACTGTGTGCTGACGACAATAGTGACCGGAACAGGAAAAGACAGGGTCCCAACAAAAATAGTGAGAATATTAAAGACATAATTAAGCTGATTCTGGAAAAAGGTAATAATATACCCACATTTGTTGCCCATAACCTTGGTAAACTCCCACCCATCCAATTTGATCATGTTGACGTTACTGTGCTCCTTAGTGAGATCAAGAAAACTCAGTCAGAAGTTTCTAATCTGAGAAAGTGTTCCTCAGCCCAAAATGACTGTATGAAGGACTTATTGAGTGCAACTGGTGATCTGAGTAGTAGAGTGCTAGTGATTGAGGACTACAGCCAATCCCAAGGAAATTTAATATCTTCAGGTGGCTTTCCCTCAAATAGGCCTAGGCCTACTGCATCTGTAAATGACACTAATCCAGAGCCTATAAATACCACACCTGCAGTGTCCACTACCAGCCGCACTACATCAGATAGCGCCCCCTCCACTACACAGGAGACCACGGCCACATCCACAACTGTCCACGACACAACGATCAGAACCGACGGCGACGACTCCGATGAGACAACCCGAGGGAGGCCTAACTCCGTTGAAACCTTTGCCACAGGGGAAATTACTGATGCCACCACCAGCTGCTCCACACCAGGTGCCAGTGGCGCCTCCTCCATCACACAGGAAGCCACAGCCATAACGAGTAGAACCAACGAGACAACCCGAGGTAGGCCTAACATCAACGTAACTTCTGCCACTGAGGAAATTAATGAAGTCTACCCTGCAGTGAGGAGCGTCGGAAGCGGTACACCCGCTATAATGAGTATAGCAACACCTGGGGCCTATAATGTAGCTGTAAGTACAGGCAACGCGCAAGGCATCACTACAGCACTTGCGACGGGAAGGAGCTCGACGACAACCCCTATCGACAGGATCACAACGCCTCCACCCTCAGGTGATAAGGGGGAGGGTACTGTTCAAGGACAATGGTTTAGGGTACATTCCACCAAAGGTAAAACTCATCACATACCTGAGGGGGAACAGAGGCTGAATGGAGGTACCGGTACTGGTACCACAAACAATGTTAGGAATTCTATGGCTGTGCAAATTCAACCTAGGAACTTTATGCATCAGGGGATTAAGGGTAAAAATAAAAGTACGGGGATAAGTACAGTTAAAAAAGTGAAAAGATCACGCATAGCCAAAGTATTCGCGACAGGTTTTAAGCCAGGAGTGACGGCATCCGACTTGAAAGAATATCTCTCCAATAAACTCAGTCTTAGTATGGATGTTGAACCAATTATTCCCTGGTCTGATAGGCACACATATATTTCATTCAGAATAAACTGCGAGTGTCCAAATCCCGAGGTGTTTATGGATGAAGAACTTTGGCCAGAGGAAGCATCGGTGTACTGGTGGAGAGAACGTAGGGCACAGGTACCGGTATCAACAAATGAGGACTCTATAACTACGGTAACCCACCCTCCCAACAACTCTTAATCATGGATATAAAGTCTACTTCATCTCCCAACAATTTGCGTATTGCTACTTATAACTGTAGGGGGCTCCCTAAAACCAACAGAGGGCTTCTCCTACGCCCTGATGTAGTAGACGTATTTAATACCAGTGATATTGTGTGCCTGCAGGAGACTTGGTATTTTAAACAGGATTTGGGTAACCTCAGTACTATCTGTGATAATTTTCATGGGTTTGGGGTCTCAACAACCGATGCTATGGATGGTCTAGTAGCAGGTCACCCACCGGGAGGAGTAGCTATTTTGTGGAGGGACTCTTTAGACAGCCGGGTTAAACCACTTGTAACAAATTTACCATGGTGTACAGGTATAGAAATAGAAGATATCCAACGGAAAGTAGTTATTCTTAGTGTGTACTTGCCCTACCAATGTAATGAAAATGAAGAACAATACCTGGAATGCCTTGGAGAGCTAAGTGCTCTTTTACAAGAACTAAATACCACCTGCTACTCTGTAATAGGGGACTGGAATGCTAATCTGAAGGACATGAGTAACTCTCTGTTTGCTAGTCATATGACTAACTTCTGTGGTGAGCATGATCTAATTATCTCTTCTCAGCTCATGCTCCCTCATAGTAGTTACACATGTGTCAGTGCAGCATGGGGCTCAACGTCTTGGCTAGATCATACCGTAGCTAGTGCTGATTTCCATGATATGATAACAAATATGGAAATTCAGTATACATATACAGATGAAGATCATATCCCATTGACCTTAACAGCTAGTTTGGAAAGAGCGCCAGAATTAACCCAGTCAAACAATAGTGTAAATCCAAAACTGCCATGGGGCGGGCTTGACGAGGAGGAGTGTGAGCAATTTTGCACTTTAACACACACTCTCCTTTCTGAGCTTGATCCTGGCAGTGAGGATGCCATTACCTGTGAAGACCCCAATTGTGTTAATGCTAGTCATCGAGAAGAAGTCAGCAAGCTGTACAATAATATTATATCTTGTCTTACTAAGGCTAGTGACATAGTATTTCACAAGCATAACAAAAATTACTCTTTTAACAAACCTGGGTGGAATGACCATGTTTCAGAACTATACCAGGCATCCCGAGATGCTCGTAGTGTATGGCTGGATCATAACAAACCGAGACAGGGACCCATTTTTGACATGTTCACCAGACTAAAGGCTAGATGCAAGTATGCAATCAGATATATAAAAAACAATGAAAATGTATTAAGAAGAGAAGCATTGGCCAAAAACTTTGCTAGCAAAGACACATTGGCCTTCTGGAAGGATATTAAAAAAATGCAAAATAGCTGCACACCTCTACCCGTTAGTGTAGATGGGATCTCTGGTACTAATAACATAGCCAATCTTTGGAAAACACATTACCAAACTTTGTTTAACTCTGTTGGGCACCAAGGAAATACCATTGCTGCTACAACAGAGTGTAACAAAGAAGAAAAATATGACACAATTAAAGTTACAAGTGAAAAAATCAAGGCTGCAATAAGTAGGCTAGATGCTAACAAATCCTGTGGTTTTGATGGTATATATGCTGAACATTTGAAGTACTCCTCCACTCTCCTCTTGGAGAAACTCAGCAGTTGCTTTACCAGCTTTCTAATCCATGGTTTCCTACCAGAATCTATGATGTCCGTTACCTTGATACCAGTAATTAAAGACAAGGCTGGCAAAATTACATCAAAAGACAACTATAGACCTATTGCCCTTGCCAGTATTGTAAGTAAGATACTAGAGTTAATCATTTTAGACAGAATCTCAGTGTATATCTCAACTAATAGTAATCAATTTGGTTTTAAAAAGAATCATGGTACGGACCAGTGCATCTACACTCTGAAGGAGCTAGTGGATGGGTACATCAAAATGAACAGCTCTATTTTTGCATGCTTTCTTGATGCTAGTAAGGCATTTGACAGAGTCTGCCACAATATCCTGTTTGATAAATTAGCAACAAGGGGAGTGCCATCCTATATACTGAGAATCTTGAAGTACTGGTACGCCAATCAAACATTTAATGTAAGATGGGGTAACATTATTTCGGATTCCTTTACAGTAACCAATGGAGTGAGACAGGGTAGTATTCTCTCACCTTACTTATTCAATGTATATATGGATGAATTAAGTGATAAATTGAATAAAGAGCAGATTGGATGTTATGGTGGGAATAAAATCATCAACCATCTCATGTATGCTGATGATCTGGTCATTATTGCACCGTCTTCTGCGGGTCTGAGCAAACTTCTTGATATATGTGAATCTTTTGGTAGTAAACATTGTGTTAAATTCAACCCACTGAAAAGTGCTGTTCTTATATTTAGATCAAAATTACTGTATAAAAGTAAACTGCCAAATTTCTCACTCAATAATCAAATTATTCAAGAAGTAAACAAAATAAAATACCTGGGACACATTATCTCAAACGATTGCTCAGATGATGCAGATATCGGCCGTCAGCGCAGACAGCTATATTTACGTGGTAACACCATCTTGAGAAAATTCCACATGTGTAATTGGGAAACTAAAGTAACTTTGTTCCGGACATATTGTTCCTCTATGTACACGGCCCATTTGTGGTGGAAGTATAAGAGAGCCACCATAAATGGTCTGTGTACATCCTATCCTAATATACTCAAGATGTTCATTGGTCTCTCTAAATATGAAAGCACTAGTATGGTGTGCACACTGTTGGATGTGCAGTGCTGTCGGGCTGTCATCAGGAGACTGGTGTACAGCTTTTCGCAGCGACTGCAATCCTCCAGTAACACGCTGATTGTAGCTCTTTGGTCTAGTGATCATATCTATGAATCCCGTATTATATCTCACTGGCAGAAGCTGCTGCACACATAGTATGTACTGTAATGTAATATATAGGTCTAATTGAACTATGAGCAATGATCTGTGCAATAGGTGTTAACCAACATTGAGCAATAGCCTTAGTTAGCCTATCTGTGTTATATTGTGACAAAATGTGATATGTGCTCTATTCTGTAAATAGGCCTACTGTATTTTTTATTTTATTGTGTCTTTATTAATATATCTTTGTGTATAATTATTATCTGTGCTCTGACGAGAAGTGTATGTGATATGGACCATTAGGTCGTACTGTATTTATACTGTATCTATCTTATGTGTCTGGAATAAAGAATTATTATTATTATTATTATTATTATTATGGTAACAGGGATGGTCATATCAAATATATATATATATATATATATAAATTATACTTAACGAACAATAATTATAATCATATTATTAAAGCTATCAATACGTCCATCATCATAATTATTTAGGGGGGTAACCTGCTTCCTTTTGTCTCTCTGGGTTGTATCCATTCGGCCACATTCAGCCTACTGTTTTAACATGTTTATCCCCATCCAGGTGTCAAATTATACCTGGCGAGAGATAACGAGCCACCATATTTTGGATGTGTTACGACACATGGATGGGGATAAACGTCTTAAATGAGTAGGCTGAACGGGGCTGAATGGATACAACCAAGAGAAAACAAGCCGGTCACCCCCCTTAATACAAATAACACCCACCACACTCGTAATCATAACAGAAGTTCAGCTTAACCCTTTCAAGATCACATTACGCATTTCTGGCTATTATTAGACGATATTACACAGCTTAGGAAAGGCATATGGAAGTTAGAGTAGTTGGAATATAGAACACAACAAATATATGGAAGTTAGAGGGTTACTTGACCACTTGCGAGTTATGGTCCATAAGGAAGGTGCAGCTGTGGCCGTCAATAATTATCAGAATTATCAGCTAAAATACGGTCATTATAAATTTATAAATACATAAAATACGGTCATTATACATTTATAAATACATAAAATACGGTCATTATAAATTTATAAATACATAAAACTAAATTAATTATACTTTTTATCCATCAGAAACCCATATTATTATTGCATTTCTCTTTAATATCGACGTTCACGCCTCCAACTTTCTTATAGCCTGAAACTCGCAAGTGGTCAATTGAGGTAGTCTTAACCCATATAGTTCCCACAGATCTTTCCTAAACTGTCTACAATCGTCTAATGACAGCCAGACTATACCTTCATAATGCGTCCTAGTCTTACAAAGGGTTAAGGGGAGATTTTCACTTGAGAGGGTATATATTTTCTGGACCCCCGTTTCCCACATGTTGAGCCCCATTATTTTTAATATTTTAAGATGGTTGCCTTATTAGTTTGGCAATTTAAGACCTTTCGCCCCATTTGTCAATTTAAGACCTTTCGTGCCATTTAAGTGTCGATCTTTTCCTGGCAAACGATAGCGAGCCTGTAAATTAGGAGGCATGGGCCTTCGGCCGAGACATTTTTCTACCGAAAAATATACACATACAGTATATCTCTAAGAGGGGGTATATATCTCAAAGAGGGGGTATATATCTCAAAGAGGGGGGTATATATCTCAAAGAGGGGGTATATATCTCAAAGAGGGGGTATATATCTCAAAGAGGGGGTATATATCTCAAAGAGGGGGTATATATCTCAAAGAGGGGGGTATATATCTCAAAGAGGGGGTATATATCTCAAAGAGGGGGTATAT
Source organism: Paralithodes platypus (assembly GCA_032716605.1). NCBI lineage: Eukaryota > Metazoa > Arthropoda > Malacostraca > Decapoda > Lithodidae > Paralithodes > Paralithodes platypus. The sequence continues at coordinate 41,203,480 of CM064482.1, read as the reverse complement.
ATCTCAAAGAGGGGGTATATATCTCAAAGAGGGGGGTATATATCTCAAAGAGGGGGTATATATCTCAAAGAGGGGGTATATATCTCAAAGAGGGGGGTATATATCTCAAAGAGGGGGGTATATATCTCAAAGAGGGGGTATATATCTCAAAGAGGGGGGTATATATCTCAAAGAGGGTATATATCTCAAAGAGGGGGGTATATATCTCAGAGGGGGTATATATCTCAAAGAGGGGGGTATATATCTCAAAGAGGGGGTATATATCTCAAAGAGGGGGGTATATATCTCAAAGAGGGGGGTATATATCTCAAAGAGGGGGTATATATCTCAAAGAGGGGGTATATATCTCAAAGAGGGGGTATATATCTCAAAGAGGGGGTATATTTGTTAAGCTTGATGAAGGTCTAGGGAGCAAACTAGAAACCTCCCCTTAAATAGTCGCTTTGCCTTACACTTTGACGATACTTAAGGAACAAAGTGTTAATTGGATGGCATGTTTATCCTTGATCTCATTTTGCCGTAACTTAAGGCATCTCTGAGTATCCGTACCCAGGCTCATGAGTATAAGGCACAGTAACTTAAGGCATCTCTGAGTATCCGTACCCAGGCTCATGAGTATAAGGCACAGTAACTTAAGGCATCTCTGAGTATCCGTACCCAGGCTCATGAGTATAAGGCACAGTAACTTAAGGCATCTCTGAGTATCTGTACCCAGGCCCATGATTATAAGGCACCATAACTTAAGGCATCTCTGAGTATCTGTACCCAGGCTCATGAGTATAAGGCACAGTAACTTAAGGCATCTCTGAGTATCTGTACCCAGGCCCATGATTATAAGGCACCATCGACAAGGAGAGGCAAGTCCTTCTCAATTGTTGGGGACTCCATGGTCAGACACTTGGCTAGGTCCACCTGTACTGATATTAGGAAGCTTGTCTGTCTGCCTGGTGCCGGGGTTGGGAAGGTGTTAGAGGACATTGATTACATCATGAAAGATATTGGAGATAGCCCCATTATCTGTCTCAGTACAGGGAGCAATGATGTTGGTAAAGGTAGGACGGAAGTACTGCTTCGGCAGTACAGGGAGGTGTTAGATAAAGTTAGGAGGAAGGGAGGCATACCTGTAGTACACAGTATCTTGCCACGGAGAGGGGTCAGCAAGGAATGGTCATCTAGGGCAATTGGTATCAATTGTCGGCTGGAAAAATACTGTAATGCAAATGAAATACCATTCCTTGATAACTGGACCCGTTTCTATGGTAAAAATCAGTTGTACGCACAGGACGGGGTTCATCTTTCTCGGCTAGGGGTGGCAAATTTAGCTAGGTCAATAGATAGGATTGTCGCGGGGTTTCGCTGAAAATAAAGCCTGAGAATATGAGTAAGAATAATTGTCTAGATAGGGTAAATTGCCGTACTGGTACATCAGATAGGAATAAAAAATATCAGTCACAGGATTTTAATTGTACTGCTAGTAGAAATATTAAAGGTGTAACAGAAGATGGGAATTCAGTTAGAAATAAAGGTAAATCCGATACCAGTAAAATAAATTCATTGCGATTATATTATACAAACTGTAGGAGTTTATGTAACAAAATGGATGAACTTAGAGCACTTGTTAGCAACGAAAATATAGACATTATAGCACTGACTGAAACATGGATTAATACAGAATCAAGACATTTTTTAGCAGAATTCCATATACCAGGATATAGTTTGTTTAAACGCGACCGAACAAGTAGGAGGGGCGGCGGAATAGCAGTGTTTGTCAGGAGTTCTTTAAAAAGCTGTATTAAATCAGGTATTAGACTAAATACTGATAACGAAAGTGTTTGGGTTGAGGTTAGCGAAGGTAGTGAGACCATAATTATTGGAGTTATTTATAGACCACCAAATATGAGTAGAAACGAAGGTACAGCTTTATGGCAGGAAGTGAAAATAGCATCAAGATTTAGCAATGTGTGTATTATGGGGGATTTTAATTTTCCGAATATTGATTGGCAGCATCAAATCGGCGACTCAGATTCAAAAGAGTTTATTGAGGCGGTACAGGATAGTTTTTTATTTCAATTCATAGACTCGCCTACTAGAGGTAATAATATCCTCGATTTAGTTCTCAGTAATAATGAACAAATGATAAATAATGTAGAGATAGGAGACCAACTAGGAAATAGTGATCATAAAGCAATTTATTTTAACATACAATGGACAGGAAAGGCTAAAGAGAATACGACACTTATCCCAGATTTCAGAAAAGCCAATTATGGTGGATTAAGACGAGCCTTAAGAGTCGATCCTATGGTTAAACTATTAAGTGGACCCAGGTGCGCTAATGAACATACTCTCTCTCAGATACCTGTCTTAACTCAGGATAATTTGACAGCTACATATAATAATTTTATTTCTTCACTCCACAATGCGCCAAATTAATATATCCCCAAAAGAAAATTTAGATCAACACAGAACCAACCCAAATGGATGAATAATAGACTATTAGACCTTCTAGGAAAAAAGAGAGGAATATATCGAAAAATAAAGAAAGGCGAAATTCACCTACTTGCTTACTATCAGAATCTATCAAGAGAGGTTAAAAAATGTATAAGGACAGACAAAAGAAATTATGAAATCAGGATAGCCAATGACTCAAAAAATAACCCTAAGGCTTTTTACCAGCTATATAAATCTAAAGTTAGAGATAAAATAGGCCCCCTTAAAACTTCGATAGGAGAAATGACAGAAAATGATTTAGAAATGTGCAGTACATTAAATAGTCAGTTTCTATCCGTTTTCACTAATGAAAATTTGGCACAGATTCCAGAAGTCCGTAAGGTATATAGCGATAGTATAGAAAATAGGTTAAGTACGGTTACTATAAGTAGAAATGATGTGCTTAAGGAAATTGACAGACTGAAACCTCAGAAATCGCCTGGTCCCGATGAGGTATATGCCAGAGTATTAAAAGAATGCAGAGATGAGTTAAGTTACCCATTAACATTTCTTTTTAACAATTCATTAGAAACGGGTATAGTTCCAGAAGCTTGGAAGCTTGCAAATGTAGTTCCGATTTTCAAAAAAGGTGATAAATCAATAGCATCCAATTACCGTCCCATTAGTCTCACTTCAATCATAGGAAAGCTACTAGAGTCAATTATTGCTAGGAAAATGAGAAACCACTTAGAAACATTTAACTTAATCAATTCTTCTCAGCATGGATTCACTCAGGGACGTTCTTGCCTTACTAATTTGCTTAGTTTTTTCTCAGAGGTATATGAAGCAGTAGATAATGACAAGGCATACGATATTATATATTTAGATTTCAGTAAAGCTTTCGACAGAGTCCCTCATGAGAGATTGATGAGAAAGGTTGAGGCACATGGAATAGGTGGGGCGTTGTTGGGATGGATTAGGTCATGGCTAATTGGTAGGAAACAGAGAGTCAGCATAAATGGTACCAAGTCAGAGTGGGGAGCAGTCAAAAGTGGTGTCCCCCAGGGATCGGTATTAGGTCCCCTGTTGTTTCTTATATACATAAATGACCTAGATTTAGGTATAACTAGTAGGATAAGTAAATTCGCAGACGATACTAAAATGGGGAGATCAATTGATTCAGATAGCGATATAGAGTGCCTCCAAAGGGATCTAGATACCTTACATGAATGGTCAGTAAATTGGCAGATGAAGTTTAACATTGACAAATGCAAGGTATTAAAGATAGGGAAGATGCAAACAAATGTTAAATATAAACTAGCTAATTTAGAATTAGAAAATTCAGACTGCGAGAAAGATCTAGGTGTGTTTGTTAGCAATGATTTGAAGCCTAGAAAACAGTGTATAGGCGTTCGTAATAAGGCAAACAGGATTCTCGGGTTCATCTCTAGGAGTGTGAGTAACAGAACTGCTGATGTTATCTTAAAACTTTACTTGTCATTAGTGAGACCCCATATGGATTATGCTGTCCAATTTTGGTGTCCTTATTACAGAATGGACATAGATTCATTGGAGAGAGTACAGCGTAGAATGACAAAAATGATCCATAATATTAGAAATCTTTCGTATGAAGAAAGGTTGAAGAAATTAGGTTTACATTCGTGAGAGAGACGCAGAGTTAGAGGGGATATGATAGAGGTGTTCAAGTGGGTTAGTGGGATTAACAAAGGGGACATGGCAAATGTACTAAAGCTCAGTGATAGCGAAAGAACTCGTACCAATGGTTTCAAATTAGATAAATTTCGTTTCAGAAAAGATATAGGCAAGTATTGGTTTGGTAACAGAGTTGTAGATGGGTGGAATGGACTACCAAGTGCTATAGTGGGATCTAAAACTGTAGGGAGCTTTAAGATAAAATTGGATAAGCATATGGACGAGAAGGGTTGGGTGTGAAGGGGGATCAGCCGGGTTGGGCCAATCAGCGCTCTGCAGACCCCCATAATCCTGCGTTAATCTCTAACCGTTTTGGTAAGATGATCCTCAGGGTATTAGAGTGTTGAGCCTATAATTGAGCTTTGTAATTGATTTGGGGTTGTGTGGGACAGGGATCTGCCTTGCTTAGGCCAATCGGCTTTCTGCAGACTCCCATTTTCTTATGTTCTTATGTTAACTTAAGGCATCTCTGAGTATCCGTACCCAGGCTCATGAGTATAAGGCACAGTAACTTAAGGCATCTCTGAGTATCTGTACCCAGGCCCATGATTATAAGGCACCATAACTTAAGGCATCTCTGAGTATCTGTACCCAGGCTCATGAGTATAAGGCACAGTAACTTAAGGCATCTCTGAGTATCTGTACCCAGGCTCATGAGTATAAGGCACAGTAACTTAAGGCATCTCTGAGTATCTGTACCCAGGCTCATGAGTATAAGGCACAGTAACTTAAGGCATCTCTGAGTATCTGTACCCAGGCTCATGATTATAAGGCACCATAACTTAAGGCATCTCTGAGTATCTGTACCCAGGCCCATGAGTATAAGGCACAGTAACTTAAGGCATCTCTGAGTATCTGTACCCAGGCCCCAGTGAGTATCTGTACCCATGAGTATAAGGCACAGTAACTTAAGGCATCTCTGAGTATCTGTACCCAGGCTCATGAGTATAAGGCACAGTAACTTAAGGCATTTCTGAATATAAGGCACAGTAAATTAACCCCTTCAGCATGATGATGTAATTATAATCATGTTTTGGCTATAATTAGACGATTTTATTTGGTATATAAGTTACCCGAAGGACTCAAGAGGGTAAACATGATCTTAATCCTTTCCCTGCGGGAGACATTCCCGAAAGCCATGGCAATTTACAGCAATGTACAGGCTTTTAAAGCCTCTTAAAGCCTGTCAAATTGAGTGCAAGGGAGCGGGAGCGCGACAGGCCACACGTCCTTCTCCCAGCCAGGCGGCCATGGCACTGAAGGCTCTTAGTCAGAGTCTCGCTAGATATACAGTGCTGCCAAAGGCAAATGTAGCGAGACATTAGCGAGAATTGCTAATTTTAGCGAATGTCTATGGTAGCGCTGCGGGTGAACCCTGCGAGCTACGAAGCTCATTTAGTGTCATTTTGAAGCTATTTTCTTCTAGTTTTCGGCTGAATACATTTCATTTCATTCGGACACTTGCCTAATCAATCAGCAGTGCCTGAATGAGCCCTAATATGGCGGAAATATGCTAGCAGAGAAAGGGTTAATAAACCCCCTCAATAACATATGTCCTTTTTAATCTGCATTATATCGTCTATGTTTTTGCCAGAATAAAAGGCAAAAAAGTGTCATCGTGCTGAAGGGGTTAAGGCATCTTTGGGTATTCAGGCCCGTGATAAAATGACGGAGCGTCTAGAGGAACTTGACGGTGACCACGGCGCATTGGTCGTCGGGTGCGGCAGCGAAGGGCCGGGTGCCGTCGGAGGCTACCCACGTGTTAACCTTCACGTCGTGCAGCACCTTGTAGGACAGCAGATCATCACACACTTGCTACAATAGGGGGAAAATGGATTGTTAAAGCATCAAGAAGAAAAATGTAATAAGGAAGGTTAATAAAAAACTAAAAATAAATAGACAGAGTTTAGTTGAATCTGAGTTTGGACAGAAACAAGGTGCTCAGTCATTGTAATACGTTTACATAATTGTACGTTAACCCCTACTGTACCGTAGGGTACAGTAATAAAAGTCCCCCCCAGTCCCAAGCAATGTGGCTAAAATGGCAAGATAGAACAACCTCCCACCTCAAAAGATGAAGTAATACTGGCTCTCCCAGCCTGCAGAGGGTTGGATATAAGCTAAGAAGTGTTGCCAACTTTAGAGCAGTGCTAAAATGGTCGTGGTACCAGGCACTGCCTGATACTGGCAGTTACAAGGAAATTACATTACTGACGGCTCCCTGCCGTCACTGGTACAGAAGGGGTTAATTGTATTTGGTTTGGCTCTAGCCCTTTGTGAGTTACAGAGGATAGGGTTCACAATTTCTGGACTACCTATTTGGAACAGGGTATATTTGAGAGCTATTGATTGAAATGGTTAACTGGTTGAGTTGTCCGGTGACCCTCCAAGTAAAACCCACTTACCTGAGTTAGCGGGGAGGTGTTGGTGGTAAACACAGCTTTGAACCTTTTCTGGCTGGCTATCTTCAAATTCTCCTCCTCCATTCGCTGAAAATATTAGGAAACGTAATTAACCCTTTCTGTACCGGCGACATCTTTTATATTTGATTTCAGCTACATTTAGACGATTATATAACGCTTAGGAAAGATATATGGTAGTCATTGGATATTTATATCTATATTTCCCGAAAGATGTCCGATATTACTTCACTGAGTTGATGTGATATAGATGGCTTAATAGAACATAGTAAAACACATTGTTTTTCATGTTATGTATCTTTGGAACTCCGAGGCTTAACCCTTCCTCTGCGGGCATATTTCCGCCATATTGTACCCCTTCATATAGCCCTCCAACACACACAGACACCACCTCCCTCCCACACACACACATACCCCCTCATACAACTCAGGAACACACACATACACCCACCCTCTCTCTCCATATAACCCACCTGTATAAGAACCACATTCTCAGCTGGTTCCAAAGTCAGCAAGGTCCCCATCATGAAGCTGTGGAGGACGCTACCCACCTCCTCCGGTAACTGGCTCCTGAAAACCAATACAACAATACCACATTAATACAAGTTCAATACAGCATCAATACAAGTTCAATACAACATCAATACAAGGTTCATACAACATCAATACTACAGCAATACAAGTTCCATACAGCATCAACACAAGGTTCATACAACATCAATACTACATCAATACAAGTTATATTCATAATTTGTCATGGGAATGAGAAATTCCGAAGGATGTGATTATAGACTGTGGTCGTAATATTCAAAACTTGTCAGTATAATTTGAACTTATCTCAGTTAGAAGCGGGAAATCCAGAATAATACGTAGATAAAGTACCTGAATATAAAGGTTCATGAAATAAAGTCAGCGTTCATGATTAACTATCGAGTTAATTCAACCCTCTTAGTATAATATTTGTATTTTATGCAACAACAATATTAATGTTAATACTAATAATAATAATACAGATACTAATGATAACACTACTACTGCTGCTGCTACTACTACTACTACTACTACTACTACTACTGTACTACTACTAATAATAACCAACATAATTATAAAGACAAACCTTCCCAGTATTGCAAACTACCTGTATGGCTCGTTATGAAAACTGGTTCGATACTGGCCTAGGTATTGTCAGGCAATGTCAAATAAATAAATACATAAATACACAAAATACTACTACTACTACTACTACTAATAATAATAATAATAATTGTATGTACAGTATATTATATGTATATACTCAGGCCCAATCCCCACTTTTCCTATTTTTGTTTTACACTACTGTCTTACCTGGACGGAGCTTCACAGTCTTCCAAAAAGCTCAGTATATAGTCGATTTTCTTGGAGGCGTTGTGAACGGTGGGTTCGTCTCGTAGGTCAGTATTGAGGGCGCACGCTACCACCTCCCCCGTGCCCTCTCTCGTCAACACAAAACTGTTCATGGGAAACCTTTATTATTAACGTCAAGGGGGTATTTATTCTGGACCCTCTTCTCCCTCATGCTTAGCCCCATTAGTTATGAGAGCTTAAGCCTTTCACTGCGGCCAAAGTAAATATACGTCCTATCTAAAAAAAGGCAAAAGGCCTACACTGCAGCTGACGTACATATACGCCCAGCTTGTTGCCAGACGCTTCCAGGAGGTTCTAAGCTTGCCACCCGGTGTGCTTATATCAGTATGCTTAGTGCATTGGTTGAGGGAGGGTGTGTGTACAAAGAAGAGGTGTCTTGGAAGTTGAATTTCAATGCAAACGGGGCCATTTTCTCCATGTAATTGTGACAGCTATATACCAGGTACAAATATGAGGTTCATTTCATCTTCATATCAACAACTCATACTGTCTTGTAAACACAAAACATGATAAAATAACTTTAGGCCTAAAATTCATCTTGTTATCGCAAGTGAAAGTGAAGAAGAAAATCGTAAATTTTTACTCACAAGTGTAAAGTGGGGGTCTGCTTTCCTCGACGAAACAAGCAAAGTATTGTTCAATATTTCTCTGTGGTGTGAGGTGGTAGGGAGGGTTTGGTTACTGTAATAGGGAGAATTTGACCCAATGTTTTCATTGGAGCTTGTTCCAATTTGCTCGGGACTATGGATATGGCGCTAGGGCGACGTATACTGAGCGGAACCAGCGGAAAAAACAGCCGCCTGGGCGTATTCGTCCCTATAGAAGCAGCCACAATAAAAGGGTTAAAGGGAGACTTTCACTTACTTTCATCTTGACTTATCCGAGTTGACTTTCAATGTGTAAACGAATGGGAGGTTTGTGTGTGTGTGTGTTGTTCCTAACCTGTATTGTTCTTGTACCATCACATCATACATCGACTCCAGCATGACATTGTACTCCCAGGGTTCAGTGAGTGTGTGTGTATTCACTTGCTTGCTTGTTCGTCAAGGGGAATCCACGCAATGCGAGCTAAGCTCTTTATTATCGCGCCTCCTTAACTGGGAATGTATTGCGTGAAATGCATGTTAAGTGTTTATGTATCGTTGGAATGGCTGTGGATGTGTGTGTAGTCTGTATTTTAGCCGATTGGCGACATCTGGAAACGAAGGCTTAGGGTTAATCTGTACGGTACCATTCTCACTACGGTACCAGTCTCACCCAAAGGCTTAGATTGACCAGTAGCTTAGGTTGACCAGTACGATACCCATCTCACCTTGTAACCGATCACCAACCCCAGATGGGACGTCACAACTTCGTCCACTTACACCAGGTTCCTATTTATACTGCTAGGTGAACAGAGGCTACACCGTTAAGAGACTTGCCCAAATGTCTCTTCCCCGCCCGTGTCTCGAACCCGGGACCTTCTGGTTGTGAGCCAGACGCGCTATCAGTTACGCCACGGGGAGGTGTGTGTGTGTGTGTGTGTGTGTGAGAGACAGATAGAGGGAGAGTGCGTGTGTTGCGGTGTGTGTGTGTGTGTGTGTGTGTGTTTCCTGTACTAACCTGTTTTGTTCCTGTACCAACACATCATACATAAACTCCAGCACGTCAATGTACTCCCAGGATTCAGTGTGTAGCACAGACTCCAGGTCCCCTTTCTTGGAAAAACTATCACCGATCAGTCTGAAATATAGTTTAACATTATTTTCAAGAATCATGCAGTTATACCTCGCTCTCACACTCACTCAATCACTCACACACACTTACTCTCTCTCACTCTCATTCTCTCTCTCTCTCTCTCTCTCTCTCTCTCTCTCATATCAACAACAAAATTAAATTACTACTCACGCCATGATCTCTGTTTGTGGGAGTGGTCAAGAGGGAAGCAGTTATAATAAATCTCTCACTCACTCTCTCTCACACACACACACACACTCTCTCTCTCATATCAACACACACTCTAAATTACTACTCACGCCATGATCTCTTGTTTGTGGGAGTGGTCCAGAGTGAAGCAGTTATACCCGTGTTCCTCAGTAACCCTTCTACAGGTTCCTGAGGGCTCGTCCTTGGGTAGCTTCTGAAGGTGGGCCAACACTTCCCGCAGAGTTCCGGCCTTCATAAACTGACCGATGCCTGAGAACGAAATAGTCGCTAATTCGATTTTAGGTAGTTATGTATAATAAATATTTGTTTTTATATGATTTCAGTTATACAGTATATAAACGATTTTATGAAACTTAAGAAAGATATATGGCAGCTAAAAGGATTAATGGAGACAACCTGTACCCATTTATTGGGTAGATGTCCTTCCTAAGCTGAATAAAATCGTCTAATAATTCCCAGAATATGATAAAAAGAATATCACCGGTACCGAATGGGTTAACAGTTTCTTAATTTAATGTAATTCTGTACAATCTTTAACAGTTTGTTGATTATTGGATACATTTATTGGGTGACCGGTCAACTCAACCAGTAGACCATTTCAACCAGTAGCTCTCAACCGGTACCAAATCAACCAATACGGTTAGGTTAGGTTAGGTTAGTACTATATTTTGGCACTGGTTTGGTTGGTCTGGGTTAATTTGGCACTGGTTGAGAGCTACTGGTTGAAATGGTCTACTGGTTGAGTTGACATGGAACCCATTTATTGCCATCCTAATGCACAGTTACTATGACAGGTGCACGGTAAGCGGGGGATTTCCACATGTTTAGCCCCATTGCTTTTGAGATTTTAAGACGTTCGTCCCATTAGTTTGGCGCATTTCTGTCAATTTTAAGACCTTTCGTGTCATTTAGGTGTCGATTTTTTCCTAGCGACTGTACCTACCAATAGAGTAACCGAGGTCCTTGAGAGATGTGATGGTGAGGACGGAGTTGAGCGAGTTGCCACCGAGATGGAAGAATGAGGCGTCCAGGTCCAGAGTTCGATCCCCGGTGGTGAGCGCGGGCCCCAGAACCCGGGCCACGGTCAACAGTAGCGTCCGGGCTGCTTCCTGATCCCCTGACCCCACGCCGGTCAGGTCAATGGCAACGCGATCAAGGTCACCTGGTGCACAACAATCCACTTTGAGCCCGTTGACTACTTAACAAAATAAATAACTAAATATAATGAAATATAGTAAATAAAAATAAATGGGTATGAAAATGGTAATTAAAGTGTCCATAATAATCTACCCAGAAATGTCAATCATTATCAATATACCTATTACTGTATCATGTAGGTGTCTGTCGATCTCTCTCTCGGTACGGTGTGTATCGTATATATATATATATATATATATATATATATATATATATATATATATATACTCAGGCACATACCCCATAGCTGGGGGTGGTCGACTCGAGACAGTGCCCGAACAGGGACAGCACAACATAACATATGTAACAAAATAAAACATTCACACACATCTAGGTCTCCCAGGAGAAGATCCAAAGACAAAGGATCACTAGGGGTCTCCAGCAATCCCCTGGTCCCAGACCTCCCGGAGATCTGGAGGATATATCTATATATATATATATAATTATATATACTGTATATATGTTTCTAATCTTCTCTCAGTGGGGTTCGAACCGCCGACCGTCAGGACGATAGCCGACGCTTTAATCAACTACACCACGGCAGTCGGCAGCGTCGGCTATCGTCCTGACGGTCGGCGGTTCGAACCCCACTGAGAGATTAGAAACATTTAGTGGCTCACGTGTATTTATGATATATACTCAATATATATACATATATATACAGGTATACTGACCTTTAGTTTTGTTCTCGTACATCCTGAGTAGTTCCTGGCGATCCACCTTCCCGTTGACCAGGAGAGGCAGGTCCTCCACCATCACCACCTGTTGGGCCCAAGCTTCACTATACTCGCTTTATTTTCACCTGGCTAAAATTGTGTGTGAATTTGTATTTTGTTTTTGTGTGTTCATTGTTTTCTGTTGTGTTATCCCTATTCTGGCTCTGTCTTGAGTCGGCCACACCCCCCAAAAAAATAAAAAATTAAATTAAAAAATTAAAAGAGGGAAAACAAGAAAAACAAAAAAATCGGAAAAGTGGGGATTGGGCCTGAGTATAATAGAATAGATATAATATAATAAATTGAGTCCTCCTAGCAGCTAAAGTCTCGATACTAATTGGAAAAATATATAACTACTATGTCTCTGCATCATAGTAACTTAAGGAGAGGCAGTTGTTTTGTCGAGTCCTCCTCCTCCCTCCTGTTTAGCTCTATTAGTTATGAGATTACAATACATTCGCCCCATTAGTTTGGCGATTTTCAGACCTTTTGCCCCATTTATTTGCCAATATTAAGACCTTTCGTGCCATTTAGGTGTCGATTTTTTTCCTAGCGAGCGATAGCAAGCCTGTATTTCAAGAGGAATAGGCCTTCGGCCGTGACATTTTTCTACCAAATTTTTTTCACATTGATCTAGAAGGGGGATCTAAAGGATTTTTTTTTAAAGGTTAGATGGGGGTCTAGGGACGAAACTATAACAATATTAAATATATGAAATAATAAGACTAAAAAATAAACCATTCCTCCTTAACAAAACTGGTGGTGTGTTTAGTTTACCTGAGGCACCATATAGGGTTGGAGGAGCTTGGCCACTTCTGTCTTGAGCAGATCCGGAGTTAGAGTCCCGTTCTTACTGGTATAAAACGCTACGAGAGCCTGGAAACAAGAAGAAGAAGAGAGGATGTTTGGGTTAGATTCGTATTTATGTATTATAAACGGCAACATGTAAAGCTATAGTCTATCTATCTATCTATTGCCTGACGCCGTGATCCCCGAAGGGGTGGCCACGAACGAACCGCCCCCATGCACCTCTGTCCCCAGTCAGTCGACGCCCCTATAGCTATAGTCTGTTCGTTATAAGTAGGCTAAAAAATAATACCATTCTTACTGGTATAAAACGCTACGAGGGCCTGGAAACAAGAAGAAGAAGAAGAGGATGTTTGGGTTAGACTTGTATTCAAAACGTAAAGCTATATTTATATTAATTTCACCACAACACCAAACACCTCCAATACAATTAATTCAGTTCATTATAAGTAGGCTAACATTTCTAATAATTCCTACTGGTATAAAACGCGACGAGAGCCTGGAAACAAGAAGAGATGACATTTGGATTATAATTATGTATCATGTTATTAGATACAGCAACACCTAAAACTATAGTCTATTCATTATACCTAGGCCAAAAACTATAATAATTCTTACTGGCATAAATCGCTACGAGGGCCTGCAAAGAAGAAGAAGAAGAAGAGAAGACATTTGGATTACAGTTGTATTCACTTATTAGATACAGCATATATTTAGGAACACCCCGTTCTTAACATTAATCCTCCATTACAAACCCCAATGCACTTGAATACATTAATGAAAGCATATGGTCCTCCCGGGATTCGAACTCGGGAACATAAATATCTAAACCATTACATCACCACATTCCACACCTCCCTAGCACCTGTATGGGCTTCATCTGCCCGCAGCTGTATATGCGTCACTTCCCCAGGCTTGTAACAGAGGACGTAGACTTTCTTAAATACAGAAAGGGTTAATTTTTTTCTTGGGTAACTTCCCCAGTCTTGTAACAGAGGACGTAGACTTTCTCCACGCCCTTATCAAATGCTGAAGGGGTTAATTATGTATAGTTCTTAGCCAATGATGCAGATATAAGCGCTAAGAAGGGCTGGACACTATGGACTTACACCAGGGATTGTTTTATAGCGTATTGGTGAATGAGTGATGGCACTCACTGATAACAACATTACTGAAAATAGGCACCTTCAAATTATAGATGACTCCATGAGAACATTAAATCTAACCACACCTCCCTAGCACCTGTGTCTGCTTCTTCTACTCGTAATTTTACCTGTGTCACTTCCCCCGGATTGTAACAGAGAACGTAGACTTTCTCCACCCCCTTCACCTTCGTCAGCCCCACCTCCACCTCGCTCATGTCCACCCGGTGCCCCCGTATCTTGATCTGGGAGTCCGCCCGCCCCTCGAACACCACCACCCCGCCCACCACACGCCCGTAGTCCCCCGTGCAGTACAGCGTGGAGTAATCTGGAAAGGGAGATTCGGTTATATTTTGGAAAAGAATAAGGGAGAAAATAGTATTAGTTTTCACCTTAATTATATTTTTTCACCAACCAATTTTACTTGTTGGATAGAACATAATAATTGATATTGGTTCAGGAGTAATTTATCGAGAGGCCTTCCCTAGTGGTTAAGGCCCCATTAATTGCTCTTTTCATTCACATATGCGTAGCCTACGTGAGTTGCAGTTGGAATGTGTGTACATGCTTAGATTGATATGCAGGATTCGAAGTTGCATAATAAATCGTAGGCAGTGTCCACCATTCTTTAACTGCCTTCGTGGTGCAATGCATAAGGTGTTGATATTCGGTGTGAGCGTCCTGGGTTCGAATCCACGGACTGCCACATGTGTTTGTAATATTTCATTAATCGATTTTAGGAGTAGAGTTGGTTGTTGGATAGAACATAATAATTAATGAAATCGACAAATAGACGTGGCACTCCAAGGACTCGAACCTAGGATACTCACACCGAAATTCCGCGCATTTATGCATTAGGCTATCAAGACAAACAGTTATTACACTTAGATCATACGCATTTCTATTTTGTTTTCTGGCTATTATTAGACAATTTTATTCAGATTAGGAAGGGTATATGGCAGTCAGAGGGTTAATTGAGATAGTGTTCCGTTAACCTGGATGCGTGGTGTGGGTATTGGTGATGAACTTGTCTGGCTGGGCCCCTCCGACATACCCCTTGGCCAGGTTAAGTCCCCCGGCGTAGATCTGTCCTTTGCCCCCCGCCGCCACCTCCACCTGGGCCCCTGATGATGATCCCTCCAACAGGTAGATCCGACAGTTGGTTACCGGAGAGCCTGGGTGAAATGCATTTGGTAAATATTTACACTGTATATTAATATGTGTACCAAAGCTAACTAGAAATTGACCATTTCCCTATATTATATCATGTAATGTAAATTGTGATCAATAAACATAATGTGTAACTAATGAAAGCATATGATCCTCCCGGGATTCGAACTCGGGACACCACACCCAGAACATAAACAACTAATCCATTACATCACCAACACAAGGAACCGAGAAACAACAACTTACCAATAGGCACTTTGTTATCGACGAGTCTAGCCTCCGCCTCCTCCCCGCTGGTGAACTGCAGGTAGGTCACGTCTCCCATCACTTCCGTGGACCCGTAGAAATTGCAGATGGTCTGGTGGTGGTGGAAGGAAGTGGTGTAGGTAGAGGACATATTATACTCTCTACTCTCTCTCTCTCTAATGATCCACCTACCCATCTATATCCATCTAAAGCCGGTATTACACGAGAGCTTTTATAGTCAACATTCTATGATCAACATTTTTCTGGTAACATTTCTGGAATATTTTGCACTGGTATCGGACACTAGACGGATGGTAGATGAATTTAGGTGACATAAATATATCAAATGTTGACCTCATAAGCTGCCAGACCAGTGTTGAGGATAAATGTTGAGTGAAAAAGCGCTCGTGTGATACCGGCTTAACCATCCACACCTCTCCCTCCACCCCAATAGGTAAACACATGGGGCACATTCCTATTGATCCCTTACCCACTCTAAACCACTGTTTGGACACTTGATCCTCAGTGTTTTGGAGGACAAGCAACCTAGAAGGGTCACTAGATCTGTTGTTGCTTGATTTCCTTTGTACTCCTTTGTACCACATGGGTAGAGGCTCCTCTAAAACCCCTGAGGGGTACGGGGGGGGGGGGGGCGAGGGGTACATAATTATACACGCTAAGACATAATTTTATAGGTATAAAATTATTCTGACTACTCGAATTGTTAAGGCGAGATTTGTATCTATATATATATATATATATATATATATATATTATATTATATACATAATATATATATAATATATATATATTTTTTTTTTTTTGTTTTTTTTTTTTTTTCCCTAGACTTCCATCAAGCAAAAATAAATACCCCAGAGACCCCTCTTCGAGATAATATTGTACATGTTTCGGTCAAAAATGTTGGTTCCGCCTAAATTACAGGCTCGCTATCGTTCGCCAGGAAAATATCGACACCCAAATGATATGAAAGGTTGAAATATTGACAAAGAAATGGGTCGAAAGTTCTTAAAATTGCCAAACTAATGGGGCGATCGTCTTTAAATCTCAAAACTGATGGGGCTAAACATAAGGGAGAAGGGGGTTCAGCAAAACCCAAAGTCTCCCCTTAACCAAGCGAGTATGGTGTTACCTGTCCGCTGCTGAAGACGGTGAAGAAGGCCTGCAGGAGGTCTGGGGGGAAAATCTCGCCCGAACATATCCACAGTCTGTATAGAAGGGTGGGACAACGGTATACAAAGGCTGTATGAAAGGGGTATGTACAGTCGGCCTAATAAGTCATATATGTGCAGGTCCAATAACTCTGTTAGGATAAACGAGAGTGATGAAAGTAGGAGCCTGTCCCACCTTTGTACTTTCTATATTCTTATACCCCCCCCCCCCCCCCTCATTCCCTGTACCCCATTGATATCCCCCTTCCCCCATTGCCTTACCACCCTAATGACTCCCCTCTCCCCATTACCTTACCACCCTAATGACTCCCTCCCCCATTACCTTACACCCCTAATGACTCCTAATAATGAAAGGTTTTCTATACAAACGCTCGTAGCATACGCAATAAATTTTCAGATTTAGAAGAACTAGTGTTTACTGAAAATTATGATGTGATTGGTATAACAGAATCTTGGCTCGATACAGTAGATAGAGACTTTTTAGCAGAGTATTCACTTCCCGGTTATGTAATGTTTGAGAAAAGCCGAATAAATAAAAATGGAGGTGGCGTTTTATTTTATATCAAAGAAAGTCTTAACCCGACCCTCTTGTCAAAACCTCAAATTGTGAACGTCGACACATCTTTTGTGCTAATAAAGAATAATAAAGGTACAAAAATAATACTTGCATTAATATACAGACCTCCAGCTCAATCAGTGCAAACTGACCGAGAAATTTATGAACAAATTGCAGGTGTAAGTAACTCACAAGATACCGTATTTTTTGGCGACTTTAATTTACCTGTGACCAAGTGGGGCGATACTCTTACTTCACACTCCGGACATGACTTGTATTTTTTTTTTTTTTTTTTTTTTTTTTCTATATTCCAACTTACTACCTCTCGGGCATAGGCTGAGAGCCTTAACATTCACCGCTTTACAATGAACAGTGAAGCCCGTGAGGTCTTGTTCCAATCTAGGGAGTGAGACATGTGAAGCACGTAGAGTACAACGAGCACCTGCCATCTTGCCTTCACATTAGGCATGGTGCTCACTCATGGCCCGAAACGACCCCATCTCTGAAGCCACCTCGTTCCCGTGCTTCACTGTCTCACCGCCTACACACAGACTCTCACACTTACACACACACAACGCCACCTGTTGAGCAGATAACTCACCAGGCATTGCACCCCTGTAGCATATTTTGAATATGGGAATATTCATACAGTGCTATTTAATCAGGGAACAATGAGGGTATTTTATTGACGTTTCGGTGGGCTTGTGGTAATGCACTGATACTAGGTACAGCACAAATTCCATCCCAATAATATCTTCCCATTGATACATCGGGATTTGAACCCGGGACCTTTGGATTACCAGGCCAGTGGCAAGACCACTCCACCACACCTCCCCTACGAACTTGCAAGAGAGTTCGCTTTATCAATTTGTTCGAACACCGACCCGAACACCGACCCGTGGTAATAACGTTCTTGACATTGTACTTGCAACAAAAGAAGAATTAATAGAGAATTTGAATGTTGGTGATGAATTCAGTAACAGCGACCATCGTACGATAACTTTCACTTTAAACTTTACTAGTAACGAACCAAATAGTAGCATCGAAAAAGTCCCTAATTTCAAGAAAGCAAACTTTCATAAACTTAGAGCTATGTTTAAAGAAACTGACTGGAGCTTTTTAATTAACAATAACGACATAAATACATCTTGGAAGTTATTCGAAACCACTTACCTAAAAGCAGTGCAGGACTGCATACCATCGAAAATACGGCGTCCAGGCCATAATAATAAGCCCAATTGGTGGAATAAAGATATTTCAAACTGCCTGCTTGCTAAAAAATTTGCTAATGATAGATTAAAATCCTCACAAAATGACGAAGAACGGGTGAAATTTGTAGAGCTACGACGCAAAGCCAAACAGTTAATTAAGCAAAGTAAAAAGACCCTAGAGTTACATATTGCGAATCAAAGTAAAACAAACCCGAAATAATTCTATAGTTATATCAGAAAGAAAAAAGTAGTTACTTCAACTGTTGGACCGTTAGTCGATGAAAATGGAGAATACACCAAAGACGAAGTACAAATGAGTAATGCCCTCAATACCTTCTTTGCATCAGTTTTTACAACAGAAGACCTCAGTGATATCCCTACACCATCGCCGATTCAGATTGATAATTCAGATGTTCTAAGCAATATCACCGTTACAGAGAGAGAAGTATTGAATTGTTTAGATAAACTCAAGGTAAATAAAACGCCTGGACCTGATACAATCTCGCCTAGAGTTCTAAAGGAAGCTAAGGATGAGCTCTCCAAACCATTGACATTACTATTCAATAAATCCTTGCAGTCTGGAACTATGCCTGATCAGTGGAAGATAGCCAACGTAACACCGATATTCAAAAAAGGCAGCAAATCCCTACCCAGTAACTATCGTCCAATTAGCTTAACCTCAGTTGTATGTAAAATGCTAGAAACGGTCATAAGAGACAGACTCGTAAATCACTTAGAGGAAAATAACATACTTAAAGATACTCAACACGGCTTTCGTAAAAAACGTTCATGTTTAACAAACCTCTTAGACTTCTTCCACGATATCCTCAACCTTTACGATGAGAGTAAAGCTGTAGATATTATATACCTTGATTTTCAAAAGGCCTTTGACAAAGTTCCCCACAAACGTTTACTGCTAAAACTAAAAGCGCATGGAATACAAGACGGTGTGTTGAAATGGATAGAAAATTGGCTCAGCGACAGAAAGCAAAGAGTAGTCATAAACGGTAAGGCATCTAAATGGACCAATGTAAGTAGCGGGGTACCCCAGGGATCGGTACTAGGACCAATTCTCTTTCTAATTTACATCAACGACATAGATGAGGGTCTCACCTGTACAATCTCAAAATTTGCTGACGATACAAAAATTGCAAATAGTGTACTCTCAAAAGATCAAGTTGACGATATGCAACACAATCTAGATAAATTGTCACATTGGGCCCAAATTTGGCAAATGAGTTTCAAAATGCGGATAAATGTAAAGTACTACATATCGGATACCTAAATGAGAAAGCAAACTATTCGATGAATGGCACTCAGCTTAAGAATGTAAACAGAGAAACCGATCTGGGAGTAACAATATCGAGTAACCTAAAACCGAGTCAACAATGTTCAGAAGTTGTTAAGAAGGCAAACAAAATAATTGGCTTTATAGGCAGGTCATTTGAGCATAAATCCAAAGACGTTATCCTAACCCTTTACAATTCCTTAGTCCGCCCTCTTCTGGAATACTGCGTTCAATGCTGGTACCCTTACTACCAAAAAGACATAAGCAAGCTAGAACGAGTTCAACGTAGAGTTACCAAAATGATACCTAGCCTAAAGAACAAACCATACGAAGAGCGTCTTAGAGAATTAAATCTATTTCCTTTAACCCAGCGCAGATTAAGAGGTGACTTAATTCAAGTGTTCAAAATCATCAAAGGCATCGACAATATGAACTGTAGTAAGTACTTCACTATCGACCAATCTAATTACACGGGGGGAAACGGTTGCAAAATTATTGGTAAACCTTTTAACTCACACGAATCTAAGAATTTCTTCTTCAATCGAGTTGTCAACTTGTGGAATGGGCTTCCCCGAGACGTTATAGACTGCAGCACCGTTGATTCATTTAAACTCCGCCTAGACAAATATCTCGCATCAAACCCGCGACTGACTGCGTTTGTAAATGAATAACTTTATTTTATCCTCCCCTCAGTTACTAACCCATATGTCCCCTACTAACTTCCTAGTCCTGCCACGGAAATTAGTTCCAGGGCAGTAGTTCCCTTTCCAATGTTCCCTTACCCACTCTAAACTACTGTTTGGACACTTGATCCTCAGTGTTTTGGAGGACAAGCAGCCTAGAAGAGTCACTAGACCTGTTGTTGCTTGATTTCCTTTGTACTCCTTTGTACTCCCCCCCCCCTCACCTGTCCATTAATTCAGACTCATTCCCTGCTGCACCATCGTGATGTTCATATCTATGCTGTAGGGTTTACAATCAACAGCATAAATGTCAAGACACGTTATTTAATCAGTCAAATGCAAGCCAGACTATACTGTACATTACTTCATTATAGCCCACATGCTTCAAAAGAGAGAGAGAGAGAGAGAGAGAGAGAGAGAGAGAGAGAGAGAGAGAGAGAGAGAGAGAGAGAGAGAGAGAGAGAGAGAGAGTGTGTCTATACAATACCTTAGTTTAGGGAGCGGTGGTGTGGCTACAGAACCACAGTGGACCAAGATGGACCTCAACAAGCTAGGCACCAACACCAGCCTCCCTACCCCCTCACTACCCAACACCGACACCAGCTCCTCCACCGCTACCGTCATCCACTGAAACAGAACAATACCACACAATTGACCACTTGCGGGTTTCAGGCTATAAGGAAGTTGGAGCTGTAGACATCGATAGTAAATAGAAATGCAATAATAATTTAGGTTTACATCACAGACTCACTATCGTTCGCCAGGGGAAAAATCGACACCTAAATAGCACGAAAGGTCTAAATGTTGACGAAGAAATGGGGCGAAAGGTCTTAACATCGACTAACTAATGGGACAAGCATCTTAACATCTGAAAACTAATGGGGCTAAACATGAGGGAGAAAAAGGCCCAGAAAAGCAGCCCATCCCCCTTTTAGTATTTGAAGACGCATTTCCTTCCTGTTATGGCAACTTTTAGACGATATTATAGATAGATATTTAGACGATATTATAGATAGATATTTAGACGATATTATGCAGCTTAGGAAGGATTGTTTGTAGTTTACCTTTGGCACCACAACCAGCCTGTGACCGGTGAACAGAGGGCCAAAGATCTCGCTGATGGAGTCCACGAAGGTCAGGGCGGTCTTGAAGCAACACACCTGAAACACCCACACACAATTACAACATTTACATACATACACAAGTACAGTCAAGAGGATAAATCGCAACGCACCCATTTGAATACAATGCTTTGTTATAGCCCAGATGCTTTAGAACTTGGCTTTATAGGTTCAAAGATTCGAACTGGTGTAACTTTATGTATGCAGAAAAGTGTACATACAGCACATACAGTATATACAATAGCTTTACCGTCCTTTTCGGTTACATTAAATGGTAAGAATGGAGATTGAGATTCGGCAGTTGGACAATAAAGTTATGTTATAACACTGCCCCACCATGTCATCATCTAGGCTGATTCTGTCAAAGCTTTAACAATGCTTTAGCAAGATACAACAAAGTCCCCCTGTAACCATTGTTTGCATCACACCAACCTCAACAGTGCTAGGACAAAACAGAGCCATTACAACACTTTTCTTTATAGCATGACGTGTTAGTTGCTTGTGGAGAGAGAGAGAGAGAGAGAGAGAACTAAGTGACCTGACCTCATCTTCCAAGTAAGGGAAGGTGTGCCACTGCCATGCCAGCCGGTTCATGACAGCCCTGTGTGGCACTCTGACTCCCTTAGGCACCCCCGTGGAGCCAGAGGTGTAGAGGATAACAGCTGTGGAGGAGGCCGACGGGTTCAGGCCTACTTCACCCACGCTCAGGTCCTCACTGTCGGTACCATCCAGCTGGAAACAGATTATAAAGGTTACAAAATGGGGCACGCTTTTAGTTTGGAAAAATTGAATGCTGTTGCCATATGACGTCACCCAGGATGTTGTTGCCATATGACGTCACCCAGGATGTTGCCCATTAATCCTATTGATGCCTCTGGTGTCACCCGGGCTAAAGGGGTTAAAAATTGGCACCAAAATTAATATCGAGTACCAACAAGCTAGAAACAAATTCTCAAGCTTAAGACAATACTCGCAAGACCCTCCTTAGAGATAAATGTGTACATTTTTCGGTAGAAATATTTCCTGGCCGAAGGCCATTCCCTTCTAAATTGAATGCTTGCTTTTGCTCGCCAGGAAAAAATCGACACCTAAATGGAACACAAATCTTAAGATTTCAAAACTAATGGGGCTAAACATGAGGGAGAAGGGTGTCTAGCAAAAGAACAACAAATACCACCTCCCTTTCAGACTGACCTGGGCTTGAAGATCCTCCATGTGAACAACCGGCACCCCTGACTCCTGTACGGGCGGTGAGTTAAGGACCTGTGGGCGTCCCTGAGCCAGTACCAGGGCGGGGCGGGCGTCTTGGAGGATGTGCTGCACCCGGGTCACTGGGAAGGTTACGTCCAGGGGTAGGTAGGCTGCTCCGGCCTGGTGGTGGGGGGGGTTTAGTGGCTTAGGTTTAGGTCGTATGTGGACAGTGCTACTTATTCTTTGTGTTCTTTCTACCCCTCCATACTCACTCATTCTCTCTCTCTCTCTCTCTCTCTCTCTCTCTCTCTCTCTCTCTCTCTCTCTCTCTCTCTCTCTCTCAATATATATATATTAATTCCTAGATAAACTAAAATTAATGTTCCTCTGTCATTAGCTAAAGCATTATATTATGATGAACTCATATTCTTGTCATATAATTAAATTCATAGACATTAAATAAATATGCAAATGAACCTTATGAATAGCGAAGAGTGCGATAACGAGGTCTGTGGATGGCGCCATACACACAGCCACCACACGGTCACCATCGGGGTTTGAACAAGGGGCCGCAAGGAGCTGCTTCAGGAGGCATCTATAAAATAATACATGCTGGATTACACAACTAACAGTAATTATTAACGAGGTATTAAATTAATTATATATGGGGTATTGAAGTAATTATATATGAGGTATTGAAGTAATTATATATGAGGTATTAAATTAATTATATATGAGGTATTAAATTAATTATATATGAGGTATTAAATTAATTATATATGAGGTATTAAATTAATTATATATGAGGTATTAAATTAATTATATATGAGGTATTAAATTAATTATATATGAGGTATTAAATTAATTATATATGAGGTATTGAAGTAATTATATATGAGGTATTAAATTAATTATATATGAGGTATTAAATTAATTATATATGAGGTATTTAATTGACGATAGAGAACCAGCTGAACCGATATACCATAATGCATTCACTCACATTATTGTGGAAGAGTCGGTCAAGAAATAGATGTGCCAATTTTACAGCCAATTTGCTCTAGCCCATTTTGAGTTACAGAGGATAGAGGTCATGATTTCTCGCCTACTTACAGTGAATAGACTATAGATACCCAGTGAATCCAGGCGGGCGAGCACCGTAGACTAAAACACAAGAGGGAGGAAGGGGGGGGGGGGGGGGGGGGGGTATTTCTTAGCATTATTGAAGAATTGCCTTATTGTTGCCATTTTCAAGCATTTTCAAGCTAGGCCCGTAGACCTCTTCAAGATGAACTACGACTCCCTAGATTCCTTTTCAAGTTGGACCAAATATATAATATGAGCCGAAACGTCATATAATCGCCAAACGAATGCTATGACACAGGTTGGGATGGGGGCTAAAAGATCTCCTGGACAACTATAGTCTATTCGCTGTAAGTAGGCGATAAATCATGACCTCTAACCTCTGTAACTCAAAAACGACTAGAGTAATCAAGCTAATATTTCTACCATTTGGGATGAGTCAGTCAAGTAATAGATGTGGAAATTAACAGCCAATTTGCTCTAGCCCCTTTTGAGTTATAGAGGATAGAGGTCATGATTTGTCGCCTACTTACAGCGAATAGACAATAGTAGAAGATAAACCTCTCTACCTGGCCAGCTGGTTGACTCTCTGGTTAAGGGGGGTCACCGGCTTTTTATATCTTTCTCTCCTTTTATATCTTTCCCTGGCTTGTATCCATTCAGCCCCATTCAGCCAACTATTTTAAGACGTTTATCCCCATCCAGGTGTCGATTTCTTCCTGGCGAGCGATAGCGAGCAAGCATTGTATGGAGAAATCCGGCTTCGCCGGAGAAATTTGTCTATCGAAAAATGTACAAATTTAGCTTGCTGTCAAAAAGATTTCCTGGACAGCTAGTAGAAGATAAACCTATCTACCTGGCCAGCTGGTTGACTCTCTGGTTAAGGTTCCGGTAGGTGATCCAGGTGGTGTCCCCGGCGTCCTTGATGGCAGGTGAATCCAGGTGGGCCAGTACCGTAGACTGGAACACCCGCCCCGCCACCACCTCCTCCGGTAGCTGCTGTTCCAGGCCTTCCAGGTGCATCCTTGTAGTTATGACAGGTTCGAGTAATCTGGAATGGCACATTAATTAAGGGGAGACTGGCCGTTTGTTTGGTCTATTAATTAATTTATTCATATATTTGTTTTAGTTTCGTCCCTAGACCTCCATCAAGCTTAGAAAAACACCCCCTAGACCCCTCTTCAAGATAAATTTGTACATTTTTCGGTAGAAAAATGTCCCGGCCGAAGGCCGATTTCTCTTAAAACTGCAGGTTCGCTATCACTCGCCAGGAAATAATCGACACCTTAATGGCACGAAAGGTCTTAAAATTGACAACGAAATGGGACGAAAGGTGTTAAAATCGCCAAACTAATGGGCCGAACGTCTTAAAACCTCAAAACTAATGGGGCTAAACACGAGAGAGAAAGTGGTCCAGAAAAGCAGCCCATCTCCCCTTAATACAGAGACTCCAAGGCTAAGGTAACAATATGGTGGCTGTGTTCCAAGGGTAAGGTAACAATATGGTGGCTGTTTTCCAGGCCTTCCAGTGGCATCCTTGTAGTAATTGGACAGGTTCGAGTAGTCTGGAATGGCACACCAATTAATTTAAGGGGAGGCAGACCGTTTTTTCTGGACCTCCTTCTCCCTCATATTTAGCCCCGTTAGTTTTCAGATGTTAAGGGTTAAGATGTTTGCCCCATTAGTTAGTCGATTTTAAGACCTTTCGCCCCATTTCGTCGTCAATATTTAGACCTTTCGTGCTATTTAGGTGTTGATTTTTTTCCCTGGCGAACGATAGTGAGCCTGTAATGTTGGAAGAACCGGCCTTCGGCAGCAACATTTTTCTACCGAAAAATGTACAAATTAATCTAGAAGGGGGATCTAATGGATGTTTTTTTTAATTTGATGGAGGTCTAGGGAGGAAACTAGAAAAATAACGAATACATGCAAAAATCGCCCAAAAAGTGAACCATCTCCCGTTAAGGGGGTAGGGTTTATTTGTTTCTTTTATTAATGTATTTATTATTATTTCAGTTGCCTCCCTTGGGCCTAGACCTACATCAAGCTTAACAAATTATCCTCAAGATCTCCGTATGATATAAATTTGTACATTTTTCGGCCGAAGGCCTGTTCCTTCAATATTCCAGGCTAGCTATGGCTAGCCTGGACAAAATCAACACCTAAATGGCACTAAAGGTCTTGATATTGATAAAGAAATGGGATGAAAGGTCTTAAAATCGACAAACTAATGGGCGAACGTCTTAAAATCTCAAAAGTAATGGGGCTAACCGTGAGGGAGAAGGGGTTGCAGAAAGAAGCAAACTCCCCCCCCCCCCCCCCTTATTGTCGCTGGTCCCAGTAGCTGTGTACTGATGAGGCGGGGGTATGGACGTGTGCGGCATCTGTATGTCTTCCTACCTACTATACCAAGTTCCAAGTAGGTAGGCCAGGCATCTTGAACCCCAACCTCTGCAGACGTTTATCCCCATCCAGGTGTCGACTTTTTCCTGGCGAGCGATAGCGAGCCAGTGTTGTATGGAGAAATCCGGCTTTGCCGGAGAAATTTTTCTATCGAAAAATGCACACATTTAGCTTGCTGTCAACATATATATATATATATATATATATATATATATATATATATATATATATATATATATATATATAATATATATGTTAGTAAAGCCAGGTAATAAATTTTCTTTAATACATACGAGGTTGAAAGAAATGGCAATTTCTGCGTTGGAAATTTTATTATTCAAAGTTTCCAGGTCTCTGATGAGTTTTCGCTGGGTGGCAGGAAGTAGATGAAGGATATGAGCAAAACCCTGTACCACCATGAATTTTGCTCATCTCATTAAAAAAAAAAAAAAAAAAAAAATATATATATATATATATATATATACAGTATATGCTGGCTTGCTACCGCTCGCCAGGAAAATATTGATACCTGGATGGGGTTAAACGTCTTAAAACAGTAGGCTGGATGGGGCCAAATGGATACAAGCCAAAGAGAGAGAGAGAGAGAGAGAGAGAGAGAGAGAGAGAGAGAAAAAAAAGCGAAGTGGCCTCCCTTAATTAATGCACCAATGTCCAGCCCTGGAGGTGTTTGTCAAGGGTGTATTATACTTTCACCTTGAGGGAGAGAGGCTATCCATGAATACTGATTATTGGGCTATCTCACTGGCTGTCCCTAACAACACAAACACATATATATTGTTACGGCTGGATCGGCAATACATATTCGGGATTCTTGATCGTAGGACAGAAATGGCTTAAGTGACAACGACACGCTCGATTCCAGTCCCAAATACTATATGCTCCAGACAACAAAAGCACCAACGCCCTACAGAGTTATCGTCTACGGTAACGAGGTACCTTAACTCGGCGAAAGTGTACAACAGGGGTAGGCTATGAGGCTAAACTCCCTCAGACATTTATAGGTTACGTTATTACTAAAGAAATGCAATACTCAAGAAACTACGTTAATATTAAGCCTCTAATAATGTAGAATAGAAGCAGGCTAAAGGTATGACAGTGAAATGCTAAATGACAAATGTACACGCCTACTTGAAAGCGCGTGCACTACACTAACTGTCCCCTACTAACATGCACTAGCATGTAGCATACAAGATGTTCATGATCCAGTAGATACCTAATAATACACATGGGAGGAACATAAACAGTAGTCACTTATTATAATAATGAATCTATACTTGGAATAACTAAAAGGTTGCAGGCAACAGTACTGCGCCGGTAGCCTACTACCGCATAGGCTACTTCGCTTCTCTCACTCTGTCTCCCCTCCGAGTCCGTATGCGCCCTACGCAACAGAACTCCGGACACAGCAGCAAAACGACAGTGCAGTTAATTGATACATGAAAGTATTAATAGTGTTGTCTTGTGTGTGAGTAATGTGTATTGCAAAGTGTTATAGATATATACTTAAAGAGAGCTGCAATGCATAGTAAAATAAAGATATATCCCACTCATCATCCCCATGTGTTCTAGCTAGCAGGCCAAGTCACAGGAACAACGAGTCCCAGCACCGAAAGCGAGAACCCAGGAGAAGACTGTAGAGAACACAAGGACAGATAAATTACGTTACTCTACTATACCGGCACTACGAGCGAGCTGTAGTCTCGGGTGCTACACTCGCTCCTGGCTCGGTATGCAAATCAAGGCTAAGTCCTCGTCCCTCTACAGACAACTCCTGGGCATGGTCGGGCTCTTACACATGGCACCAGTCTAGTCACAAATGGGATGATGAGCAGGGCATATAACTCGTGAAACATGTAGAACGTTCACCAACTATCCTCATCAAGAAGATCGCTGTTCACATTAACCCCTTAAATCTAATACATGTAAATATATGCTTGTCCTAAGAGTAATACGAGAGGTGAGTGCTGAAACTCCTTTAGGACCTCAAGGGAAGGTTATGCATTTAAATAGAGAGAAGAATGAAATGAGAGTAATGTCGTCAGAGAGAAAGAGTGCAACCGTGAGAAGTGGGGAGAGAGAGCAAGGGATGTTAGAATCTCAAAGGTTCTAGGCAACCTAGTCCAGGAACACACAGCCAACCTCCAGGCAGTGTGCTGTACGACAACATGGGCCCAGCCCAGGCAGGCAACAATGGACTACCAACCCTATCGCGCCTAGCTATAAGGGCAAGGCTGCCAACCAGTCCATACGTCTGGCAACCACCCGGCCGGCAGCGCGGCGTGTTGCTACCCTCTTGCTCTGAAGCCCAACTCACTCTCTCTCTCTGAATTCCCATTATCCTATCTATCAACTTCTCTATTGATACTACATATTAAATGGAAGGTCTCGACATGGCTTAAAACAAAACCCACCACTGGTTAGCACATGACGAGACCTTTGCAGAGATACAAAGAACATAGTTATAAGTTGTCACACTCAATATACATAGCGGCTGACGGTAGCCAGATCACGGGCGGTACAGTGGAGTACCAAGGAGTACAATCAGGTTGCGTTGCCCAGCACTGGGGTGCGTCACAGCCCCCCCAAGATTTTAGATAATCGACCTTAGAAGCATTATCAAAATCTGACAGGCAACCAACCGACCTGCTACCCTTAGCTGCCACTAATTGCAAAAGGTGCACAACAACTGAAATGTGAATTATACATAAAACACAATATTGCATGCATCATGCTACAACAATAAAGAGTTACAAAACTAAAAAAAAGAAAGAGTTTTCTCGTTTATTTTATTGTTTTATAATCTTTTTGGACGGCGTTATGATAGCCTAATTTTACTCCTGCTCAACCCACACACCGTGCACGACTATCTTGGATCATCAACCCTTGATAGACAATCTGCTATCACGTTCTCACTCCCGGCAATATGCTGAATGTTGAGATTATACTCTTGGAGCATTAGGGACCACCTGGTCAACCGCATATTCCGATTGTGAAACTGATTTAGGAATTTCAAGGGATGATGGTCCGTATAAATCGTCACTACCGGGCCGTAGGCTGGAACATAAACTTCGAAATGTTTGAGCGACAAAACGATAGCCAGAAGCTCCTTCTCTATAGTCGAGTAATTCCTTTGTGCCGAATTAAACTTGCGAGAAAAGAAGCTCACTGGGTGTTCCAAGCCCTCGGAATCAGTCTGCAGTAACACTGCCCCGGCACCCACACCGCTGGCATCAGTCGCCAGCTGAAAACTCCTGGAGAAGTCTGGGGCCCTCAAAATCGGATGTGTACACAGCAGGTGCTTGACTAGGTCGAAAGCCCTCTGACACTCCGCAGCCCAACAGAACTTCACTGACTTCGACAGTAGATCAGTTAACGGTGCTAAGACAGTAGAGTATCCCCGGATGAAGCGCCTATAATAGCCTATCATACCTAGGAACCGCATGACCTGGCGCTTAGTGGTGGGCCTGGGAAACATATTGATAGCCTGTATCTTGCTCAGGGGGGGGCACACCCGGCCTAACCCGACCACAAAGCCAAGATACTGCACAGTAGCCTTTACAAACTCGCACTTCCTCAGGTTCACCACCAGCCCAGCATCGTGCAACTTCCTAAACAGGGTCTCTAAGTGCCTTAGGTGATTTTCAAAATCGTCATCATATACTATCACGTCATCAAGGTAGACCGTGCAGTTAGGGATTTCGTCACAAATATCGTTTATCAGGTTTTGAAACGTGGCAGGTGCGTTCTTAAGCCCATAAGGCATTACGTTACATTGGTAGGTCTTGCCATCTACCACAAAACCACAAACTTGCTTAGCTCGGTCCGACAGGGGTACTTGCCAGTAGCATTTTACAAGATCAATTTTAGTAAGGTACTTTGCATTCCCTATCTTGTCCACGCTGTCGTCAACTCGAGGCAAAGGGTAAGGGTTGGTAGTGGTCAAGCCATTTAGCCTACGAAAATCTATGCAGAACCGCACCTTGCCGTCAGGTTTTGGCTGCAACGTGACGGGTGATGTCCACTTCACATAACCTTCAGTGATCATCCCTCTCTCAACCATGTACTTTAACTCCTCCCGTAAAGCTGGCAACTTTACCGGGGGCACACGGTAGGGCACTGACTTGAAGGGCACATTATCACCGACGTCCACGTCGTGCGTTACCTGAGTAGTGAGACCTGGGTGTTCGGCGAAAACAGAGGGGTATGACCTGAACAGGCCTAGGACAGCAGCACCCTGGTGCTCAGGCAGGTGACTTACAACTTGCCTAGCCTCTTGTTCAGTATTCCCCGCCCACTGTTCCGCGGAAATGACACAGTCCCAGTTATCCTCCTCAGCAGCATGACTGTCCCCACCTCCTTCTCCACCCTGGCCGCTGCAGGCCAGCACAGGGACAGTGAGAGGCTCTGAGGGGCGTCTCACATACTCTTTCATGAGGTTAACATGACATAACTGATGTTTTTTCCTACGGTCAGGTGTTGCAACGAGATAATCAAGGTCGGACAGTTTCTTAGCCACCACATACGGCCCAATGAACTTGGCAGAAAGGGGGTGTCCAGGCAAAGGTAAAAGCAACATTACCTCCTGACCCACCGAAAACTCCCGAAGCTTCACCTTGGCGTCATACTGGTGCTTCATGACCGCCGGTGCATTAACCAAGTTATTACCTGCCGCTGCCATGCAACCTATAAGTCTCTCCCGGCTCGCATCCCCATCTTCCTCCAACTCTATGGCACCATTGCTATAACGAGCTAGGCTAGCGTCTTGCAGCTGCTGCTCACTAATGTCCCCGGGCGTCAATGCATCAAGATGGTTTTGTAATAAGACATTACCCCGGCTAGTAGGCTCTACTGCCTTAGTGGCTCTCGCTACAGCTCTTGCCTCACGCGAAGTCTTACCCAACTCTGCCTTGTTACACACCATCTCTGGGCCAGAGTCAACTCCCGTGTTTATTATAGGTCCAAGTACCGAATCACCGAGAAGTGCAGCAGAATCAATGTCCCTTTTCCTGCCCTTAGCAACCTTCTCCTGATCCTTCCTCCACTGTCCCCGAGGTTGAGTGCTAGGCTGTGCAGGAGCCGCAGAGCGAGATCGGGTTACCACACAGGCCATCTCATCCTGTTGGCACCTCCCAACCCATTCCCGATTCTCACCATCCACGTCGGCCGCCCTCTCGGCAACGACTAAGGGTGGAGTCCCGGAAGTGGGCACCGCAAAGTCGTTGCCGAGAAGAAGGTCGACGCCCTCAACTGGCAAACACTCAACGATCCCTACATCCAGCTCCCTGCACACCTCTCCCACTCTCAACTCCAACCTCACAAGTGGGTATGACCTCGTAGCATTTATACCCTGCACCACAACAACTCTGGCCGCATTTATCGGTTTCCCTGTGAAGTTCCTCAACAAAGTTTGCGAAGCCCCCGTATCCCTCAACAAGTCAACCCTCCGTAGTTCACTCCCCCAGCTCACAAACCCGTGTCCCCGATGGCTACAGAAAGTGTCCCGGACAGGTGTCGAGCCTTCCGTACGCTTCTTTACCGCGTGTGCCTCAGCTGCTGACAACCTACCCCGGGCAGTTGCTGCAGCCTTCAGAGACACACCGATACTGTGAACCAATGACACCGGCTTAGCGGGAGTGTTACTAGGGCACTCACGTGAATAATGGCCTAGCTTCTGACATTTGTAACATTTCACATCCCCAATGGGCTTCTTCCCTTGTGCGGTCGAAGAAGGGGCCTGACCTTTAGTAAACGGGAGAGGCTTGTGTTTGTAGGTGTTATTAGGTGCAATGCTTTTAGTGTGGTTATGTGTGTCATAGGATTTGTTATTATCGAAAACTCTGGTGGGTGGGGTATAGCGCCCCTTCTGCCCTGACTCAGCCCTCTGAGCGGCACCGCAACCACGAATCAATGATAATCTGAGGTCTGCCATCTTGGCAGCCTCCTCTACTGTCTTGGGACATTTTTCCTTAATGTTCAGCGTTAGATCGGTTCCAGTACATTTGTAAAACTGTTCCAGATAGAAAAGTTGCTTAATTTCCTCAGCCGACTCTGCGTGCTCGGACCGAAACCAGTTATTACATGCATCTGTTAAGTCCCGTGCGTGCTCCATAAAACTGACGTCGCTCTTCTTATTCACGCCACGGAACTTCAATCTATAAGTTTCGGGTTGCAGTTCGTAGGCCCGGAGCACAGCCTCCTTCACCAGTCCATACACGACACTCTCGTCCAGTGACAGTGCATCGTAGGCTTTCAACCCCTTACCCACTAGACGTGATGAAACTAATGCTGCCCATTTAACCTCCGGCCAGTCATACTCACGACACTTCTTTTCGAAACGAGCAAAAAACTCAGTCACTGCTGTCTCATCAAATGCGGGTACTAACTTAATTAAATGCGAAAGTGAGTCTGTAACCCGGTGCCCACCACCGAGATGACGCCCCGTGGTCTCTACTCTAGACTTCTCGACATCCATTTCAGCCTGGTACCTGGTTGCATCCTGATTGGCTTGGATTCTAGCAACCTCTATGCGTTCTATACTAGCCTGTTGTATCCGAGTCTCCTGCAGCTTAAACTTAGCTAGTTCTAGCTGAAATAACATCTCAGGAGACAGGCCTGGGGGGGGAGAGCACAAAATGGGGGATCCACACCGAGACGTGTTTACGGGTAAGCCAGCTTGCCATTGAGAACCCTCCTGCTGCATCGTGCTAAGACTCGCTGGCTGAGGGCCCAGCTCAGGGGTAGAATGGAATGGAGGCTTGGAGGGAACCCCCCAAGACCCCACTCCACCCACCGCCCCATCGCCATCACCCAACAAACATGCCACCAAATTCTTCTTGGGCCAACTGTCAGGACAGTCCCGCCCCAAAACCGTGGCTAAACAGCGAAGACCGTAACAATCAATAGCCTGCAGGCGCTGTTCGGTCAAAGGTGTCTGCAAAAATGCCCGGGCATCCCTCTCTCCACTTATAACACTCCCCTCCCTAAATATCTGCTGTACTTGCTGGTCACTAGGCTGTACCGTGTTATCCTCCCCCGTAAATGATGAGTCATTAGACATAGTGCTGGTTATACAATTGCTGTTCATAAACAAAAAAAAGTGCTTATTACTAATTGCAGTCTCGACTCACAAAATGTTAAAGATGCTTGAATGACTCTACTCTAGACACCTAACGAAACAATCTGCAAGTCCACCAATACAATAATGACACAATAAAAATTCCTCCAATATGCAAGAAAATTCTAGCCAGCTCTACTAGGTAGCATAGAATAGTTCTCCAAAAAACATGTGATAGGATACTACTGAATCTTGTGCAAGGTCGCCATTTTGTTACGGCTGGATCGGCAATACATATTCGGGATTCTTGATCGTAGGACAGAAATGGCTTAAGTGACAACGACACGCTCGATTCCAGTCCCAAATACTATATGCTCCAGACAACAAAAGCACCAACGCCCTACAGAGTTATCGTCTACGGTAACGAGGTACCTTAACTCGGCGAAAGTGTACAACAGGGGTAGGCTATGAGGCTAAACTCCCTCAGACATTTATAGGTTACGTTATTACTAAAGAAATGCAATACTCAAGAAACTACGTTAATATTAAGCCTCTAATAATGTAGAATAGAAGCAGGCTAAAGGTATGACAGTGAAATGCTAAATGACAAATGTACACGCCTACTTGAAAGCGCGTGCACTACACTAACTGTCCCCTACTAACATGCACTAGCATGTAGCATACAAGATGTTCATGATCCAGTAGATACCTAATAATACACATGGGAGGAACATAAACAGTAGTCACTTATTATAATAATGAATCTATACTTGGAATAACTAAAAGGTTGCAGGCAACAGTACTGCGCCGGTAGCCTACTACCGCATAGGCTACTTCGCTTCTCTCACTCTGTCTCCCCTCCGAGTCCGTATGCGCCCTACGCAACAGAACTCCGGACACAGCAGCAAAACGACAGTGCAGTTAATTGATACATGAAAGTATTAATAGTGTTGTCTTGTGTGTGAGTAATGTGTATTGTAAAGTGTTATAGATATATACTTAAAGAGAGCTGCAATGCATAGTAAAATAAAGATATATCCCACTCATCATCCCCATGTGTTCTAGCTAGCAGGCCAAGTCACAGGAACAACGAGTCCCAGCACCGAAAGCGAGAACCCAGGAGAAGACTGTAGAGAACACAAGGACAGATAAATTACGTTACTCTACTATACCGGCACTACGAGCGAGCTGTAGTCTCGGGTGCTACACTCACTCCTGGCTCGGTATGCAAATCAAGGCTAAGTCCTCGTCCCTCTACAGACAACTCCTGGGCATGGTCGGGCTCTTACACATGGCACCAGTCTAGTCACAAATGGGATGATGAGCAGGGCATATAACTCGTGAACATGTAGAACGTTCACCAACTATCCTCATCAAGAAGATCGCTGTTCACATTAACCCCTTAAATCTAATACATGTAAATATATGCTTGTCCTAAGAGTAATACGAGAGGTGAGTGCTGAAACTCCTTTAGGACCTCAAGGGAAGGTTATGCATTTAAATAGAGAGAAGAATGAAATGAGAGTAATGTCGTCAGAGAGAAAGAGTGCAACCGTGAGAAGTGGGGAGAGAGAGCAAGGGATGTTAGAATCTCAAAGGTTCTAGGCAACCTAGTCCGGGAACACACAGCCAACCTCCAGGCAGTGTGCTGTACGACAACATGGGCCCAGCCCAGGCAGGCAACAATGGACTACCAACCCTATCGCGCCTAGCTATAAGGGCAAGGCTGCCATCCAGTCCATACGTCTGGCAACCACCCGGCCGGCAGCGCGG
Source organism: Paralithodes platypus (assembly GCA_032716605.1). Classification (NCBI taxonomy): domain Eukaryota; kingdom Metazoa; phylum Arthropoda; class Malacostraca; order Decapoda; family Lithodidae; genus Paralithodes; species Paralithodes platypus. The sequence continues at coordinate 41,168,738 of CM064482.1, read as the reverse complement.
CGTGTTGCTACCCTCTTGCTCTGAAGCCCAACTCACTCTCTCTCTCTGAATTCCCATTATCCTATCTATCAACTTCTCTATTGATACTACATATTAAATGGAAGGTCTCGACATGGCTTAAAACAAAACCCACCACTGGTTAGCACATGACGAGACCTTGGCAGAGATACAAAGAACATAGTTATAAGTTGTCACACTCAATATACATAGCGGCTGACGGTAGCCAGATCACGGGCGGTACAGTGGAGTACCAAGGAGTACAATCAGGTTGCGTTGCCCAGCACTGGGGTGCGTCACAATATATATATAAATCTCCATTAATTGACCACTTGCGAGTTTCAGGCTATAAGGAAGTCGGAGCCGTAATCATCGATAGTAAACAGAAATGCAATAATAATGTGGGTTTCTGATGGATTAAAGGTATGATCAAGTTGGTTTTATGTATTCATAAATGTATAATGACCGTATTTTAGCTGATAATTATTATAAATATTGACGGCCACGGCTCCAACTTCCTTATAGACCAAAACTCGCAAGTGGGCAATTCGTTGACTATCATAAATCCTTCCTAAACAGAGCAAAGTATCCCTCGCCAGGAAAAATTCGACACCTAAATGACACGAAGTCTAAATATTGATAAATCAATGGGGCGAAAGGCCTTAAAATCGCCAAACTAATGGGCCGAACGTCTTATTATCTGAAAACTAATGGGGCTAAACATGAGGAAGAAGGGGGACCAGAAAAACGAATACAACACCTCGCTGATTACTAGACGCCCTTCATAAAATCGTCTAATCATTGCCCACACAAGCCGTTTCTCCGCTGTCATTACGTTTTGCTCGCTGTATGCATGTCTGTCAGATGTTGAATAAAGTGTGGAAAGATAGGAACATGTTTGTATATCTCACTCGAAACGATGAATTTATGCTAAGATAGCGCTGATACCCATTATTGTTCGAAATATACTTGGTGCCACGACATCACTTATTTGGACGACTGTACAGTTGTCCAAATAAGCAAGCTGTCAAACCGAGGCAATTTGATTAGATGACTTGAATAAATTTGAGAAAGAAAACAAGAACATTAACCCTCTCACGGTTTTTACGCAATGTTGAGCCTATTAGGGATACTTTAAAGCCTTTGTCAGGGGTATTTAGAAACCTTTAGTTTAGTTACTTCAACCTCTGCAGTTGTTTTTGAGTTAGCTGTGGGCAGAAAACTAATTTTGGAGAGGTAATTATAAGAGTGAGAGAACTCTATTTATTATTGCTAATCTGGCAACTTCTGCGTCATAAAAACGTGAAAGGGTTAACCTCTTCTGTACCGGCGCCGTTCTCTTAACTTGATATTGGCTACTATTAGACGATTGTATTCAGTTTAAAAAGGGCCTCCAACAATTCATAGGCTTCGAACTATCTCACTTAACCATTTTTAATACCATAGATCCTTCTTAAACTGCACAACATCGCCTAATTATAGCTAAAATGAAATTAAAAAGACATCGCCGGTAAAGAAGGGATTAACAAGATATAACATTGCTTTGGTCATAATATAAACTATATACCATCATTGTATCCACACATATAATACTATTACTACTACTACTACTAATACTACTAATACTAATACTTTTTTTTTTTTTTTTTTTTTTTTTTTACTAATACTACATTGGTTTTTATTTAATATTGTTCATACATTTTATTTTACAAGCATCAGATATTACTATTCAACACCATGCAACTTCAATCCAGTCTCCTTCCTATGCGACCCTCTGCCACTGCTGCCTCGTAGTCCACTTCTGCCACCGTCGCTGGTTGTGGTGCAGACAGTCTTGTTCCCCGCAGGCATAGTAGTGCTGATCTGAGCAACGAGAAAGATAGACGGCACCTCATCCAGGCTACAACGTGGCTCCTGGGCTGTTTCTTCTTCTCTGCGATGATCTCTGCAAGCCTTGAATAGAAGCACTGGGCCCTAGGTCCCATCCCTCCAGATGTGGTGAAGACTAGTGGGGTAAAGCTGCCATGTTCGATATTTAAGATCCTTTCCCCATATGCCCTGACCTTCTCTTGTTCATTCCTCTTGTGTGCAGCCTCCAGAGACAGCCCGCTGTAGCTATGGGCCATTGGGTCGAATATTCTTACGTCAAAGAATGCTCGCTGTGCTCTTGTCCAAAAACTTCTTGCACTAACGTCCACTCGTGCTTCGTTGGATGTGTTGGCCGTCCTGTGCTGCAAGATCTCTCCCTCCAAGGGAATGAGTGATGGTTCGCGCACCACATCTCGACACACCTCCCTGAGCATGTTCGCCGTTACATCTCTTACTTCATCGTGCCTGATGCTGATGAATCCTCCCTTCTTACATATCATGCTGTGGTCTGCATCGTTGTTGATTCCACAAACGCATCGATCGGGCAGTCCTTCAATCGGCCAATCATACCTCAGTGCAATAGCATCATTAAATTCTTGTTTGTTTAGATTGAAGCCTTTTGCCTTGATTGGTAGTGTTGTCAGCCAATTTGAAGCACCCGTTTCTTGTGCTATTTGTACTTTTCTTGTTAGTCTCGGGGAAAGTTGTCGCATCAATTGTGCCAGGTCATTTTTCTGTGAGTTTTGCCTCTCTGACGTGATGGTCTTTCTGATGTTGTAGATGTCCGCCTGGTCCACTTCGCCGTCAGGATCTTGCGCTACGATGCGTTCAGTGAGAGATTCTGTTATCTTTACTGAGTTTTCGTGTTCCGTTGTCGCCCTCCTCACCGGATTGATGATTCCAAGCCCTCCTAACCTAGGAGGAAGTGCGAGCAACTCCCTCTCTGTAGCATTTGGGGTGTGGGACTTCATCCAAGCTGGGATGAGTTTGTCTCTGATGGCATATTCTAGCGGTTGAAGTTGTGGACCCACGTTTGGAATGGTACGCATCAAGTAGGTCCAGCGGTGTTTGACCCCATATGTGAATGCCGAATATGCAGCCTGTGGTTCCGTCTTTGCAATTTTGGCTAGTATTTCTATTTCGTTTACCCACTCTCTGACCTTCTCTTCCATGTATTGCTTCTTGAACTCTTCTGTGCCAATCACTGCCCCTAGATGACGCTGTCCGTCCTTTGTTACGACCACTTCACTACCGTTGAAAGCTTCTAAGGCATTTTTGTAATGTTCTGCTTTTACTATCAGTATAGACTTACTAGCATTTGGAAAGTATCCTATTTCTGGTCCCACTTGTGATACTTGCTCCCACCAGGAGGTGGATTCACTAACGGTCGTACGATCCGAAAACTCCCTTACCGTTCCCTTACGTCTCAACGCTGGTATTCACGAAGCGTTGTAGCGGCCATATTTGATCGTAGGAAGCCCCTTTCGCAAAGGGTGGTCCAGACCACCCTTACATGAATTTGACCCGGATATAGGTACACAAATATCGATAACACAACCCGCGACCATAACAAATTCGTCTGCAGTATAGCTCTTTATGACACACAAAGTCATTATTGAGGCAATAATAGCGCAATATGATTGTTAACTTGTGTTTACAACACCATTAAGGCATTTAATACAAAGTATGAATATATTTGTATCCTTAATGTCTTATGACAGGCCGAATTAAGCTATGAATAGCCTACATATGCCAGCCTAGACCTAGTCCAGGTTAATTGATGCACACATTTGTGCTGCGACAACACGTAGCCTACCATTAGTCGATTGTAACCCTCATTTATTGCGGAAATGTTTTATTCCAACTCCCCACCACCTCTGAGCTAGATTAGGGTAGCCTACTCCTCAACAAAGTTGATAGTATCATAGGAACAAAATGATGAAAAGAATTACCCTGGGCCTAGCCTAAAAAATAAACAAATAAATGGTGTTGCGAATAATTTTGTTTAGCCTAGCCTAGGCCTAGGCTAGGCTATAACCTAGGTTTATTTTGAAAAAGTTAGGACTATTTAGGCTAGAAAAGTTAGGCCTATGTATGGTATTTTGGTTAGGCTAGCAATGTCTAGCAGGGTTAGATTAGGGTAGCCTATTTCCTCAACAAATTTGAAAGTAGCCTATCACCGGAAAACAAATTAGGCCTATGAAAAAAATTACCCTAGGCCTAGCCTAAAAAACAAAATAAGGAATTATTCTAAAATTGCACCTATACGAGCTAAACAAATTATGTGTGTATTTAACAGGAAGGTACGATGAGGTAAGTGATGTGGTATAGGTGGCAATATGTGGAAATGGATTATAAGGGCATTCCACCCCCTCTGACCCCCTTACGAAAATCTATGGTTACTCACTCCACCCTAACTGGATTTCTACCGTTTTACCCAACCAGCGGGGGTGTGGGGGTGGCAGCCCCCACCCATAATACTAGGATAGGTTAGGTAAGGTTGTTAGGTTAGGCTAATGTCTCTGAACCATTGTAAACTCCGTGTCACATCTAGATTGATAGACTTTTGTCAGAGGGGGCTGAATGCCCTTATAATCTATTTCCGCATATTGCCACCTATACCACAACATTTACCTCGTCGTACCTACTTGTTAAATACAATAATATTTTGTTTAGCTCGTATAGGTGCAATTATAGAAATTTACCAAAAATATTAATAGGCTAGCCTATATGGTGTGAATATTTTTGTTTAGCCTAGCTTAGGCTATAACCTAGATTTATTTTGAAAAAGTTAGGGCTATTTAGGCTAGAAAAGTTAGGCCTACGTATGGTATTTTGGTTAGGCTAGCAATGCTTAGCTTGGTGTAGCCTAAGCATAGTAAAGTAGAAGCCTAGAAGGTAAAGATGGTGTTTGCAGGCGTAACGTCCTCCTTGTTAACTAGCCTGGCTGTTATTAGTCCCATGCTGGTAATATATTTGATGATGGCAATAAGTCATGGGAGGTGAGGGGGACAAAGCCCCCTCAACCTATCATTATATCCCATGGCCAACTGTTGGGCAATAGGTTGAGGGGGGCTTTACCCCCTTATCCCCCATGACTTATTGTCATCACCATATATATTTCCAGCAGGGGGGGGGGGGGGGTAAATAACAGCTGGCCGTGGGATAATTTTGTAATTAAATGCAGTCAAATTAGACGCGAACATAACCGAGCCTGCAACTTCATCTAAACAAGAAGGACAGCGGAAATTCTTTAACTTGGGCCACTAACAGGCTTCCCTGTAGCCTAGCTAGGCTAATTTCTTATCATCAATTCACAAGATACTCTATTCTTCTTCCTGTTGGCTGTGGTGGATCGAATTAGCCATGCTAAACAATGAAAACCTCATAAATTAAATTATATTAGGTTTGTCTTGGCGCTTCGGTCATGTGGGTGACATATTGTTTATTTACATAGGCCAAGCGCCTGATTGGTCAAGAGAAGCCTCGGTGAAAATAACCGAAAGGGAGCCGTAAGGGAGCTCAACGATGCGTTCGTGAATACACCTTCCGCACTCCCTTAGGAACGATCGTAGGTTGCTGTACGACATCGCACGCTACGACCGTTAGTGAATCCGGGTCCAGCTCTTGAGATCATTGACTTTCCCTGCTCCCTACTACTACTAATACTACTAATACTACTACTACTACTACTACTACTATTTTTTTTTAAATTGCAGGCTCGCTATCGCTCGCCCAGGAAAAATCGACACCTTATTTGGTTAAAGTATCTTATAATCGCCAAACTAAAGAGGTGAAACGTCTTAAAATCTCCAAGCTAATGGAGTAAAACAGGGAGGATCGAAATGGGCCCGCCCTGCACCTAATAGGGTTAAGGGGGTATTACTTGCTTTTTGGGCTATATATATATATATATATTTAATTATTTTTCAGTTTCTTCGATAGATCTCCATCAAGGTTTAGAAAAACACCCCTTAGACCGCCTTTCACGATAAATGTGTACATTTTTCGGTAGTTTCTAAAATTAGAGGCGAGCGATAAAGCTCGCCAGGAAAAATATTGACAACTAAAGGGCACGAAAGGTCTTAATATTGATTAAGCGAAAGGTGTATGGTTGTCATGTAAAGCTACAACAACCTTGATAATCCTTTCTTGCACAAGGATGTAGAATAAAAGTCCAGAGATAAGTTTATAGGTTCTTATTAGCCAAAGATATACAGAGAGCTGGGGTGGCACTGCTATGCTGAGTGCCGACCGGATGTTACTGATGAAAACATGTGCAGCGGTGCCGGATATATTTGGTGCAACGCTGCCGATACTACAGAGTACGGTATATTATCATGGGATATTAAACAATGATAGTATTGCCCTGAAAGTACATGTGTGTATGTTGCAATATGATTAAGGCATGTGTACACTCTGTATATATGTTGTGTGTGCACTTAACCTATATCAACAAAAGGTATCAAAATTGCCAAAATAACGGAACGAACGTCTTAAAACCTCAAAACTAATATGCTAAACATGAGGGCGGAGGGGGGTCCAGAAAAAGCGACTACCATCCCCTTTAAAAAGCTAGGCTCTGATTGGCTGGCAGACTTGGGATGTCATTGTGTGTCCTGGTGACTGTCACTTGTTTCTATACTTCAATATTGAAATTCGTACTTAACCTTAATTTTAACCCCTTCAGGACCACAGCGGGTTTTTTTTTTCTTCTAGCTATATTTAGACGATATTGTGGAGCTTGAGAGGAATCTGTGGGAGTAGAAAGGGTTAAGTGAGATAGTTTGTAGACTTTTACTGGGTAGACGTCCTTCCTAAGCTGAACACAATCGTCTAATAGTTGCCAGAATATAATGCAAAATACATCACCGGTACTGAAGGGGTTAATTGTCACTAGCTACTCATTAATTGTTTGGGTATTTTAAGGGGAGGTTTTTAGTGTGTTTCCGAGACCTCCATCAAGCTTGAAATTACACTCCCTTGACCCCCTTTCAAGATAAATTTGTAAATTTTTCGGTAGAAAAATGTCCCGGCTGAAAGCCGGTTCCTCTTATATTACAGGCTCGCTATCGCTCGCCAGGATAGCATCGATACCTAAATGGCACGAAAGGTCTTAAAGTTGACAGAAATGGGTCGAAAGTTCTTAAAATCGTCAAAATAATGGGGCAAACGTCTTAAAATTAGAAAAGCAATGGGGCTAAACATGAGGGAGAAAAGAGTCAAGAAAAAAATCCCTCAAGTGGAAATCTCCCCTTAATATACTAATAAAAGACAATAGGAAATCTAAACAATAAGTAATTATAAAAAAATACAATATAATATGAATATAAATAATTCAGTCTCCTATCGACTAGGTTCATTTTCTATAGTCTTAAGGGGAGGTTTTTAGTGTGTTTCCTAGACTTCCATCAAGCTTGAAATTACACCCCCTTGACCCCCTTTCAAGATAAATTTGTACATTTTTCGGTAGAAAAATGTCCCGGCCGAAGGCCGATTCCTCTTAAATTACAGGCTCGCTATCGCTCGCCAGGATAAAATCGACACCTAAATGGCACGAAAGGTCTTAATATGGGGTGAAAGTTCTTAAAATCGCTAAACTAATGGGGCAAACATTTTATAATATCAAAAGCAATGGGGCTAAACATGAGGGAGAAAGGGGTCAAGAAAAAAATCCCTCATGTGGATATCTCCCCTTAAAGAATACTAGCAGGGATACCCGGCGTTGCCCGGGTTTAAAATCCTACCATAATCACCATCACTACTACCACCACTACTACTACTACCATAATCACCATCATCAATCACTACTACCACAATCATCACAATACTACTACTACCATAATCACCGGCCTCGACCTCCCTGTGCCTCATTAAACGGCGACCTCGATTTCGGCCGCTAAATGACCTCCGATTTTGGATCTGACCTCATCCGTACCCCCATTTTGGGGGGCTGCGAACAACTTTCGTTCCATACACCTTTTCGATCGGAGGCCTCCTTCTGCCCCAAACGGCCATTTTGTTCATTTTTGTTTTTCAATTTCGGCCTCGAAACGACCTCTGATCGTGGCCTCGCTCCCTCTATGACCTGACCCAGGTCAATTGACACCCACATGCAAAGTTTCAGCTCCCCAGGTCCAAAACTGCGGCCGCCTATTAAGAACACACAGACAGACACATGAACTGATTTAATAATATAGATTTACGTTAAGGGAGCCCACCTCACTTTTTTTCTCTTTCTCTCCCTCTCTTTTTGGCTTGTATCCATTCGGCCCCATTCAGCCTACGGTTTTAAGACGTTTACCCCCATCCAGGTGTCAATATTTTCCTGGCGAGCGGAAGCGAGCCAGCATATATATATTTTTGATTTGACAGCAAGCTAAATTTAAAAAACATCGATCAAAAAATGTCTCCGGTGAAGCCGGATTTCTCCATACAATGCTGGCTCGCGAAACCGAAACTTGGATGCGGATAAACGTCTTAAAACAGTTGGCTGAATTGGGCCGAATGGATAAGCCAGAGAAAGAGAAAAAAGGAGAGAAAGATTAAAAAAAAAAAAAAACGGTGACCCCCATTAATTCATTGATCTTACATAGTTCGGTAAATCAGTAGCCTATCTATATGATTGATTCTTCTGCAACACTCGCTAACTATACCATCTCTAGCCGACTCGAGACAGAGCCCAGACAGAACAAAAAGTAATACTACTAATAATTGTATAACTAAGGGCCTCCAGCACTCGCCCAGTCGTTTGCAATTTATCTAAAAAATACAGGGTCAATATCAGTCTCAATGGTTCCATGTCAGTTGAACCAGTGCCACTTTAACCAGTGCTAACTCAACCAGTGGCCACTTCAACCAGTGACCATTTTAACCAGTAACCTAACCTAACCTACTGGTTAAAATGGTCACTGGTTGAAATAGTCACTGGTTGAAGTGGGCACTGGTTAAAGTGGGCACTGGTTAAAGTGGGCACTGGTTAAAGTGGGCACTGGTTAAAGTGGGCACTGGTTAAAGTGGGCACTGGTTAAAGTGGGCACTGGTTAAAGTGGGCACTGGTTAAAGTGGCACTGGTTAAAGTGGCACTGGTTAAAGTGGCACTGGTTAAAGTGGCACTGGTTAAAGTGGCACTGGTTAAAGTGGCACTGGTTAAAGTGGCACTGGTTAAAGTGGCACTGGTTAAAGTGGCACTGGTTAAAGTGGTACTGGTTCAACTGACCTGTCACCGTCTCAATAGTTATGATTAAACTTACCTCTCAAAATAAGGGGGGCCCTAAAATTGGGGGCACGTGCCCTCCCCTCCCCCGAAATACGCCACTGGGCAGAGAGAGAGAGAGAAATTTCCATGGATATACTGGCCACACAGACCTTACGATCCAAACGAGGTGGTCAGGACTTAATTCTAGTAGAGATGGCATATCCGATAGAAAAGAAGAGAGAGAGAGAGAGAGAGAGAGATTTACATAGATTTACATAGATACACTGGCCACACAGATCTTACGATCCCTACGAGGTGACCAGGACTTAATCCTAATGGAGATAGCAACCCTAAGAGAAAGTGGAAGGAAAGGATAGCAAAGATGAAGGCTCTCTCCCCACCCTCCGCTCCCTCCGGCAATATGCCGTACATGAAAATAGTTAGAAGTGAATAACCTTGCAGGGCTTGGAAATCGCCTGAAGGAATTTATAGTATAGTTAGAAATGGAAAGGAAAAGGCATGCACACCTTCACTTTTTTTTTTTTTTTTCAACTGAAAACGTTTTCATTTCCGCCAGGTTCTCTTATCAGTGATCAGCTTCTACTGCAGACCAACTTTTCTGTGATATGTGTCTAACCTTTTTTTAAATGTGTATATCGAGTCACTGTCAATAACTTCATTAGGGAGCTTATTCCACTCATTAATAATACTGTGGGTGAAGACATTTTTAGTTATGTCTAGGTTCGCTTTCCTGCCTGTTAGTTTTAATTTGTTTCCTCTTGTGGAACCTTCTTTGGCTATCTTAAATAGATTATTAGAATTTACGTTACTAAAGCCTTTTAGTATCTTAAAACACTCTATATCAGCTGTCCCCTTATTCTCCGTTTCTTAAGCGAAAACAGGTCGAGTTCTCTTAATCTCTCATTGTATGGCTTATTTCTAAGGGAAGGGATTAACTTTGTTGCTCTACGCTGAACGGATTCTAGTTTCTCTATGTCTTTTTTTAAGTAGGGAGACCAAAACTGCACAGCATACTCCAGATGTGGCCTCACAATACTTTTATATAGTGGTACAACTATGTCTTTACTATGACAATGAAAATTTCTTTTAATGAAACCTAGCGCTCTATTTGCTTTGTTAGATGCTGCGGTGCATTGGCTTGTAGATTTTAGATTTTCATTGATAAGCACTCCTAGGTCTTTTATCTGTGATACGCTCTTTATCTTTTCTCCATTCATATGGTATTCGTATTTGTTGTTTCGGGAGCCTATTTGTAGTATCAGGCATTTGTTTACATTAAAGGGCATCTGCCAATTTTCTGACCACTCTGATATCTTGTTTAAATCTGATTGCAGGCTACTTCTATCGCTTTCTAATATTATTGCATTTCCTATTTTAGTGTCATCGGCGAATTTGGAAATTATGTTATTAATGCCGTTGTCTAAATCATTAATATATATTATGAATAATAATGGGCCCAGAACTGAACCCTGTGGGACTCCACTAGTCACCGGAGTCCATTCTGATTCCACTCCATTAATAATTACTCTTTGTTTTCTTTCGCTTAACCAATTCCTTATCCAATTAAGTGTGTTGCCTTGTATTCCTAGATTCTCGACCTTCTGAAGTAATTTATTATGAGGGACCTTGTCGAAGGCCTTCTGGAAGTCCAAGTACACTATATCAAGACTTTTGGTAAAATCATTAATCTTAAATAGGTTGTCATAAAATTCGATAAGGTTCGTTAGGCATGATTTTTTTTGCTCTGAAGCCGTGTTGACTATTATTAATAAGATTATTATTCTCTATGAAAAGTACAAGTTCGTCTCTTATAATTGATTCTAATAGTTTTACAATAACGGAAGTTAAGCTAATGGGTCTGTAATTCCCTGGTTGTTTTTTATCTCCCTTTTTAAATATTGGTGTAATATTCGCTGTCTTCCAGTCAGTGGGTAATTGTCCATGTTGGAGTGACATGTTAAACATTTTGGTTAGGGGTTCGGCAACTTCATCTTTGACCATTTTTAGGATTTTAGGGATGAATAGGTCTGGGCCGGGAGATTTTTTTTTTTCAGTAATTCAATCTGTCTAGTGACGCTTGATTGGCTAATTTTGAAGTCAGGGAGCACAATGTTGCTTGTTTGATTAGTAGCTTGTGGAGTGTTCGTGTTGGCAGCAGTGGTAAAAACGGAGCTGAAATAATTGTTAAGTGTAGAGGCTATGTCTTTGCTATCTGTTTCTAGAACACCTTGAGTGTTAAGTATGGGTCCTATCCCGCTTTTGATTTGTTTGCTACTGTTAATGTATCTGTAAAATTGCTTAGGATTAGTTTTACTATCTTTAGCTATGCTTATTTCATAATTCCTCTTTGCTGTTTTTATTAGTGATTTTACTTTTCTCAGAGAGAGAGAGAGAGAGAGAGAGAGAGAGAGAGAGAGAGAGAGAGAGAGAGAGAGAGAGAGAGAGAGAGAGAGAGAGAGAGAGAGAGAGAGAGAGAGAGAGAGAGAGAGAGAGAGAGAGAGAGAGAGAGAGAGAGAGAGAGAGAGAGAGTGTGTGCTAGCCAAACTGAACCATCGAAAACTAAGAACCCCTCACCAGCAACACTGAAGCGTACACACCCTTCCCCTACTGGTGTGTGGAGGCGACTGCTTGTCAGCGATTGACTCAGTACCTACCCTACCATCACCTTCACCACCACCACGACGTCACATATTAAGGGGAGGAAGACCGTTTTTCTGGACCACCTCCTCCCTAATGTTTAGCCCCACTAGTTTAGAGATTGAAAGATGTTCGGCCCATTAGTTTGGCGATTTTAACACCTTTCGCCACATTTCGTTGTCGATTTTAAGACATTTCGTGCCATTTAGGTGTCGATTATTTCCTGGCGAGCGACAGCGAGCCTGCAATTTTAAGAGGAACTGGCCCTTCGGCCGGGAAATTTTTCTACCGAAAAATGTACAAATGTATCTTGAAGGGGGGTCTAGGGGGAGTTTTTCTAAGCTTGATGGAGGTCTAGGGAGGAAACTAAAAACATATATGAATAAATGAATTAATAGACCAAACAAATGGTCTGCCTCCCCTTAACTTCCCCTGCGTGTCTCTTCATATATATTGCTATAGATAGGGCATTACTCAGCAAATACATGCTGTCTGGTTCTCCATCGTTCCTTCATCAGGAGGGGGGGGGGGGGGGGGGGGGCCTTGTTACAAGCAGGTTACCTTTTTTTGTCTCCTACATACATACATATATATATATATATACAGGGTGTCCCGCGAGTTTTGTAAAAAATACTTTCAGAAATGAAATATTATTTAATTCCAAGTCAAATATGTTCTATACAAATAGTTTTTTTTAGGCGTCAGTGTTTGGTAATCAGTGACACAGGATTCAGGAGTGACAGGAGTGCGGACAGCTGATGCATTGGTGCCTACGTATCATTACATTAGAGCAGGTGTAACTGTTAATAACAATACTACAAGGTTTCATGATATGTTAATTAATAAATCCATGTAATAGTAGCTTATAATTATTCCCCTTTTCAAAGATATCATGGCATAATGAGAAAATACAAAGTAAACTTACTGGAAGTGGCACCAGCGCACTGATCGCTCTCCCCTCCTTCCCTACACCACCTCAATCAGTAACTGTCAAATTTAAATAACTGATTACCAAACACTGACGCCTAAAAAAGACTATTTTTATAGAACATTTTTACTTAGAATTAAATAATCTTTAATTTCTGAAAGTATACAAAACTCGCGGGACACCCTGTATATATATAAAAAAAAAAAAAAAAAAAGCACACTGTGGCCATTCTGGTTGAGGCCGGTTCGGAGTGTGGCCCTTTCGACACGAAGAGAACCGATCCGTGGCCGCAGGAACCGGTTGTAAGGCAGATCTAATCCGGGGGGGGGGGGTAACTGAGAAGGCATTATGCAAGAGAGCGAGAGAGAGATTTACATAGATACACACACTGCACAGACCTTGCGGCCCCTACTAGGCAGTCTGGACTTAATTCTAACAATATTTGTTCTAATGAAGTGGAAGGTAAGGCTAGCAAAGGAGAAGGCTCTCTCCCCACCCACTACACAAGAGAGAGAGAGAGTGAGTGAGTAGGTGAGTGAGTGAGTGACACAGACAGACAGACAGATAACAACAACTGTCCCCTACTAACTTCCTAATCCTGCCACGGACATTAGTTCCCTTACCCACTCTAAACCACTGTTTGGACACTTGATCCTCAGTGTTTTGGAGGACAAGCAGCCTAGAAGAGTCACTAGATCTGTTGTTGCTTGATTTCCTTTGTACTCCTTTGTACAACTAACGTCATAATCTTGGGTATTTTCCACTAACCAACAGGAAACCAGTAGTGGGGGAATTATAAGGGTTGTCCAATATTCCAAGGGTTTACCCAAGTATTTTGTTATTCAATAATTGGTATCAGTAATATCTAAACACGAGATCTTTATTTTGAGTGAGATATACACACACATTTCTACACTTAACCACCCTATTCAACATCTGACAGACATTATTACAGCACAAAGCGAGCCAAACGTAATGACAGCTGACACATGATTTGTTAGCGCTAATAAGTCATGTCTCAGCTGTCATTACGTTTGGTCCACTCTGGCCCCTCTTCAAGATAAATTTGTAAATTTTTCGGTAGAAAAATGTCCAGGCCGAAGACCGCTTCCTCTTATAATTGCAGAAGGGGTTAATGGACGCGACGGTATTGCAAGGGTTAATTATTAGGATGCCGCTCTTGCGATCTCTAATAAGGGGGTGGTAGTCGCTTTTGCTTGTTTTGTGTTTGTTTGTTGGACTCCCTTCTCCCTCATGTTTAGTCCCATTAGTTTCAGATTTAAATAGGAGGAACTGGCCTTCGGCCAGCAAATTTTTCTACCGTAAAAATTTACAAGTTATCTTGAAAGAGGGGTGGAAGGGGTGTGTGTGTTTTTGTATTATTTGTTTAAAGGTTGATGGATGTCTAGCGAGGTTATTATAAAATACATAAATACATATATAAATAGACCCACAAATAACCACTACCCCCTTAATGGCCGCCCTAGCCTACATAATGTGAATGACGTGGACGGTATTGAAAGGGTTAATTAGGATGTCACACTTCCTCTCTCTCTCTCTGTTAACCACATTCATTGTTGTCACTCTTGGATAATTAGAGGTAGTTACAAGTCTATTAACCGCTGGAGGCCCTTTTTAAACTGAATATAATCGTCTAATAGTAGCCAGAAAATTAGTTCGTGTGTGTACATTATTTATTTATTTATTTATTAATTATTTTGTTTTGTTTTCATATTTGTGTTTTTTTCTCTTTCTTCATTATTATCTTGATCTTATTTTTCTTTCTTCATTATTATCTTGATCTTATTTTTCTCTTTCTTCATTATTATCTTGATCTTATTTTTCTTTCTTCATTATTATCTTCATCTTATTATCTTTCTTCATTATTATCTTCATCTTATTATCTTTCTTCATTATTATCTTGATCTTATTTTTCGCTTATACCCGTCAATATTTATATTATCAGCTAAAATACGGTCATTATACATTTATGAATACATACAACCAAATACGGTCATTATACATTTATGAATACATACAACCAAATTATACATTTATGAATACATACAACCAAATTGATCATACCTTTAATCCACCAGAAACCCACATTATTATTGCATTTCTTTTTAATATCGATGATTACGGTTCCGACTTCCTTATAGCCTGAAACTCGCAAGTGGTCAATGGCCCGTAATACTTAGCTTGGGAACTTCGTCATTTTTGCTTTAACTCCTTCGACGTTTTTTTTTATTATATTCTGGCAACTATTAGACGATTTTATTCAGGTTAGGAAGGACGTCTACCCATTAAAAGTCTACCGACTAACTCCATTAATCCTTTTAGCTACCGTATATCCTTCCTAAGCTTCATAACATCGTCTAAATGAAGCTGAAGTCACATATAAAGTACGTCTTACATATTAACCCCTTGAAGCTCTGACGCGTTTTAGCAGTATATTTTGGCTATCATTAGACGATTTTATGCAGCTTAGGAAGGATCTGTGGGTATTGAAAGGGTAAAGACTATCTCAATCAACCCTCTGACTACCATAATATACCCTTCCTAATCTGAATAAAATCGTCTAATAATTACCAGAAAACAAAACAGAAACGCTTATTGGACCTTGAAAGGGTTAATTCAATTAATCCTTTTAGCTACCATATACCCTTCCTAAGCTTCATTTAGACGATTTTATGTATTAGATGAGTACACTAACATCAATAGACATTTAAATGGGTAGATTATGATGGACAATTTATTTCCGATTTTTCAAACCCATTTTATTTGTTATAGGTAGCGCCAACGAACTTGACAATAATCTGGGCCCCTTAACTTCTTATAACTCGAAATGAATGAAAGCAATCAGGCTGAAATTCCACTCATTTGGGAAGAGTCCACCAGGTAATAGGTGTGGATATTTATAGCCAGTTTGCTCTAGTCCCTTTTGAGTTACGAAGTGGTTAGGGATCGAGATAATTGTCAAGTTCGTTGGCGCTACCTACAGTATAGTGTATACAGTGTTTTCCTAGAGTAAGGACAAACAAAAAATCCTTTAAACTATAGTCTATTCGCTGTAAGTAGGTGAGAAATCATGACCTCTAACCTCTGTAACTAAAGAACGACTAAAGTAATTGAGCTAATATTGGTACCATTTAGGAAGAGTCAGCCAAGGAATAGATATAGAAATTTACAGTCAATTTGCTCTAGCCCTTTTTGAGTTACAGAGGATAGAGGTCATGATTTCTCGCCTACTTACAGCGAATCGACTATAACATCAATATACATTTAAATTGGGTAGATTATGATGGATAATTTGTTAGCCTTTTCCAAACCCCAATCTTCGTGTTAGTGTATGCAGTATTTTCCTAGAGTGAGGGAAAAACTCCTTATAGACTAATTTCCGGTGTTATGACGCGGGCGAGATTTCCTAGTTTTGTAATTAGCGGTAGAATAATATAGGATGGAGCTGATTGGGTTTCCCATTTTTTTTTTTTTTTTTTTTTTTTTTTTTTTTTTTTTTCGGTTGCTCCCTGGACCTTTGTCAAGTCTAATAAATACAACCCGAATGACCCCCATTCGATTAAATTTATATGTTGTTCAGTAGAAAACATGTCCTTAATTACAGGCTCGATATCGCTCGCCAGGAAGAAATCGACACCAAAATGGCACGAAAGGTCTTAAAATTGACAAATATGGAGCGATCACTGTATACATTTTCTGTAGCTAGGCCCAGATTATGTAACTAGCGATAATTCCCAGTAATTAGCGGAAAGAAACCATTCCGTAGTGACTCGGAAAGCCCCATGGGACAAACTCTATCCCTTATCCGACTCTGATCTTCTTATGGGGTCAGCCGGTTATAGATGCTTATGATCTGGGTGTGGTGTCCCGAGTTCGAATCCCGGGAGGACCATATGCTTTCATTAGTTTATTTAAGTACATTGGGGTTTGTAATAGATGATTAATGTTAAGAATGGGGTGTTACTTAAGGGGAGATTTCCACTTGAGGGATTTTTTTCTGAACCCCTTTCTCTCTCATGTTTAGCCCCATTGCTTTTTAGATTTTAAGACGCTCGCCCGCTTTAGTTTGGCGATATTAAGAACTTTCGCCTCATTTCTGTCAATTTTAAGAACTTTCGTGCCATTTAGGTGTCGATTTTTTCCTGGCGAGCGATAGCGAGCCTGTAATTTGAGAGGAACCGGCCTTTGGCCAGGAGATTTTTCTACCGAAAAATGTACAAATTTATCTTGAAAGGGGGTCTAGGGGGTGTAATTTTAAGCTTGATGGAGTTCTAGGGAAGAAACTAAATACCTCTCCTTAATTCCTACCTCAGCCACGCTTTTGTATCGGCTTCCTCCCTTTAGGGAAAGCTATCTATCTATCTATCTATATATATACTCAGGCCCAATCCCCACTTTTTTTTTGGGGGGGGGGGGGAAAGGTGGCCAACTAAAGACAGAGCCCGAATAGGGACAACACAACAGAAAACAATTAACACAAAAACAAAATACAAATAACGAAAAAAAGATAAGTAGACAATAAAGGAGTAGATAATAGCGAAGTAGACTATAATGGAGTAGATAATAGCGAAGTAGACAATAAAGGAGTAGATAATAGCGAAGTAGACAATAAAGGAGTAGATAATAGCGAAGTAGACTATAATGACTCTTCCTAAATGGTACCAATATTAGCTCAATTACTTTAGTCGTTCTTTAGTTACAGAGGTTAGAGGTCATGATTTCTCACCTACTTACAGCGAATAGACTATAGTTTAAAGGATTTTTTGTTGTCCTTACTCTAGGAAAACACTGTATACACTAAAGGTGGCGCCAACGAACTTGACAATTATCTCGATCCCTAACCACTTCGTAACTCAAAAGGGACTAGAGCAAACTGGCTATAAATATCCACACCTATTACCTGGTGGACTCTTCCCAAATGAGTGGAATTTCAGCCTGATTGCTTTCATTCATTTTGAGTTATAAGAAGTTAAGGGGTCCAGATTATTGTCAAGTTCGTTGGCGCTACCTATAACAAATAAAATGGGTTTGAAAAATCGGAAATAAATTGTCCATCATAATCTACCCATTTAAATGTCTATTGATGTTAGTGTACTCATCTAATACATAAAATCGTCTAAATGAAGCTTAGGAAGGATATATGGTAGCTAAAAGGATTAATTGAATTAACCCTTTCAAGGTCCAATAAGCATTTCTGTTTTGTTTTCTGGTAATTATTAGACGATTGTATTCAGATTAGGAAGGGTATATTATGGTAGTCAGAGGGTTGATTGAGATAGTCTTTACCCTTTCAATACCCACAGATCCTTCCTAAGCTGCATAAAATCGTCTAATGATAGCCAAAATATACTGCTAAAACGCGTCAGAGCTTCAAGGGGTTAATATGTAAGACGTACTTTATATGTGACTTCAGCTTCATTTAGACGATGTTATGAAGCTTAGGAAGGATATACGGTAGCTAAAAGGATTAATGGAGTTAGTCGGTAGACATTTAATGGGTAGACGTCCTTCCTAACCTGAATAAAATCGTCTAATAGTTGCCAGAATATAATAAAAAAAAATACGTCGAAGGAGTTAAAGCAAAAATGACGAAGTTCCCAAGCTAAGTATTTACGGGCCATTGACCACTTGCGAGTTTCAGGCTATAAGGAAGTCGGAACCGTAATCATCGATATTAAAAAGAAATGCAATAATAATGTGGGTTTCTGGTGGATTAAAGGTATGATCAATTTGGTTGTATGTATTCATAAATGTATAATGACCGTATTTGGTTGTATGTATTCATAAATGTATAATGACCGTATTTTAGCTGATAATATAAATATTGACGGCTATAAGCGAAAAATAAGATCAAGATAATAATGAAGAAAGATACAAATAAGATCAAGATAATAATGAAAGAGAAAAATAAGATCAAGATAATAAGAAGATCAAGATAATAATGAAGAAAGATAATAAGATCAAGATAATAATGAAGAAAGATAAAAATAAGATCAAGATAATAATGAAGAAAGATAAAAAAAACAAATATGAAAACAAAACAAAATAATTAATAAATAAATAAATAAATAAATAATGTACACACACGAACTAATTTTCTGGCTACTATTAGACGATTATATTCAGTTTAAAAAGGGCCTCCAGCGGTTAATAGACTTGTAACTACCTCTAATTATCCAAGAGTGACAACAATGAATGTGGTTAACAGAGAGAGAGAGAGAGGAAGTGCGACATGCTAATTAACCCTTTCAATACCGTCCACGTCATTCACATTATGTAGGCTAGGGCGGCCATTAAGGGGGTAGTGGTTATTTGTGGGTCTATTTATATATGTATTTATGTATTTTATAATAACCTCGCTAGACATCCATCAACCTTTAAACAAATAATACAAAAACACACACACCCCTTCCACCCCTCTTTCAAGATAACTTGTAAATTTTTACGGTAGAAAAATTTGCTGGCCGAAGGCCAGTTCCTCCTATTTAAATCTGAAACTAATGGGACTAAACATGAGGGAGAAGGGAGTCCAACAAACAAACACAAAACAAGCAAAAGCGACTACCACCCCCTTATTAGAGATCGCAAGAGCGGCATCCTAATAATTAACCCTTGCAATACCGTCGCGTCCATTAACCCCTTCTGCAATTATAAGAGGAAGCGGTCTTCGGCCTGGACATTTTTCTACCGAAAAATTTACAAATTTATCTTGAAGAGGGGTCCAGAGTGGACCAAACGTAATGACAGCTGAGACATGACTTATTAGCGCTAACAAATCATGTGTCAGCTGTCATTACGTTTGGCTCGCTTTGTGCTGTAATAATGTCTGTCAGATGTTGAATAGGGTGGTTAAGTGTAGAAATGTGTGTGTATATCTCACTCAAAATAAAGATCTCGTGTTTAGATATTACTGATACCAATTATTGAATAACAAAATACTTGGGTAAACCCTTGGAATATTGGACAACCCTTATAATTCCCCCACTACTGGTTTCCTGTTGGTTAGTGGAAAATACCCAAGATTATGACGTTAGTTGTACAAAGGAAATCAAGCAACAACAGATCTAGTGACCCTTCTAGGCTGCTTGTCCTCCAAAACACTGAGGATCAAGTGTCCAAACAGTGGTTTAGAGTGGGTAAGGGAACTAATGTCCGTGGCAGGATTAGGAAGTTAGTAGGGGACAGTTGTTGTTATCTGTCTGTCTGTCTGTGTCACTCACTCACTCACCTACTCACTCACTCTCTCTCTCTCTTGTGTAGTGGGTGGGGAGAGAGCCTTCTCCTTTGCTAGCCTTACCTTCCACTTCATTAGAACAAATATTGTTAGAATTAAGTCCAGACTGCCTAGTAGGGGCCGCAAGGTCTGTGCAGTGTGTGTATCTATGTAAATCTCTCTCTCGCTCTCTTGCATAATGCCTTCTCCAGTTACCCCCCCCCCCCCGGATTAGATCTGCCTTACAACCGGTTCCTGCGGCCACGGATCGGTTCTCTTCGTGTCAAAAGGGCCACACTCCGAACCGGCCTCAACCAGAATGGCCACACTGTGCTAACTTAAACTGACTCAAAGTTAACCATTGCCAATTCTAACCTTACCAGTCCTCTATATACACACGAGTATATATATATATATATATATAAAGTAATACCTAACCTGTTTCTAATTATATTAAGGAAATGGGAAACTGTAGGATTTCCCTTCTTAATATGAAGAGAAAAAGGTCCTCGACTTCCCTTCTCCCTAATTAATACAAATTGTGGTATAGTCCTGTGTAGCGGGAGGACCTGTTCATATATCTCAATAATTTGGTAATGTTACAATATATTTTGACATTTTACATTCATAAATAGTTCACTAATATACGAGGTTAGGTTAGGGTTTGGTTAGGTTAGGTTAGGTTAGGGTTTGGTTAGGTTAGGTTAAAGAAATTGTTCAATGTTTCTTAGTAAATAGGCATCGGAAAAACAGTTCCTCCCGGTACACAGGATCTTACCCAAATTATACACATTTTTCCTGAAAGGGAGTCTAGGGGGAGTTTTTACAGCATGATGAAGGTCTAGGGAGGAAACTAAAAAAAATAACAAAATTATAAAAACACTAAGCAAATAAATACGCCCATCTCCCATTACTATTGGCCTATACAATACATGGGTTCCATGTCATCTCAACCAGTAGCTCTCAACCAGTGCCAAATTAACCCAAACCAACCAAACCAGTGCCAAAATATAGTACTAACCTAACCGTATTGGTTGATTTGGTACTGGTTGAGAGCTACTGGTTGAAATGGTCTACTGGTTGAGTTGACCGGTAACTATTGTAAAGATGTATCGTCTGTGTGCCTCACGGCGTCACTCCTCAAAAGGTTGTAGGGGGTGTTTTTCTAAGCTTGATGGAGGTCTCGGGAGGAAACTAAAAAAACATATGAATACATGAATTAAGGGGAGGTTTCCACTTGAGGGATTTTTTCTGGACCCCTTTCTCCCTCAGGTTTAGCCCCATTGCTTTTGAGATTTTAAGACGTTCGCCCTAGTAGTTTAGACATTTTAAGACATTTTGCCCCATTTCTGTCAATTTTAAGACCTTTCGTGCCATTAAGGTGTCTATTTTTCCTGGCGAGCGATAGCGAGCCTGTAATTTAAGAGCAATCGGCCTCTGGCCGGGACATTTTTCTACCGAAAAATGTACAAATTTATCTTGAAAGGGGGTCTAGGGGGTGTAATTTTAAGCTTGATGAAAACGTAGGGAACAAACTAAATACCTCCCCTTAATAGACCAAACAAACGGCCAGTCTCCCCTTAAGTATTTTAAATATATGATATGTCCTTCCATTAATCTAGCCTCCATTGTTGAAGCTCCTATCTCTCCCCTCAAAGTTACTTTCTGTGCATATCTAGGTGACCCTAATATGTGCCTATCTAGGTGACCCTAATATGTGCCTATCTAGGTGACCCTAATATGTGCTTATAGACTCTGTTTACAATTATTTGTAATTGGTTCATTTCTGTTTTTTCCGCTATCGCTCGCCAGGAAAAAATCGACACCTAAATGACACGAAAGGTCTAAAAATTGACGAAGAAATGGGTCGAAAGTTCTTAAAATCAACACCTAAATGACACGAAAGGTCTTAACATTGACGAAGAAATGGGGCGAAAAGTCTTTTACAATCGACAAACTAACGGCACACCAATCTTAAAACCTCAAAAACTAATTATGTTTGAGCCACACTGGACTGACGGGAGCACCACACTGTTCAGTATACATTACAGGTTAGCGTCACCCCCATCCCTTTAAGGGGAGGCAGACCGTTTTTCTGGACCCCCTTCTCCCTAATGTTTAGCCCCACTAGTTTTGAGATTATAAGACGTTCGGCCCATTAGTTTGGCGATTTTAACACCTTTCACCCCATTTCGTTGTCAATGTTAAGACCTTTCGTGCCATTTAGGTGTCGATTATTTTCTTGCGAGCGATAGCGAGCCTGCAATTTTAAGAGGAACCGGCCTTAATATTTACAAATTTATCTTGAAGGAGGGTTTAGGGGGTGTTTTTCTAAGCTTGATGGAGGTCTAGGGAGGAAACTAAAAAAATATATGAATACATGAATTAATAGACCAAACAATCGGTCAGTCTCCCCTTAATATCTCCCCGGCCCTCAGCCTCCACAGGGGAAGGACTCGTTTAGGCCAATCCAACTTCATTAAGCCGCCTCCTCCCTCCCTCCCTCACACACTCACTCCCTCACACACTCACTCCCTTTCTCACACACTCCCTCCCTCCCTCCCTCACACACTCACTCCCTTTCACACACACTCTCTTCCTCACACACTCCCTCCCTCCCTCCCTCACACACTCACTCCCTCTCTCACACACTTCTTCCCTCATCACACACTCCCTACCTCACAAACTCCCTCCCTCCCTCTCTCACACACTTCTTCCCTCATCACACACTCCCTCCCTCACACACACTCCCTACCTCACAAACTCCCTCCCTCTCTCACACACACTCCCTACCTCACAAACTCCCTCCCTCAAACACGTCTTCCCTTATCACACACTCCCTCCCTCAAACGCTTCTTCCCTCATCACACACTCCCTCTCTCACACACTCCCTCCCTCATCACACACTCCCTCCCTCACACACTCCCTCTCTCAAACACTCCCTCCCTCATCACACACTCCCTCCCTCATACACTCACTCCCTCTCTCACACACTTCTTCCCTCATCACACACTCCCTCCCTCACACACACCCCCTACCTCACAAACTCCATCCCTCACACACTTCTTCCCTCATATAATTCAAGCTTTCAAATCACTAGTTCGGCCACACTTACAGTAAAGTACTGCGACACCGTCTGGGATCCACAAACTCACAATAATATCAGTAAATTCGAGACCATACAAAAACAAGGCTGCAAGATGGATCAGACGTGATTACAGACATACTACATCAGTCATTTTGCTCAAACAAGACATTAAACTAGACCCCCTTGTAACAAGAAGACAAATACACAGACAACAGATGTTATACAAAAATCACAAAAAATCTAGCGGACATAGATAAAAATACATATTTACACCTTACACACATACGATTTACGAGACGCAGCCACAACTTAAAATACCACACATATCAGGCAAGCACGGACATATTCAGACATTCATTATTTCCCTGCAGCCTCCAAGAGTGGAATCACCTCCCATCTCACATACCGGTAGTTAATAGCCCCACTCTTCATTCCTTTAGAAATAGGATCACTAATAATGTTCTCCCCAATACTTGACCCGATCCTATCCCTTGCTCATAATTCCCCTGCACATCCCCCGCATATCATGCTGCCCGAGAGCAGCCCTCTGCGGGTCCCCCTAACAAGAACAAGAACGAGTTGACATTTCTATGCCTACCATACATGCTAGGCATTTAATGTAGTTCCGTACTATAAATTTAAGTCATTGATAACCATTGCAAACGCAGAATAGTAGTTTTAAGGGGTAGTGCTTGGATTTTGGTCTAAATATCAATTTATTGATTTATTTTGGGTTTCCTCGCTAGACCTCCATCAAGCTTAGAAAAACACCCCTTAGACCCCCTTTCAAGATAAATTTGTACATTTTTCGGTAGACAAAATAATGTCCCGGCCGGTTCCTTCTAAAATTAGAGGCTCGCTACCTTCTGTCCTACCTTCATTTCCACACCAGCGTCCCGGGCTGCTGATCACTCCCCCTAGATGTTTAAGGGGAGATGATTCACTGTTTGGCCGATTTTTGCATGTATTCATTATTGTTCTAGTTTCCTCCCTAGACCTCCATCAAATTAAAAAAAAAAAAAAAAAAAAAAAATCATTAGATCCCCCTTCTCGATTAATTTGTAAAAAAAATCGGGCCGGTTCTTCCAACATTACAGGCTCACTATCGTTCGCCGGGGAAAAAATCGACACCTAAATAGCACGATAGGTCTAAATATTGACGACGAAATGGGGCGAAAGGGCTTAACTAACTAATGGGGCAAACATCTCAACATCTGAAAACGAATGGGGCTGAACATGCGGGAGAAAGTGGTCCAGAAAAACGGCCCATGTCCCCTTAAACCCAATCCTCTACCCATAGTTCTCATTTTTAAACCCAATCCTCTTTAAACCCAATCCTCTACCCATAGTTCTCATTTTTAAACCCAATCCTCTTTAAACCCAATCCTCTACCCATAGTTCTCATTTTTAAACCCAATCCTCTTTAAACCCAATCCTCTACCCATAGTTCTCATTTTTAAACCCAATCCTCTTTAAACCCAATCCTCTACCCATAGTTCTAATTTTTAAACCCAATCCTCTTTAAACCCAATCCTCTACCCATAGTTCTCATTTTTAAACCCAATCCTCTTTAAACCCAATCCTCTACCCATAGTTCTCATTTTTAAACCCAATCCTCTACCCATAGTTCTCATTTTTAACTCTCACCACACCATTCATATACATCTGACCTATCAACGTTCACCACCGCCAATGGCTCTCCTCTCAATCGGGTGAACAAGCCTATACATCTGTTCTTTATCCTAAATGACCTAGAGCAGTTGGTTCAGCAACCCACCCGTATCGAGAGAGAGAGAGAGAGAGAGAGAGAGAGAGAGAGAGAGAGAGAGAGAGAGAGAGAGAGAGAGAGAGAGAGAGAGAGAGAGAGAGAGAGAGAGGAGAGGAGAGGAGAGGAGAGGAGAGGAGAGGAGAGGAGAGGAGAGGAGAGGAGAGGAGAGGAGAGGAGAGGAGAGGAGAGAGAGAGACACACACAAAAGAGACGATAGATCCAAGAGGAGATTTGAAGAGCTCTGAGGGGACGAGTGTGCTCGTGTGTGTGTGTGTGTGTGTGTGTGTGTGTTAGGAGGCGTACATGTGAAGATGTGTGTGTGTGTGTGTCTGTGAGAGAGAGAGAGATTGTGTGTGTGAAGTTGAGAAAATTCAGTGTTCAGTGGCCTAGTTACATTAAAATTAGCAGTGTTGCTTGACAAAAAGAGCAAAGACGTGGGAAGTGAAGGAGAGAGAGAGAGAGAGAGAGAGAGAGAGAGAGAGAGAGAGAGAGAGAGAGAGAGAGAGAGAGAGAGAGAGCGAGAGCGAGAGCGAGCGAGAGATAGGAGGGGTGTGTGGAGGCTGAGGAGACTACCTGAGGATTTACAAACAGAACAGAAATCGATGATGAAGGAACCTCAGCCATATGACTCAAGTTAAGGGGAGATGAGCCTGTTTTCTGGACCACTTTCTCCCTCGTGTTTAGCCCCATTAGTTTTGAGGTTTTAAGATGTTTGCCCCATTTCTTCGTCAATATTTAGACCTTTCGATTTTTTTCCCTGGCGAACGATAGATAGGGTGGGGTGGGGAGGAGGGGGCATTTTTTAATCTTGATGGAGAAGCGACAACCTCCACCTTAAGGGGGGGTCACCATTTTGTTTTTTTAATTTCTCTCCTTTTCTCTCTTTCCCTGGCTTGTATTCATTCGGCCCCATTTAACCGACTGTTTTAAGACGTTTATCCCCATCCAGGTCTCGATATCTCCTGGCGAGCGATAGGGAGCCCGCATTGTATGGAGAATCCGGCTTCGCCGGAGGAATTTTTCCATCGAAAAATTTACAAATTTAGCTTGCTGTCAAAAAATAAATATATATATATATACTGTATATATGCTGGCTCGTTACTGATCGCCAGGAAAATATTGACACCTGGGTGGGGGTAACCGTCTTAAAACAGTAGGCTGAATGAGGCCGAATGGATACAAGCCAAAGGGAGAGGGAGAGAAAGAGAAACAAAAAAAAAGCGAGGTGGGCCCCTTTAACATCAGTATGGGAAAAACATATGGGTAAGCTAAAGATAAGAGATACATATTAGGATAAACACTGCTTATAAAAGGATAAACACTGCTTATAAAAGGATAAACACTGCTTATAAAAGGATAAACACTGCTTATAAAAGGATAAACACTGCTTATAAAAGGATAAACACTGCTTATAAAAGGATAAACACTGCTTATAAAAGGATAAACACTGCTTATCAAAGGATAAACACTGCTTATAAAAGGATAAACACTGCTTATAAAAGGGTAAACACTGCTTATAAAAGGATAAACACTGCTTATAAAAGGATAAACACTGCTTATAAAAGGATAAACACTGCTTATAAAAGGATAAACACTGCTTATAAAAGGATAAACACTGCTTATAAAAGGATAAACACTGCTTATAAAAGGATAAACACTGCTTATCAAAGGATAAACACTGCTTATCAAAGGATAAACACTGCTTATAAAAGGATAAACACTGCTTATAAAAGGATAAACACTGCTTATAAAAGGATAAACACTGCTTATAAAAGGAACCTTACTATTAATTGGCGATGGGCTGGTCTATCAGAGTGAGACCTGAGCGATCTCTGCCATACCCATAGCTTACTCTGACTGTTCCTTTTACTTATATATTTTCTAAATCTCAAGTGACGGCGTCTCTTCCGTGGATTGACCTCCCAATCTACCAAGATTGGAAGCTAAAGCGTCACATTATTCCTTTGCCCCTCAACTTTCTCTTCATAATTGCTGAGGGGCACAGGGCCCTGGGTGGGGCTTTGGTTTCCCGGGCGTTTACGCACCCTCTCAGCTCCCCGCCATGGAGTGGCTTCGGTCACCCAGGCTTTATTGTGGTCGGCAGGGAGGGTTCTGTGGGGGCGCTCGTTTATGGCCTTGGCCTTACTCGGGGCCTTGGGGCTGTTCGGCCAGGCAGCTTGGGGAACAACAACAACAACAACAACCTTACTATTAATGGAAAAGGCTTTTTAAGTTAAGGGGACATATGGGCCGGTTTTCTGGACCACTTTCTCCCTCATGTTTAGCCCCATTAGTTTTCAGATGTTAAGATGTTTGCCCCATTAGTTAGTCGATTTTAAGACCTTTCGCCCCATTTCGTCGTAAATATTTAGACCTTTCGTGCTATTTAGGTGTCGATTTTTTCCCTGGCGAACGATAGTGAGCCTGTAATGTTGGAAGAACCGGCCTTGGGCCGGGAAATTTTTCTACCGAAAAATGTACAAATTAATCTAGAAGGGGGATCTCATGGATACTTTTTTTTAATTTAATGGAGGTCTAGGGAGGAAACTAGGAAAATAATGAATACAAGCAAAAATCGCCCAAAAAGTGAACCATCTCCCGTTAAATTGAGAGCTTATTTGATTATCACCACCGCTTTCTCTCTCTCTCTCTCTCTCTCTCTATATATATATATATATATATATATATATATATATATATATATATATATATATATATATATATATATATATATATATATATATAGTTCTATGGTGATGACACTATGCACTTCCGGTGATGACACTATGCACTTCCGTGGCACTTCCGACGAGGTTAGTTTGGCGATTTTAAGAACTTTCACCCCATTTCTGTGTCAATATTAAGACCTTTCGTGCCAACCTGCTCAACCTGCTCTACAGGTGGCGTTGTGTGTGTGTAAGTGTGAGAGTCCGAGTGTAGGGGTTGAGACAGTGAAGCACAGGAACGAGGTGGCTTCAGAGATGGGGTCGTTTCGGGCCATGAGTGAGCACCGTGCCTCATGTGAAGGCAAGATGGCAGGTGCTCGTTGTACTCTACGTGCTTCACATGTCTCACTCCCTAGACTGGAACAAGACCTCACGGGCTTCACTGTTCATTGTAAAGCGGTGAATGTTAAGGCTCTCAGCCTATGCCCGAGAGGAAGTAAGTTGGAATATAGAAAAAAAAAAAAATTTAGGTATCGATTTTATCCAGGCGAGCGATAGCGAGCATGTAATTTTAGGAGGAACATTATTCTATCGAAAATAGTACAAATAAACTACACACATTGTTGGGCGATTTTTGCATGTATTCATTATTTTTGCATGTATTCATTATTTTTGCATGTATTCATTATTTTTGCATGTATTCATTATTTTTGCATGTATTCATTATTTTTGCATGTATTCATTATTTTTGCATGTATTCATTATTTTTGCATGCATTCATTATTTTTGCATGTATTCATTAAATTTGCATGTATTCATTATTTTTGCATGTATTCATTATTTTTGCATGCATTCATTATTTTTGCATGTATTCATTATTTTTGCATGTATTCATTATTTTTGCATGTATTCATTATTTTTGCATGTATTCATTATTTCTGCATGTATTCATTATTTTTGCATGTATTCATTATTTTTGCATGTATTCATTATTTTTGCATGTATTCATTATTTTTGCATGTATTCATTATTTTTGCATGCATTCATTATTTTTGCATGTATTCATTATTTTTGCATGTATTCATTATTTTTGCATGTATTCATTATTTTTGCATGCATTCATTATTTTTGCATGTATTCATTATTTTTGCATGTATTCATTATTTTTGCATGTATTCATTATTTGTGCATGTATTCATTATTTCTGCATGTATTCATTATTTTTGCATGTATTCATTATTTTTGCATGTATTCATTATTTTTGCATGTATTCATTATTTTTGCATGTATTCATTATTTTTGCATGTATTCATTATTTTTGCATGTATTCATTATTTTTGCATGTATTCATTATTTCTCTAGTTTCCTCCCTAGACCTCCATCAAATTAAAAAAAAAAAAAAAAAAAAAATCCATTAGATCCCACTTTTAGATTAATTTGTACATTTTTCAGTAACAAAATGTCAGGCTCGCTCTCGCTCGCCAGGGATAAATCGACACCTAAATTACACAAAAGGTCTTACCATTGCCAAGCTAATGGGGCGAACGTTCTTCAATCTTTAAAAATAATGGGGTTAAACATGAAGAAGGGTGATACAAAAAAAAACCCATACAGTACCGGTGACGTCATTTTCATGTTTACATTGTGGCAACTATTAGACGATTTTATTCAGCTTAGGAAGAACCTCTAGCAATAATAAGGCTTCAAACTCTCTCAACCAACCCTTTAACTACCGCAGATCTTTTCTAAGCTGCATAATAGTCCTTTTCATTACAATGTGGCAATTATTGGACTGGCGAGCGACAGCGAGCCTGTAATTTAGGAGGAATAGGCCTTTAGCCGAGACATCTTTCTACCGAAAAATGTACACATTTATCTTGAAGGGGGGTCTAGGGGGTGTAATTTTTAGCTTGATGGAGGTCTAGGAAACTAAAAAAAAAATTTGTTTAAAAAGATACATAAATGAGCCAATAAATACGCCCCCCCCCCTTAATTATGAAGGAGAAGGGGGTCCAGAAAAAGCCGAACCTCCCCTTAATAACCAATAGCTTCCTGCCTAACTACCGAGCTATCTTTACATAAACAGCCTCGTGGATAAGTCTGTTGCTGCTTGATTGTCGCGTGTGTACAATAATGAATCCGTTCTCGTAGTCGATATAATTGCGTAATAGAACACGTGAGAGGTCCAAATTTTCTTAACCCATTCAGTATCAGGGACGTCCTTGGCAATATAGTCTGGCAGCTGGTAGACGAGTTTATTCAGCTTAGGAAGGACCTCTAGCAATAATACGGCTTCAAACTATATCAACCGACCCTTTTAACGACCCCAGATCCTTCCTAAGCTGCATAATATCGTCTAAATATAGCTAGACTAAAATATAACCACACGTCGCTGGTACTGAAAGGGTTAAGGGGGGAGGGGCGTATTTATTGGCTCATTACGTAACTATTTATTGTTTTATTTTGTAGTTTCCTCCCTAGACCTCCGTCAAGCTTAAGGGGAAGTCTCCACTTGAGGGATTTTTTTCTTGACCCCTTTCTCCCTCATGTTTAGCCTCATTGCTTTTGATATTATAAAACGTTCGCCCCATTAGTTTAGCGATTTTAAGAACTTTCACCCCATATTAAGACCTTTTGTGCTATTCAGGTGTCGATTTTATCCTGGCGAGCGATAGCGAGCCTGTAATTTAAGGGGAACCGGCCTTCGGCCGGGACATTTTTCTACCGAAAAATGTACAAATTTATCTTGAAAGGGACTCAAGGGGGTGTAATTTTAAGCTTGATGGAGGTCTAGGGAACAAAGTAAATACCTCCCCTTAACACAAACACCAACATTCCCCCAAGACCCTCCTTCAAGATATATTTGTACATCTTTCGATAGAAAAATTTCCTGGCCGAAGGCCGGTTCCTCTTAAATTATAGGCTCGCTATCGCTCGCCAGGAAAAAATCGACAACTAAATGGCACGAAAAGTCTTAATATTGACAAAAGAAATGGGTCGAAAGGTCTTCAAATCACCAAAATAATGAGCCAAACGTCTTAAAATCTGAAACTTAAAAAGACTAAATATGTGGCAGAAGGAGGACCAGAACAACGCCCCATCTCCCTTCAAGAGTGTTTGTACATGTGTTTGTGAACGGGTCTTAACATTATACACGTGTTTGTGAACGGGTCTTAACATTATACATGTGTTTGTGAACGGGTCTTAACACTATACATGTGTTTGTGAACGGGTCTTAACACTATACATGTGTTTGTGAACGGGTCTTAACATTATACATGTGTTTGTGAACGGGTCTTAACATTATACATGTGTTTGTGAACGGGTCTTAACACTATACATGTGTTTGTGAACGGGTCTTAACATTATACATGTGTTTGTGAACGGGTCTTAACATTATACATGTGTTTGTGAACGGGTCTTAACACTATACATGTGTTTGTGAACGGGTCTTAACATTATACATGTGTTTGTGAACGGGTCTTAACACTATACACGTGTTTGTGAACGGGTCTTAACACTATACATGTGTTTGTGAACGGGTCTTAACATTATACATGTGTTTGTGAACGGGTCTTAACACTATACATGTGTTTGTGAACGGGTCTTAACACTATACATGTGTTTGTGAACGGGTCTTAACACTTTACATGTGTTTGTGAACGGGTCTTAACACTATACATGTGTTTGTGAACGGGTCTTAACATTATACATGTGTTTGTGAACGGGTCTTAACACTATACATGTGTTTGTGAACGGGTCTTAACACTATACATGTGTTTGTGAACGGGTCTTAACATATACATGTGTTTGTGAACGGGTCTTAACATTATACATGTGTTTGTGAACGGGTCTTAACATTATACATGTGTTTGTGAACGGGTCTTAACACTATACATGTGTTTGTGAACGGGTCTTAACACTATACATGTGTTTGTGAACGGGTCTTAACATTATACATGTGTTTGTGAACGGGTCTTAACATTATACATGTGTTTGTGAACGGGTCTTAACATTATACATGTGTTTGTGAACGGGTCTTAACACTATACATGTGTTTGTGAACGGGTCTTAACACTTTATAAGGAAACACTATACTCTGATTCAATTCAACTGACGTTAAATTGAATCCCTAAGCAGCTATTTTTTCGATACGGGAAGGTCTCCACTTGAAGGACTTTTTTCTTGACCCCTTTCTCCCTCATGTCTAGTCTCATTGATTTTTCTGAATTTAAGACGTTCGCCCCATTATTTTGACGATTTTAAGAACTTTCGACCCATTTCTGTCAATTTTAAGACCTTTAGTGCCATTTAGGTGTCGAGTTTATCCTGGCGAGCGATAGCGAGCCTGTAATTCAAGAGGAATCGGCCTTCGGCCGGGACATTTTTCTACCGAAAAATGTACACATTTATCTTGAAAGGGGGTCAAGGGGGTGTAATCTTAAGCTTGATGGATATCTAGAGACCAAACTAAATACCTCCCCTTAATGGAACAATATTAAACTACTATGTCTCTGCATCATAGTAAGACCCAGTTTATATAATTAGCACCATATTTCACTACAAAATCTTCAAAATAACCGAGAAATCTTGATGGGAACTTTGCAATTTACCGTCAGTTGCAAAGAAGCAGAGACTAGTCCAGTTTGGTACTGTTCTGTGTGATGGGAGTGTCAGGAGAGAGCGGCGATACCCCTCCCCTCACGACGTACACTGGGTAACTGAGCCCACGGAGAAGAAATAAGAGTAATATACGAGTGCATCACGGAGGACACCTGGAAGTAGGTCAAAACGGTCGCACTCCTAAACGGCCACAATCCTTAACTTACTATACCATGTTCATTATGGGTAGGCAGACCTCGTTTTCTCTCTTTGTCTCTCTTTCTCTCGTTCTCTCTATCTCCCCCCCCCCCTCTTTTTTCTCTCTCTCTCTCTCTCTCTCTCTCTCTCTCTCTCTCTCTCTCTCTCTCTCTCTCGGCTGTATCCATTCGGCCCCATTCAGCCTACTGTTTTAAGATGTTTATCTCCATTCAGGTGTTGATTTTTTCCTGGCGAGCGGTAGCGAGCCAGCATATTTAAAAAAACAAAAAAATACAGTAGGATAAATTTCTACTTTTTTCGATAGAAAAATGTCTCCGGCGAATCCTGATTTCTCCATACAATGCTGGCTCGCTATCGGTCACCAGGAAGAAATCGACACCTGGATGGGGATAAACGTCTTAAACGAGAACACGAATACATCCCTCAACTCACCATAAACAACACACCCCTAACACATACACACACACCCAAAATCCTAGGAGTAACATATGATACTCATATGACATTCAAACAGCACACCACAAACATTAAAAAGAAACTGACACCCAGACTTAACGCCCTCAGGTCACTTGCTCACACAAAATTTGGACACAACAAAGAAACTACCACCACAGTATATAAACAATACATAAGATCAGTGATGGAATACGCAAGCCCAGCCTGGGCTTCTAACCTAGCTGAAACACATCATAAGACTTTACAGACTATTCAAAACAAAGCCCTGAAGATCATTACAGGCTGCACAGCTACTGCACCCACAGATCACCTACATCAAGAAACCAAAATCCTCAAAGTCAAAGACCATCTGGACATGAGAGGTACTATATTCTTGGCAGCAGCCTCCACGAACCAAGACCACCTACATGGCAACACACCCACAGACACCAAGAAATATCAAAACAACACCCAGCACACGGCATCACACACAATTATTGTCCTCTCTCCCACCCTGCCCACCCCGAACCAACTTCCAGAAGCACATCCATACTCATATCTCTCACCGATCCATCCACTCACTCACAGACAACACGCAGCTGCATGCACGACCTCCCGAAATCCATCCTTCCGAATCCTCCCTTCCTCGCGAGGACAGAGTCCACCTGGCCAGGCTGAGATGCGGACACCATCCAGCTCTCCTGAGCTATCAGAAGAGACTGGATGACTCCGTTGTCGACGCCTGCCCGGGATGTAACACAGCACCCCATACCATTAAACACATCATAGAAGACTGCATTTCACACAACCACTTACGCCAACAACACAATCTACACTCAATGAGAGCTCTGTGGGAAAGCCCGATCGTGGCCATGGCCTTCCTCAGGGACTCGGGGCTGTTCGGCCAGGCAGCTAAGGGAACAACAACAACCAGTAGGCTGAATGGGGCCGAATGGATACAAGCCAGAGAGAGAGAGAAAAAAGGAGAGAACAAATGCAGGTGACCCTCCTTAGATTATGAGGGACAATTTGGAAGCTTCGAAGGAACTGCCCCTTGACGAAGCCTAGGCCTTTTCTAAGTCTACCAAAATTCTGGTGCCTGATTTTTGGTCGATATGTGAAGATTCCCACATAATGTCCCCTGGCTGGAGGTGTAGTTCTTGATAGCGTAATGCATAGTGCGCGGAATTTCGATGTGAGTATCCTGGGTTCGAGTCCTCGGAGTGTCACATGTATTTGTTGATTTCATTAATTGAGTTTAGATGTGAAGTTGGTTGGTGTAAAAATCATAATAATACAAATATGTTTCTTACTGCTACCTACCCGACAGCTATATATATATATATATATATATATATATATATCGACATTATTTGAAACTCGAATTTATTTTTGTTTCCCAGTTAATGGTAAATGGTCATATTTCCATATTAATTATTTAGCTATTACGAAGATGTAGCGAAATGTATTGTTATTTACGAAAACTTGGCTATAACATAATGCAGACATTAGTTTCATATTGCCCAATTGAATATCGAGAAATCAGTTGCTTAACGATTAAATCTGCCATCAGCTGAAATATTACCGAATATTGTGAATATACAGTATATAAATAAATATATATATATATATATATATATATATATATATATATATATATATATATATATATATATATATATACTGTATTTATATGTATATATATACCGGTATATGAATTGCTGAATATCCACAGGGAAGAAAGGAAAATAAACATGGAGTCCCAAGCGCTTTCGTGTATTACATCTTCAGGGGACAGGCAGAGAATCCTCTGCCTGTCCTCACTCCCCTGAAGATGTAATACACGAATGTGATTGGGACTCCGTGTTTATTTTCCTCTTTTCCTTGTGGATATTCAGCAATATATAAGTTCACGTGTTGCTGTGACTGTCTGTATGAATCCAGACAAAGCGAATCTTTGCACAACCTTCTTCCCCTATACTGGTTTCTCTTGTTTTCCAGGCATATTATCTACCAATGCATCCTAATAGTCTAACTAAACAAAATATGAATGAATGAATTTATAGGCTGAAAAAGCAGTCAATTGTGCCCGTTCCCGCACATGGCAACCGTCTGTGTGAAGCAGGACTAACCTCTTCAACACCCTGGCTCAATATTTATACCATTTTAGCCACTATCAAGCACTTTCACAAAACTTAGGATGGGTCTCTCGGAATCAAATATAATTAAAGATATCTCCATGAACATGAACTCGTTGAATTCCATTGGTCCTCTATAAGCTGCATAAACTCATTTAGTGTCAGCGAAAATAAAATAAAAACCTGTCATCCGTATTGGTTTAACATGCACAAAGCAAAATGTTAAACCAAACCAACTTAAATTGCATAATCTATCAGCCAAATCCTCTGAACAAACTTAAGCGTAGGTCTATGTCAACCTGTGAATTTATAACATGCAATATAGAAATAAACCAATATTCTTTGCATAATCCATTAACCAAACCATATGAACAAAATTAAGAATAGGCTTTGTCAAAATTAAAAAAAAAAATAATGGCATAGCTTATTAACTGGATATTTTCAGGAGACACTTCCACCAGAGTCTATCTATCTATTTATCTATCTATTTGCTGTTTTCAATTTGTTTATACTTTTTTATATTTTTCTTTATTTTTTGTTTGAACTTGGGATGGCCAACTCGAGACAGAGCCCGAATAGAAAACAAAAAACAAGACAAAAAAACAATGAACACACACAAACAAAAATTCACGCACATCTAGGTCACCCAGGAGAAGATTCAAAGAGCAGGGATCACCAAGGTCACTCCAGCACTACCCTGGCCCCCTACCTCTCCGAGAAGTTCCGGTTTCAGCAGGCAGATATGCAGCGAAGCCCTATATCAGAGTATCACCTTATTTATACCTCACGCATTCCTGGCCTTCTTTAGTGCCTTTTGATCCAGACACTCCTCACCAGGCCTCTTTATCCCCTGTGCCTTATCCACCCCACCCTTGTTATCCACCACAGCCCCCTCCCGACGCAGAGCAGCCTGGGCATTCCTCTGTGCATCCATATTCTGTGGTACCTCAATCTCCATATCGTCACTGAAGTAACCATCATCGTAGCCATCCATGTTAAGATCTCTGTAGGCGCACATTTTTAAAGACGTGACTAGTGTGTTTAACAGTAGTACCGATAGCAGTTCAAAAAAAACGTGTTACCCTGCTTGGAAATGCAACACGAATGAGGCTTGAAGTTGAAGAGTCTATGAAGACCAGTGGTGCATAATATATACATTCATGATTAATTGTTATTTTCCTTCATTAATCTCTAACTTTCGTAATTTATCCCTCACAAAATAATTATAAATTGATACACATCTATTATTTAAATATACAATATGCTTAACGTATTATTAGTCATAATATAAAAAACTATTGAATAGAATTATGACTTATAAAATAGTTAGCCATAAAATATAAATTTTCTATAAATCTTTATAAAAGAAAACGTTATTTATATGGTAATCTATTGTATAAATATTAACAACACTTAAGAACACGATCACAGGCCACATACACATACACACATTTACACTAACAAATACTGTGGATACACACCCCTTCAGTGTTGGGGCTTGCACTGAAGGGTGAAAAAGAATAAAATTGGGTGAACGCAGGTAGGCCTATATCCATTTGTTTTTCTCCTCCATATCTTGATTTACCTGACATTCATGTTTTATGAATGTAGTTTTTCTATTACTGTATTTGTGTATATACTATTGTTGTCATACCCCATGTTACTAGAATCTGGCAGAGAGCCTACAATCACGATAGCAACAATAACATATAATATATGATTTAGCAGTAAAGACATCTGGTATGGAAACTAAAGACATCTCCATACTATGATGCAGCAGCTTAACCCTTTGAGTACCAGCGACGTGTTACATTTTATTTTACCTATATTTAGACGATATTATGCAGCTTAAGAAGGATCGGTAGTAGTTCAACGGGTTGGTCGAGATAGTTTGAAGCCTTAATATTGCTAGAGGTCCTTCCTAAGCTGAATTAAAGCATCTAATAGTTGTCAGAATGGGATGAAAAGGACGTCCTTGGTACTGTACGGGTTAATAGACAAACTGCACTTCTTGATGGATATATTAACCCCTTGAGATTCATTACGCGTTTCAACAGTTTATGCTGGCTATCGTTAGACGTATTTATTCAGTTTAGGAAGACATTGTGGGAGTCAAGAGGGATGATTGAGATATTCTTTACCCTTTTAATGCCTACAAACCCTTCCTAAGCTGTATACAATCGTCTAATGATAACCAAAATATACTGTCAAAATGCGTCATGATCCTCAAGGGGTTAACCCTTTGAGTACCAGCGACGTGTGTTATATATCATTCTAGCTATGTTTAGACTATATTATGCAGCTTAGGAAGGATCTGTGGTCGTTAAAAGGGTTGGTTGAGATAGTTTGAAGTCATATTAATGCTAGAGGTCCTTCCTAAGCTGAATAAAATCATCTTAATGTTTGCCAGAATATGATAAAACGAACGTCCCTGGTACTCAAGGGGTTAAATATGGCGCGCACAATCCGGAGTATATATTGCAATCACTACGGCTTTCACAATATTGATTTATCCTCTATGTCCTTAGTATAAACCATAACCATCACATTTATTAGGCAGTGAATGTTAATAAGTTCAACCTTACTTCACAGGCGCAGGGTGTTTCAGTGTTGCCAATTTACCGGTAGTTACTTTACCGCTAGTTCTAGAGGTATTTGCTTTAATCAAGAGGCAATATTTTACATCTAGCAACAAACTTCCTAGAGATATTCTAGACAATTCAGTCATTTTTGAGACATATTCTAGAGATTGTGGCATTATTCTAGCGAGTGTAATACATTAATTCACTATCTAGCGACATTCTAGCGATTTTTTACGAACGGATCTAGCGGTATTGTGTGTTTTCATTTGGTAACTAACCCTTGGACTCAGTTTCCCCTCAGACCGTCACGGAGGACGTATCGACCATCGCTGCTCCCACAACCCTCGCTTCACACTTAGTATTGCTCTCACAGGTGGGAAGAATGGAAGATTAAGATCATTAATTTATCCTCAAGTAGATTATAGACATTAAATTTATTTATCTTCTGTTATTCAGCATACTATTGTTAATATTCTAAAACAAAAAAAATAATAATAATAGGGGAAACGATTTATTGTTTTGCTATCATTAAGGGTCTGTCTCGAGTCGGCCACCCTTAGCCATGGGGTATGTGCCTGAGTACATACATACATACATAGCATGCATGGTTTAATTGGTTCAATGTCACCTCAACCAGTAGACCATTTCAACCAGTGCCAAATTAACCCAGACCAACCAAACCAGTGCCAAAATATAGTACTAACCTAACCTAACCGTATTGGTTGATCTGGTACTGGTTGAGAGCTACTGGTTGAAATGGTCTACTGGTTGAGTTGACCGGTCACCGGTTTAATAGTACTAAAGTTAGCTCACGGCAATTACATGGGAATTTTAAGGTTGCCCCCACTGCTTTGTTTACATGTTAATATACCGTTTGTGAGGTACGTTCCCCTTTTAATTAAGGAGGATAGTATTTTCCCCCTTTTCGCTCATGCTTAGCCCCATTAGTTTTCAGATATTAAGACGTTCGGCCCATTACTTTGGCGATTTTAAGACCTTTCACTCCATTTCTTTGTCAATATTTAGACCTTTCGTGTAATTTCGGTGTCGATTTTCCCTGGCGAGCGATAGCAAGCCTGTAATTTAGGAGGAATCGGCCTTCGGCCGGGACAGTTTTCTACTGAAAAATGTACACTTTAATCTAGAAGGGGGATATTGGGGACTATCCCTTATTCTTCAACAATACAAAAATCAATCCTTCATCTTCTCTCAATTTTTCTTGGTGTCTCTTTTTCTTCTGCTCTCACTTAGAAAGACCATAATACCAGTCTTGCTAAGGCAGCCTCCCAGAAGCTGGGTGTGCTCAACCGCCTCAAGGGGTTCTTTACCCCTGCACAGCTTCTTGCTCTGTACAGGGGCACGGTGTGTCCTTGTATTGAGTATTGTTCACATGTCTGGGGAGGTTCCTCTCAAACCGCTCTCATTAACTCCCGTCCACTCACCAACTCTCTGCAATCTCCTCTCTTCGCCGCAATGTTGCATCTCTCTCACTATTTTATCGCTACTATAATAATCAGTGTTCTTCAGAGCTTTCCCAGTGTATACCACCTCCTCTATGTAGGGCACGTGGTACACATCTTGCAACACAATCCCACCCCTACTCTGTGCAACTCTCCAACCCAAGAGTGAAACGTTACTCTCAAACTTTCTTCTACTCAACAGCTGAGCTCTGGAACTCTCTCCCAGAATCAGTCTTTCCCTCTTCCTATGATTTGCTTCAAACTCCGTGTGTCCAGGCATTTTGGCTCGAACGTCCCTTGATTTTGGCCCTGTCACTCTTTCAACTATGGGGGAGGCACTCGCTACAGGCAGTTCTGCCTTTTGCCTCCCTCACTCACATAGAACAAAAACATAAAAAAAGAAAAGAAACGGCCTTCGGTCGGGAAATTTGTTCTACCTAAAAATGTACAAATTTATCTGGAAAGGGCGTCTATGGGGTGCACTTTTAAGCTTGATGGAGGTCTAGGGAACAAATTAAAAACCTCCCCTTAAGATAATTGTTTGAGAGGTACCGGTATAAATGTTGTAGGCTACTGGTATAAAGGTACTGTTATAACTGGTGTACCAAGGCTACCAGACAGAGTGAGTATGGGGGTGGGGGGGGGGGTATTGCATTGATATACCATTACTGTACTTCCCCCCCCCCCCCATTCCCTTCCCTGTCTACCACACACACATATACAGTATATATATATATATATATATATATATATATATATATCTACACCCACACACACACACACACTAAGGGTTCGTCATTAGGTTCCCCTTGGCTACCAACCGCACACACTCAGCCACACACACACTCACCCCTACCCCGCCTACACATGCAAACTCACACTGACCCCCCCCCCCTCCACACACACACTCACCCCCCCCCCCCCCCCCCACACACACACACACACACACACTCACCCCCCCCCCCCCCCCCCCCCCCCACCACCACCACCACCACACACGGGGTACCAGTCATTAGGTTCAGGCAAATCAACTACACCACTAATATTTTCAAAACACGTATTGGACCAGTTTTCGCCCACACTTTGAACTCACGTGTGTTAAGTTATAATAAGTTGAAGGATAGGAGAGGTTAGAATAAAGGTTAGGAGAGGTTAGACTAGGTTAGAATAAAGGTTAGGAGAGGTTAGAATAAAGGTTAGGAGAGGTTAGACTAGGTTAGAATAAAGGTTAGGATAGGTTAGAATAAAGGTCAGGAGAGGTTAGACTAGGTTAGAATAGATGGAACGTAAGGATAGTTAGGCTAGGTTAGAATAAAGGTTAGGAGAGGTTAGAAAAGGTTAGGAGAGATTATGCTAGGTTATAATAGCTTTAAGGTTAGAATTGTTAGGCCAAGTTAGGATATACCGGTACTCCTTCACATACCGGCACTCCTTCACATATACCGGTACTCCTCCACATATACCGGTAATCCTCCACACATACCGGTATTCCTCCACATATACCGGTAATCCTCCACACATACCGGTATTCCTCCACATATACCGGTAATCCTCCACACATACCGGTATTCCTCCACATATACCGGTATTCCTCCACATATACCGGTACTCCTCCACATATACCGGTAATCCTCCACACATACCGGTATTCCTCCACATATACCGGTACTCCTCCACATATACCGGTAATCCTCCACACATACCGGTATTCCTCCACATATACCGGCACTCCTTCACATATACCGGTACTCCTCCACATATACCGGTAATCCTCCACACATACCGGTAATCCTCCACATATACCGGTACTCCTCCACATATACCGGTAATCCTCCACACATACCGGTAATCCTCCACATATACCGGTACTCCTCCACATATACCGGTAATCCTCCACACATACCGGTATTCCTCCACATATACCGGTACTCCTTCACATATACCATTACTTCTCCATATATACCGGTACGTAGACTCCTTCACAAATACTGGTACTCCTCCACACATACCGGTACTCCTTGACATGGCTTCCTATCGTGTCTCTGGCGTTCTTATCATACTCGGCTCTTATTGATTCCTTGCCTTATTTATTACCATTACTGCCACAGTGGATGGTGGATGGGATGGATGGATGGATGGGACTCGTTAGCCTTGGTCGGCAACTCATCTAGGGGAGACAACCTTATACAAATCCGGGTGGATGGGACTCGTCAGCCTTGGTTGGCAACCTGTCTAGGGGAGTAAACCTGATACAAATCCGTACTGCTTACCTAAGGGTAAGGCAGGTTAGTGGATGGATTAGCCGAACACCACTGTAGAAAAATAGTGCTAACAAGATACAGAGGGCCTCGGAGTCGGACGGATCCTAAATTGAGTGGTCAATCCTGTAAGTCCTTCACTAAACTGGCTCGGGTTGTCCCTCTCACAAGGAATAGGTCCGCTTTTTTTTTTTTTTTTTTTTTTTTTCTATGTGATTGAGGGAGGCAAAAGGCATAACTGCCTATCGCAGTTTTTTCCCTTGCCCCTCAACTTTCTCTTCATAATTGCTGAGGGGCACAGGGCCCTGGGTGGGGCTTTGGTTTCCCGGGCGTTTCTGCACCCTCCTCAGCTCCCCGCCATGGAGTGGCTTCGGTCACCCAGGCTTTATTGTGGTCGGCAGGGAGGGTTCTGTGGGGGCGCTCGGTTATGGCCTTGGAATTGCTCGGGGCCTTGGGGCTGTTCGGCCAGGCAGCTTGGGGAACAACAACAACAACAACAACAACTGCCTATAGCGAGTGCCTCCCCCATAGTTGAAAGAGTGACAGGGCCAAAATCAAGGGACGTTCGAGCCAAAATGCCTGGACACACAGAGTTTGAAGCAATTTAAGTCATAGGAAGCGGGAAAAACTGATTCTGGGAGAGAGTTCCAGAGCTCAGCTGTTGAGTAGAAGAAAGTTTGAGAGTAACGTTTCACTCTTGGGTTGGAGAGTTGCACAGAGTAGGGGTGGGATTGAGTTGCAAGACGGGTACCACGTGCCCTACGTAAAGGAGGTGGTATGCACTGGGATAGCTCTGAGGAACACTGATTATTATAGTAGCGATAGAATAGCGAGAGAGATGCAACATTGCGGCGGAGAGAGAGAGATTGCAGAGAGTTGGTGAGTGGACGGGAGTTAATGATACGAAAGGCCTTCCTTTCAACCTTGTCTAGGAGAGCGGTGTGAGAGGAACCTCCCCACACATGTGAACAATACTCAATACAAGGGCGCACTATGCCCCTGTACAGAGCAAGAAGCTGTGCAGGGGAAAAGAACCCCCTAAGGCGGTTGAGCACACCCAGCTTCTGGGAGGCTGCCTTAGCAAGACTGGTAATATGGTCCTTCCAAATGAGAGCAGAAGAAAAAGAGACACCAAGAATATTGAGAGAAGATGAAGGGTTGATTTTTGTATTGTTTAAGAATAAGGGATAGTCCGCTGGGAAATCCTGACGGGTAGATAGATGGAGAAATTGGGTTTTGGAAGCATTAAAGTTAACAAGGTTTTCTCTGCCCCAATTGGAAATAGTATTTAGATCAGAATTTAAGAGTTGTATGGCTTCATTACGTTTGTCTTTGAGGGATTGCTGGCTGGGGCGTTCTGAAAAAGTAATGGAGTAGTGTAAGGTTGAGTCGTCTGCGTATGAATGGATGGGAATTAAGGTACAGTTAAGGAGATCATTTATACAAATTAGAAAGAGAATAGGAGATAGGACAGAGCCCTGAGGAACACCGGAGTTTATAGGGTGAGGAAGTGAACAATGGCCGTCCACAACCGCGGCTATGGAACGGCCGGAAAGGAAATTAGAGACAAAGGCACAGATGGAGGGATAGAAACTGAAGGAGGGTAGTTTAGAAATTAAAGATTTATGCCAGACTCTATCGAAGGCTTTCGATATGTCTAGTGCAATAGAAAAAGTCTCACCGAAGTCCCGAAAGGAGGATGACCAAGAGTTAGTACGATATGAAAGAAGATCACCAGTAGAGCGACCCTTAAGGAAGCCATACTGGCGATCTGAGAGCAGATTATGAGAAGAGAAATGCTTAAGAAATTTGGAAGCAAGAATAGTTTCAAAAACTTTAGAAAGACAAGAAATGAGAGCAATTGGACGATAGTTGGAGGGTTGAGAGCGGTCACCCTTCTTTGGGACAGGTTGAATGTGAGCATACTTCCAGCATGAAGGGAAGACGTTAGAGGGTAGACAGAGACGAAAGAGTTTGCCTAGGCAGGGAGTCAGCACGGAAGCACAGTTTTTGAGAACAACAGGAGGAACACCGTCCGGACCGTACGCCTTATTAGTGTTAAGCCCAGAGAGGGTAGAAAGTACATCTTTTGAAGAGATTAGGATATTAGGCATAAGTAAGAGAGAGGAGGGCGGAGAGGGAGGAATAGCACCGGAATCATCCAAGGTGGAGTTTCTAGCAAAAGTTTGAGCGAAGAGTTTAGCTTTGTCAGAGGAAGAAGTGATGGTTGTGCCATCAGAGTGGGAAAGGGGAGGGAAAGACGAGGAAGAGAAATTGTTGGAGAGGTTTTTGGCTAGATGCCAGAAAGCTTGGGAAGAGCTAGAGTTGGATAGTTCAGTGCATTTATTATTAATGAAAGAGTGTTTGGCAAGTCGAAGAACAGATTTGGCTTGATTCCGGGCAGAAACATATGAAGAATGAGAGTCTTGAGTTTTAAGGCGTCGGTACCGTTTGAAAGCTTCCTCCTTATTACGGACAGCAGTAGAACAGGTGTGAGTAAACCAAGATTTTTTAGCATTAGTCTGAGAGAAAGAGAATGGAATGTATGCTTCCATGCCCGATAGGATTACCTCGGTAATGCGTTGAGCACTCTCCGAGGGTCCTCGGCCACGGAAGCAGAAAGTATTCCATGGGAAATCAAAGAAGTACTGCCGAAGAGCCTCCCAGTCGGCAGCGCCAAAGTGCCACAAGCGCCGCCGGCTAGGAGGATCGGGTGGCCGTACTGGAGAGATAGGACAGGTGACAGAGATAAGTTTATGGTCGGAGGAGCCCAAAGGAGAGAAAAGATCGACAGTATAAGAAGAAGGGTTAGAAGTTAGAAACAGGTCAAGAATGTTGGGCCGATCTCCGATGCGATCCGGGATACGGGTGGGTTGCTGAACTAACTGATCTAGGTCATTTAGGATAGAAAAGACGTAGGCTTGTTCACCAGGTGGATCAGTAGTGTGAGGGGGCATTCTGTGTATGGCCACCCTCGTAAGGGGAGTAAGGCGTCCGGCAATAGATAGATAGATAGACTGCCACAAACTTATGGCCGCCCAGACAGGCACGCACACATACACTCCTTCGAATATTATTATTATTATTATTATTATTATTATTATTATTATTATTATTATTATTATAGGAAAACTGGGGAAGGTGCCAGAGTATATACATACAAACATACATACATTATTATTATTATCATTATTAATTATTATTATTATTATTATTATTATTATTGTTATTATTATTATTATTATTATTATTATTATTATTATTATTATTATTATTATTATTATTATTATGGCCTCCTATCGTGTCCCTGGCTTTAATTTCCTATCACTCTTGGGTGTAATTGATTCCTAGCCTTATCAATTAGTAGTCTTCCCAGGTAGGCTAGACTGATGAAGTAGCTACGTGTGTTTCCTCCCTTGACACCATTATGTTGTTTGACTACCACACATATACCTGAATACCCCCCCCCCCCACCACCACCACACACACACACACACACACCTGACTACCACTTTCACACACCTGACTACCTCACTGCAACACCGTTGATTCTTTTAAACTTCGCCTAGACGAATATCTTGCCTCAAACCTGCGATTGACTGCGTTTGTAAAAGAATAACTATATTTTATTCCCCCCCTCAGATTTATCAAGGATTATTGCGTATACCTGTATATATATATTTTACTAACACGCTACTCTTTTGTTCTTCCCAGATATACGAAACATCACGTATAACTGTGTTATGTTACTAACCTATCTATCCCCTACTAACTTCCTCATCCTGTCACGGACATTAGTTCCAGGGCAGTAGTTCCCATTCCAATTTTCCCTTACCCACTCTAAACCACTGTTTGGACACTTGATCCTCAGTGTTTT
This sequence comes from Paralithodes platypus, assembly GCA_032716605.1. Classification (NCBI taxonomy): domain Eukaryota; kingdom Metazoa; phylum Arthropoda; class Malacostraca; order Decapoda; family Lithodidae; genus Paralithodes; species Paralithodes platypus. The sequence continues at coordinate 41,123,761 of CM064482.1, read as the reverse complement.
GGAGGACAAGCAGCCTAGAGGGGTCACTAGAGCTGTGTTGCTTGATTTCCTTCGTACTCCTTTGTATCTACTACCACACACACACACTCACACGCATACACCTAACTACCACACACACACGCCTGACTACCACACACACACACACACCTACCTAACTCTCTCTCTCACACACACACACACATACGTCTGAATACCACACTCACACGCATACACCTAACTACCACACACACACACACACGCCTGACTACCACACACAGACACACCTACCTAACTCTCTCTCACACACACACACATACGCCTGAATACCACACTCACACGCATACACCTAACTACCACACACACACACCTACCTAACTCTCTCTCACACACACACACACTCACACGCCTGACTACCACACACACACACTCACACGCCTGACTACCACACACACACACACCTACCTAACTCTCTCTCACACACACACACACATACGCCTGAATACCACACTCACACGCATACACCTAACTACCACACACACACACGCCTGACTACCACACACAGACACACCTACCTAACTCTCTCTCACACACACACACACATACGCCTGAATACCACACTCACACGCATACACCTAACTACCACACACACACACACCTACCTAACTCTCTCTCACACACACACACACCTACCTAACTCTCTCTCTCTCACACACACACACATACGCCTGAATACCACACTCACACGCATACACCTAACTACCACACACACACACGCCTGACTACCACACACACACACACCTACCTAACTCTCTCTCTCACACACACACACACATACGCCTGAATACCACACTCACACGCATACACCTAACTCACACACACACACACACACACACACACAAACACACACACCGGACTACCAGGAAGGTCAAAACGGCCACACTCCTAAACAGCCACAATCCAAACGGCCACCATCGTAAACAGCCAAGGTTAGGTTAGGTTAGATTAGGCTAGTCTTGGTAAGGTTTGGTTAGCTTAGGTTAACTTAGACTAGCTTATTCTGCTTAGGTTAGATTGCTCGGTTAGCTTAGGGTTACTGAGACTCTTAGGTTAAGTCCAATTAGTTAAAATCGGTAATAAATAGGTTACATTAAGGGGGGGTGACCTGCTTTTTGTATCTCCTTTTCTCTCTTTATCTAGCTTGTATCCATTTGGCCCCATTCAGGTTACTGTTTTAAGACGTTTATCCCCATCCAGGTGTCAATTTTTTACTGGCGAGCTGTAGCGAGCAAGCATATTTTTTAATGTTTTTGACAGCAGGCTAAATTTCTCCGGCGAAGCCGGATTTCTTCATATAATGCTGGCTCGCTATCGCTCGCCAGGAAGAAATCGACACCTAGATGGGGATAAACGTCTTAAAATAGTTGGTTGAATGGGGCCGAATGGATACAAGCCAGAGAAAGAGAGAAAAGGAGAGAAATAAAAAAAAAACAGGTCACCCCCATTAGGCAAGACTGCGGTTGTTCTGGTGGTACAGTTGGTTTAATTTCAGCTGACGGTAAAGTGAATCCCCCAGTAACGTAATTCTCGAATAAGTCATGGAGAAATGTGAATCTACTAAGTCTCTTCACCATATTAATACCAAGTTTGCATAACAACATATTTCACTACAAAATTGTCATAATAGCTAAGAAATTGAGAGCAAGACATAATAAATAATCGTCAATTGGAAACAGTATAATATAGTCGTGTAGGAGTGTGGCCGTTTAGGAGTGTGGCCGTTTAGGAGTGTGGCCGTTTAGGAGTGTGGCCGTTAAGGAGTGTGGCCGTTAAGGAGTGTGGCCGTTTAGGAGTGTGGCCGTTTAGGAGTGTGGCCGTTTAGGAGTGTGGCCGTTTTGACTACAAAGTGAATGACCTCTAATAACTTAATGTGTCTCCGTGCTTGGCCTGTTCGACGAACTATCGGCCATAAATGTACAGACATGAACCCTAATATGCATACACCCACGCCAGTCACTCGCACATTAAAAAAACACTACAATATTTTGGTATATTATGTAGCCAGGGTGGTAGTTAGGTGTACAGACGTTTCACCCTATTAGTTTGGAGATAAGGCGTTGCACTCCATTAGTTTGCCGATAATAAGACGCTTCACTCCATTCAGGTGTCGATTTTTTTCCGGGTGAGCGATAGCAAGCCTGTAAATTAGAAAAAATCGGCCTTTGGCCTGAACATTTTTCTATCAAACAATGTACAAATTTAACCTGAAGGGGGTCTTGGTGGGTATTTTTTAATTTATTTATTATTTTTAGTTTTTGAAGGAAGTCTGGGAAAGCGTTTTTGTTAGCCTAGGGGACAAACAAAAATACATTGCTCGAAAATGGCAAAAGCAAGCCAAATCCTCAAAAAAAAAAAAAAATAAATAAAAAAAAAAATATATATATATATATACCGATATATATATATATAATTCCCCCCCCCAAGCCGTCGGCCCATATAGTGTTAAAACAGTGCAAGTGTTCACAATTAATAATCATTTAATTCACCCCCCCCCCCCCCCCCCCCCCCCCCCCCCCAAGCCGTCGGCCAGTGCAAGTGTTCACAATTAATAATCATTTAATTCACCCCCCCCCCCCCCCCATCCCCAAGCCGTCGGCCCATATAGTGTTAAAACAGTGCAAGTGTTCACAATTATTACGAAGCGTTTTATGGCCACTTTGAAATGATTAAGAATGGATTTCTTACCCACCTACTCAATGATTAAGAATGGATTTCTTACCCACCTACTCAATGATTAAGAATGGATTTATTACCCACCTACTCAATGATTAAGAATGGATTTATTACCCACCTACTCAATTTATTATGAATTTAATATGCAGTAATTATGGAGTTGTTATGAAGTTATTTATGACCCACTTACTCTGTTTATTCTGAAGTTATTATGACGTTATTTTGAAGTGATTTATGAAGTTATTATGAAGTTGGTATGCAGTTGGTATGCAGTTATTATGAAGTGATTTATGGCTAAACCACTTTATTATGAAGTTATGTAGTTATTTAAGAAGTTATTATGAAGTTATTATGCCATTACTATGAAGTGATTTATGGAGAAACCACTTTATTGTGAAAGTTATTATGTAGTGATATATAGCCCACCTACTCCAAAGCACAATAACCTGGCCTATTACTTTGGTATAACACAATTCATCTCTCTCTCTCTCTCTCTCACTCCGCAATGTTGCATCTCTCTCGCTATTCTATCGCTACTATAATAATCAGTGTTCCTCAGAGCTATCCCAGTGCATACCACCTCCTTTACGTAGGGCACGTGGTACCCGTCTTGCAACTCAATCCCACCCCTACTCTGTGCAACTCTCCAACCCAAGAGTGAAACGTTACTCTCAAACTTTCTTCTACTCAACAGCTGAGCTCTGGAACTCTCTCCCAGAATCAGTCTTTCCCTCTTCCTATGACTTAAATTGCTTCAAACTCCGTGTGTCCAGGCATTTTGACTCGAACGTCCCTTGATTTTGGCCCTGTCACTCTTTCAACTATGGGGGAGGCACTCGCTATAGGCAGTTATGCCTTTTGCCTCCCTCAATCACATAGAAAAAAAAAAAAAAAATACATCACGTATGTTGCGTCAATAATATCATTGCAGTATCGGCCATGTTACCACACTTATTATATAAACTGCGTGTTATGATACAGTATATTATCTATAAAGAGACACTGGATACTATACGCGCGTGTGTGCTAGTGTGCGTATGTGTGTGTGTGTGTGTGTGTGTGTTTGTTAGTGCCTGTGTGTTTACTGTGTTTGTGTGTGTGTCTGTGTGCGTGTGTGTGTGTGTGTGTGTGTGTGTGTGTGTGTGTGTGTGTGTGTGTGTGTGTGTTCATTGATCCACCACCTGACACAAAACAACTCCTAACCCTTTCATACGTAAGACTTTAATTAAAATATTTACCGGTACTTGTAGTAAAAAAAAAGTAAATCGATGCCAGGGAGTAGGTGTGGAGAGTTACAGCCGATTTGCTCTAGCCCTATTTGAGTTACAGAGGTTAGGGGTCACAATTTCTGGCCTACTTATAATGAATGGACTATAGCTAAGAATTGACCACTTACGAGTTTCAGGCTATAAGGAAGTTGGAGCCGTGAACATCGATATTAAGACATAAGTGCAATAATAATGTACGTTTCTGATGGATAAATGGTATATTGAATTGGGTTTTATGTATTTATAAATGTACTACGACCACATTTTAGATATAAATTATGTTAAATATCGTTGTCTACAGCTCCAACTTCCTTATAGAACGAAACTCGCCAGTCGGCAATTGATTGAGATAGTCTGGAGCCTTTAGAGTGAGTGTTTAGATGAACAGACGTATATAGACGATTTAGATGAACAGACGTATATAGACGATTTAGATGAACAGACGTATATAGACGATTTAGATGAACAGACGTATATAGACGATTTAGATGAACAGACGTATATAGACGATTTAGATGAACAGACGTATATAGACGATTTAGATGAACAGACGTATATAGACGATTTAGATGAACAGACGTATAAAGACGATTTAGATGAACAGACGTATATAGACGATTTAGATGAACAGACGTATATAGACGATTTAGATGAACAGACGTATATAGACGATTTAGATGAACAGACGTATATAGACGATTTAGATGAACAGACGTATATAGACGATTTAGATGAACAGACATATATAGACGATTTAGATGAACAGACGTATATAGACGATTTAGATGAACAGACGTATATAGACGATTTAGATGAACAGACGTATATAGACGATTTAGATGAACAGACGTATATATACGATTTAGATGAACGGACGTATATAGACGATTTAGATGAACAGACGTATATAGACGATTTAGATGAACAGACGTATATAGACGATTTAGATGAACAGACGTATATAGACGATTTAGATGAACAGACGTATATAGACGATTTAGATGAACAGACGTATATAGACGATTTAGATGAACAGACGTATATAGACGATTTAGATGAACAGACGTATATAGACGATTTAGATGAACAGACGTATATAGACGATTTAGATGAACAGACGTATAAAGACGATTTAGATGAACAGACGTATATAGACGATTTAGATGAACAGACGTATAAAGACGATTTAGATGAACAGACGTATATAGACGATTTAGATGAACAGACGTATATAGACGATTTAGATGAACAGACGTATATAGACGATTTAGATGAACAGACGTATAAAGACGATTTAGATGAACAGACGTATATAGACGATTTAGATGAACAGACGTATATAGACGATTTAGATGAACAGACGTATAAAGATGATTTAGATGAACAGACGTATATAGACGATTTAGATGAACAGACGTATATAGACGATTTAGATGAACAGACGTATATAGACGATTTAGATGAACAGACGTATATAGACGATTTAGATGAACAGACGTATATAGACGATTTAGATGAACAGACGTATAAAGACGATTTAGATGAACAGACGTATATAGACGATTTAGATGAACAGACGTATATAGACGATTTAGATGAACAGACGTATAAAGACGATTTAGATGAACAGACGTATATAGACGATTTAGATGAACAGACGTATATAGACGATTTAGATGAACAGACGTATATAGACGATTTAGATGAACAGACGTATATAGACGATTTAGATGAACAGACGTATAAAGACGATTTTATAAAGCTGAGGAAGGATATATGGTAGCTAAAGGGTTAAGAGGAGGCAGACTATTTTTCTGGACCCCCTTCTCCCTAATGTTTATCCCCACTACTTTTGAGATTATAAGACGTTCGGCCCATTAGTTTGGCGATTTTAACACCTTTCGCCCAATTTCGTTGTCAATTTTAAGACCTTTCGTGCCATTTAGGTGTCGATTATTTACTGGCGAGCAATAGCGAGCCTGTAATTTTAAGAGGAATCGGCCTTCGGCCGGCAAATTTTTCTACCGAAAAATGTACAAATTTATCTTGAAGGGGGTCTAGGGAGTGTTTTTCTAAGCTTGATGGAGGTCTAGCGAGGAAACTAAAAGAATATGTGAATAAATTCATTAATAGACCAAACAAACGGCCAGTCTCCCCTTAAAGTCCCACTACCGAGACGACTGGTGTGAGAATGTCGTGTGGGGAGGTATGGATCCTGAGTGGTACATGGATTGATGCCATTGATCGATGAGAGAGAGAGAGAGTGAGTGTGTGTGTGTGTGGGTGTGTGTGGGGTGTGTTAAGTGTGCGCGTGTGTGTGTGTGTGTGTGTGTGTATGTGTGTGTGTGTGTGTGTGTGTATGTGTGTGTGTGTGTGTGTGTGTGTGTGTGTGTCGGTACGAATCGCACGAATCTAAGAATTTCTTCTTCAATCGAGTTGTCAACTTGTGGAATGGGCTTCCCCGAAACGTTATAGACTGCATCACCGTTGATTCATTTAAACTCCGCCTAGACAAATATCTCTCATCAAACCCGCGACTGACTGCGTTTGTAAATGAATAACTTTATTTTATCCCCCCCTCAGTTACTAACCCATCTGTCCCCTACTAACTTCCTAA